>CM051490.1:5215134-5815134 GCA_028015225.1 Carex myosuroides
ATTGGTAATTAGAATTATAAGTTAGAACATCTGTAATTATAGGTCAAAAGAATTGGAAATTATAAGTTCAAATATTATTTTTTATTTAGTACTCAATTAATTAATGAATTTGAACACGATTATTTTTTAATTCCGATTCGCTATTTTGTGCCGACAAAAATCCAAAATCCGCTCCTGAAAATAACTTGAGTCCCCTATATTTATTTTCACATTCACCATCAATAGGGGTGTCAATGGCACCCTCTTATCCGTTTACCCGACCCGTACTGTATCCGATAAAACGGATATGGATAAATTTTTTTTTCGTAAACTTATCGGGTACGGGTACGGGTAAATATTTTTTTCCGTTATCTAAACTATTCTAAACTTATCGGGTTAATTCTTCAACTATTCTTGATAGTTGTGTTATGCTTAATTAACTATTAAGACACGTAAATAAATTTCAGCAAATCTCAATAAAGTTCAGACCTTTTAATTAAACACGTATATATATTTGTGAAATGAATGTGTTTTAATTTATTATTTAGTAAATAATAATTTTTTTATTATAATAGCATTATCCGTTATTTACCCGCTACCGTTTCGTAATCCGACAACTATAACGGGTAAGAGTAGGGTATGGGTAAGAACAATTTGTAACGGATACGGATATGAAAATGCTTGGACCCGTTAACACCCCTAACCATCAACTCAAACTTTATTTATTTTCAATTTATATTTATATAAAGTAATTTAGGAGATTTTTTGTTTGGAGTGGGAAGGTATATGTACTAGTTCAGTTCGGCGCGCCATTCGGCTACAAAACAAAAATGCCAAATTAGAAAAGCACTGGTACTCGTACTGGTATGGCCGACATTTTTATTAATATCCAAAGTTTAATACAAATTAATAAATATACCCAGAATCCGGCCTAATATCGATATATACCCAAGCCGGTCATTTTCTGGCCGGCTATGTACCCTCCCTAAGCCGGCCAGAAAATGGCCGGCTATGTACCTTTTTTTTTTTTTCCCGCATTAACCCCTATATATACCCTTTTTTCTCTCTCTCCTCTCACAATTCTCTCATCCCAACCGAATTCCGAATTCTCTCTTCTTCTTTGAGGTAAATTTTTTTTTTATCTAATTTAATTTTTAATTTATTTATTTTAGAGTTTAGGATTTAAGTTTTAGGTGTTATAATTTAGATTATGTTGTTGTAATTTAGTGTAATTAGCTAAGTTAACCTATATTTAGTTTAATTAGCACAATTGACCAATATTTAGGGTATTTTGGCCTTTTTTACCATAATTATGCTGATTAAGCGTAATTTTACCGAAATTAGCACGTTTGGCCAATATTTAGGATATTTTGGTCTTTTTTACCATAATTAGGCTAATTAAGCGCAATTAGTGTAATTAGCACCGATAACCAATAATTAGGGTATTTTGGTCTTTTTTACCATAGTCATGCTTATTAAGCGTAATTTTACCGAAATTAGCACGTTTGACCAATATTTAGGGTATTTTGGTCTTTTTTACCATAGTTATGCTGATTAAGCGTAATTTTACCGAAATTAACACGTTTGACCAATTTTTAGGGTATTTTGGTCTTTTTACCCTAATTAGACTGATTAAGCGTAATTTAGTGTAATTAGCACAGATAACCAATTTTTAGGGTATTTTGGCCTTTTTTACCATAATTATGCTGATCAAGCGTAATTTCACCGAATTTAGGTTATTTTAGATATCAGGATGCCTAGAGCACGGCCTACCCAGCGTCCAGTAGTGGACGAGCCGATCAGTACTAGCAGCACGGAGCACATCAGTCATCTCCTGTGGATTCCCCACAGCGAGCACCGAGTCTCACTGGCTTCTCGTGAGGTACGTTCCTTTTCTTATATTTTCATTAAATTTTGTTGGATTTAAATTTTATTATGTTGTCACCATGCGGATTACATTTTTCAACGCAGGACACGGATCTTCTAGATGTGAAGTTGAGGTGCGTTCACATGAGGTACTACGAGGTGATGGAGCCATACCTCGTCAACCTGGGTCTCTACCAGGTTGTGGACATCGTACGGACAGAGAAGAGCATCATCAATGCATCTCTCATCGCTGGACTGGTGGAGCGATGGCGTCCCGAGACGCACACGTTTCACATGCCATTCGGAGAGATGACAGTGACTCTCCAGGATGTGAGTGCTCTCTGGGGTTTGTCTATCCGTGGCACACCCGTCGGCGGCGTCTCTGACAGCACCAGATTCGCAGGTTATGTCGATGAGTTATTGGGAGTTGATCCTTCCTATATCATTGGGGAACATGGGAGGTCGAAGTTCCATTTGCGGATGACGAGGTTACGGCAGCACTTCATCGCGGGTCTCTCGGCAAATTCCACCGAGCTGGAGATTCAGAGGTAAATTTTTATTAATATCTACTAATTAATTTATAATACGATGATTCTATTAGAATTTTTATATGTTTTGTATTGCAGATATACACGGGGCTACGTGATGGACCTTTTTGGTTCTGTCATGTTTCCTGATTCCAGCGGTGATCAGATGCCGATGATGTATCTCCCGTTGCTGATGGACATTGAGCGGCCGTCGTCGTACAACTGGGGTGGAGCTGTCCTGGCGCATCTGTACTACCACCTGTGTCGTAGTAGTGAGGTAAGTCACCAACTCTTATGTTATAATAAATTATTTAATCAATCAATCCATCAAAATACACTGACGTGTAATGTTCTTGAAAATGAAGCCGACGGCGAAGCAGATGTACGGGCCGGTACTCCTGCTTCAGCACTGGTCGTGGTCACGGCTACCGGTGGGCCGTCCTATCCCCAATGAGGCGCCGGATTGGGGAGAGCCAGATGTGTTTCACTGCCCGGCATACGCCAAGAAGTGGTACGGTTTCCACAACTACCAGGATCGGACCCACGGTGCTACCGTTGGGATCAGGCCAGTCCGGTCAGAGCTTCAGAGTTTGCCTGAGCCTCTTGTTGAGTGGACGCCGTACGATCAGTTGTACGAGGAGTTCCTCTTGCCGGGCAGTGTGACTGACGAGCACGAGTGGGAGATGTGGTTCTATCGAGGTCCACTCATACATTTCTGGATAGTGGAGCACCACTACCCAGATCGGGTGCTCCGCCAGTTTGGACGAGCGGCGTTGATTCCCATAGACCCATCTTTGCCGAGTTACACGCACAGAGACCTGCACCGGTAAGTCGTAGTCTATTGTATTTATTAAATAAATCATACTACTTGATAGTTTTTTATTGCAACTAACGTCTTCTTTACAGCGTTACCCACCGAGGGCGACTGGATAAGGACTGGAGCACCCATTACGATGCATACTACGGGACGGCCCAAGATCCTCAGTATATAGACTTCTATCACGAGCCAGAGGCGATTCAGCAGACCCAGGGGGATCCCCAGTTGAGGTACGATGTATGGTACATGCAGGTCTGCATGGCGAGTGTCTATCTGCAGGGTGATTACAGTGCCCATCTCCGCGACAGGATCAAAACGGATGATGGTTACCATCCCAACGGTCGTGCATGGGCTCGCCAGGTAAAGCACCTAAAACCACTTAGTTTTGGTCTAATTTAGTAGTAAATCAAGGTTTGATCTGACATGCTAAATTTTTTTCAGCTTTTGGCCGCGATCAAGGAGTGCGGGCATGGGATCCGCATGCTGGGAAAGAAGAACTGGAGACGGCTTGGGTACCGCACCCTCAAGAAGAATGCGAATGTGGTTGAGGATGCCGGGCACGGTGGAAAGATCATCGGTATGCTGCGAGACGCCAGAGAGAACATCAACTGGCGTGAGATAGATCCGCAGGAGCCCGATTCGAGCCCGGTTCTGTTAGATGATATGCCATCTTCCCCCGATTCACATCCAGAGTGGGACTACCATCGTTGGGTATTGTCCGACATTGGGTGGACGGCATGGTACGACGAGCATGGACGTCCGGTGCAGCCATATGTATGTCATACTTCAGTATCTGTCAGGTTTTAATAAATTTCTTCATTCAGATCAAATTTAATAATTTATGTGTATGATTGCAGGGTCCAGCAGAGATGCCACCACAGCCACCACCTGCGGAGACCGATACTTCTGAGTACGAGTCCCTCTCGTGCAGTCTCCATGAGTTCGATGAGAGTTTCATGTCGGCACCGGCATGGCCCCGATATGGCACAGAGATGCCGCATGATGGAGAGGCTAGTGGTAGCGGGTCTCATACTCAACCTGCCTTTGGGACTGGGTTTGCCGCATCTATCTTCGCTACACCTCCGCCAGTACCGACAGTCTCCACGGGCGATGCCAGATGGGATACTGCCGAGCAGATACTGAGGTCTGCCGATGCCCCAGATGAGCCCGAGAGAGACGGAGGCTGGCCGCGCTGGCGCCGGGCGAACGCCGGAGTACCGCCTCAGCGATATTCCCCCTCTCCGTTTTAGTTGTATTTTTACTAGTTTTGTACTATTTATATTTGATATACTATTTATGTTTGGTATATTTGGATTATCCTATATTTCGGTTCTTGTGTTTGAGCTTAGTCAGAAAACCATCATATGGGGTTTCAAAAGTTCGAATATGAAAATGTGATCACGCCTTGGTTGTAATTAACCAAAAAAAAAGGCTGAAATTTTGTAAAAATAAATAAAATATGAAAATAATGCAATTAAGTCAAAATTCACCCTTTATCTATCATTTTATTTTCGAAACGTATCATGTTATAAATTATTTATCATTTTATTTTCGAAACGTATCATGTTATAAAAATTTCAAATTTTCAGAGTTAGATTTCAATATTTTGATCTTCATAGTGTCTCTCTCTAAAAAAAAAAAAAAAAAAAAAAAAAGTACATAGCCGGCCATTTTCTGGCCGGCTTAGGGAAGGAACATAGCCGGCCAGAAAATGGCCGGCTTGGATATATTTCGATATTGAGTTGAGTTCTGGGTATATTTATTAATTTGTATTAAACTTTGGATATTAATAAAAATGTCGGCTGGTATGGTATCTATCGATAGATCGAGGTGATGACAGAACCCAACTTTACTTTACAAACCAGATTTCGCCACATTTTGCTCTCAAAATTCATCACAAAAAAAAACATTTTTTAATCTCAGAAAAAAATTTGCCGATTTTTTTATTAATCAAAAATAAAAATGAAAAATATCGCGAAAGGGTGACGTTTCTGTTGGAAATCGAAGTATAGGTAACACGGATCATTTATCCCGTCCCACGGGACGTGACAATTTATCCCGTCTCACTAATCCAAATTCATAACTCCGCTAACCTAATTTTCTAAGAAAAAAAAAATTTGTGGGACGGGTTAATCCATCCCGTCCCACATTTTCTTCCTAAACTTATTAACTAAGAAGAGAAGAAACAAAAAAGAAAAAAAAATTTGTGGGACGGGATAGATTATCCCATCCCACAAATTTTTATTTTTTTTCTCTGCTAAACCTATTAACTAAGAAGAAATTAGCGGGTTACATATTTAAATTAGTAGGACGGGATAATTGTTCCGTCCCGTGAAACGGGATAATTAATCCCGGTTTATCTAGATATCAAAATTTCACCAAATCGATTCCCTTTCACGATATTTTATTTCTTTATTTTCGATTAATAAAAAAATCGAAAAATTTTGGACCAAGGAATTGTAGCCAATTGCAAAATAATACTTGTAATTAAGGTCACAGACAAATTCTAGTCCTGTCTAGTCTAATACTACTGGAAATCATTTCACAAAATATCAATTCCTTGGCATAGAATGTTAGATACAACTCATACAAGCAATTACTTAGTCAATAGAAACTGCTTTAATTTTTTTCTGTAGAAATTAAAAAAGAAGAAGAGAGAAACATAAATAGTATATCAGATTTTTAATTGATAGAAAGATCGAGAGGATATCTACTGATTTTAAAAATAAAAAAATTTGAATTGGTAGGATTTTGGATCGGTAAGAATTCTACCGATCCAAACCAGTTTTTTTTCCTTTTAATTTCTCTAGTAGAAAATGATTTTTTTTACAAAAATAGATAGAGTATTTTAAAATTTAGATTAATTGAAACATTCAATCTCTTTTTGAAAAACTTTTTATATTTTACTAGAGATTTAATAGAAGAATTCCCTCCATGTACGCATCAAATTAAAAAAAACAGAATAACTAAGTTTGGATCGGTAGAATTCCTACCAATTCAAACTTATTAATTTTTAAGATTGGTAAAAATCTTACTATTTCTGTTTCTGTTTCTTCTTTTTTATTAATTTCTGCAGATTTTTTTTTTCCGAAACTGCTCCATCAAAATCAAACGGTTCAAATCACAGCTTTGGAGCTCCTATATATCACGAAAATAAATCTGCTGTAATTCTCCGAGAATTACATGACCCTGTAATTCCAATCCCAACTGTTGATTTTTCTCGAGATGCGTGCATAAAAACTTACTTTTCCGAGAATGTTTTTCAGATCCGCGCACGGAAAAATTTAAACGGTTGATCTCGGAATTTCTAAATCCTGTAATTCCTCTGGGAATTACAGCAGATTCGGATTCTCTCACTCCTCTCCAAATTTATTGCACTTGGCTTTTCTGAAATTGATGGATTCCGTATATACTTTGTCTGGCTGGAATGTTTGAAAATGAAAATTTTGACTAAAAAATATTCCACACAAATTCATGATTCAAGAATTTGTGTTCACGCGAACAGCCTAAGTATTTTATTTTTCATCAATAGAATTAATTAAGACGTTGACAATATTCGGTATAGATAGCTACATCTACATGGACAACCTTTTTTCTAAATTAATACTATCGTGTGTAATTAATTTAATTTAATTTAATTAGAGCGGTTCCTGTATGTAGTGCTTTCATTCAAACTCATATTTCTTTCTTTATTGGCTTCTAAAGTGCACCACTAATTAATTCACTATTCATTTTAGAAAGCGGCGAACAGCATCTTTTTGTGTTTGAATTTTAATGAAGTTGGGTAAATTCTGATTATAATTATTTTAATAATTTTGATATTTTCTAAATTAAGTTAAAAATAACAGATAATAAGTTAGACATGTTGTTTGCTTTATGAATTAATTATGTAGAAAATCATTAAAATATACATTATTATAAGTTTTAAATTGTGTAGAATCATATTTTAAAAATAAACATAATATAGATCATATTTCACATGTTTTAATTTAAAATTGTTAGTTATTTTTATGATTGTCAAGTGGTCTAGAATATTTAAATCAAGTAATTTTCTATCTATTTAAAAAAATACATAAAAAATTAAAAATTAAAAATTTGATTTCAAAGTACATTTTCATATGAAAATCATATTTAGCAGTTCATAACGACTGTTTAAACTTTGCAAATAGTAGTATGAATATATTGCACGGGTTGGTCATATTACCATAGCCTTATTCATAATATAATATAGACAGTAATGATTGGTTCGGTCTAATACTTGTTATTTGATGAAACAATTTGTTTTTAACAAAGGATATTATTGTAATTATACAATTACTATGATATCTTATTAGAATAAAGCCTAAATAAACAAAAAGAAAAAATTCATTTTCTTTTTCTTTTAAGCATTAAAATAAATATTCTAATATTTTCTCAATTATCACATTTTGAATTATAAGATTTGTAAAACAATAATGTGTAGCTAATTATGACTTTTCGATATTTTTGTATTATATGATCAAAATCAATTTCAGAAGTTCACGGTAGCTAAGTGTACCGGAGTAAATTTATTCTTCTAGCTATGCTGACAACTTAATAATTCGGGAAAAATTTGGCGGAATAAGAAATTTGTGATCGGAAATAATTCGGAATTACATATTGAGTTCGGACTAGATATTTTAGTCCCACAAGAAAAAATATCGCAAATAATTCAGAAAAAGTTCGGAAAACTAATTCATGGATTGCTTTGACAAAGGTTCAAATCTGAATTATCAGCGAATCTTGTCACTATGCGCCTAGCTAGTTGATTAACTACACGATTACTATACATGCCAAGATATATTCTACTCTAATTAAATTGTAATTATATAGAGCACTTACTAATCTAGCAAGCTTATTAAAAATAACAATTTGTCTAAAAGTGCTATAAACATAAAAAGTTGTAATTACTTTACACATTTACAAATAATATGACCATCTGCATTTCTGCAATTCCAAAAAAAAAAATCTCTGTCAGTATTAAAATTATTATTTCTTTCTGTATCGGTAAAATTGAAATAAAAGTTATAAACCATTTTCGAGATTTCATGGATTCGTTCCTCATTGTCGATATTTTTTTATCTTTTTTTCTATTAATAAAGAAATCGGTGATGAGTGGCCTAAATTGTGGCCTAAAGAAAAATGAGTGCACAGTCATCGATGGTTTATTTACCTAAGTGGAGATAACTAGATAATTAATTAATATGATATTTTATTTTATATGAAAACGAAAGGGGTTTGATACCTAAACAGAAGGTTCGATCAGTTTGTTAAATATTCTTTCGAGTTAATTATTGTTGAAGTTGTTCTATTTCCTAACTTGCCCACATCTTTTGTCACTAGTTGATTAAGTTGCCTCAACTATCAACAAGCAACTGCATGTGACATATATATTTTTTCTTAATTAATTACTCAATAAATAAATAAAACAAAGAGCACTAATTTGTTGAAATGTTGTTATTTATAATAAATAGAACATAAACATGCATACGGTAAAGTCTGATTGAATAAAAGTGAAGTGATTTAATTAATTAATTGGGTGGAAACATGAAGAATAATGAGGGAATAATTGATTAATTGATTAATATGATCCCAATTCCCAAGTCATAGGACCGCCATTTTTATTAATATCCAAAGTTAACTAGAAATTAATAAATTTACCTATGATTTCCGACTTTTGTCAAAAATGTCCAAACGGGCCACAAAATGGCCGGTTTTTTTTTAGACACTATGAAGAGCAAGATAATTAAATCTAACACTGAAAATTCGAATTTTTTGTTTAAATTATTTGTTAGATTACTTCTTTTGATTTATAATTAGCATATTTATACTAAAATACACTAGATTACTTGAAATTATGTTAAATTACACTATATTACAATAAATTATGTTGAATTACACTAAGTTACGTTAAATTACGCTAAATTCAACTAACTTCGCTAATTATGCTGAAATACGGTAAATTACCCTAAACTACGCAAAATTACGCTAAAATAGACCGATTTTGTGCCATCTTTCATGAATCATAAAAAATAGTAAAAAAATTCCGAAAATAGTAAAAATTGGTATTCTACAAGTTAATTATGTAACTAATTTACTGATCTACTTAGATTGAATAATATAAATGAAAATCTTAATCGGAAACTTCAACTCAAGTTTTGAGGCTCTTCCCTTAGTTTTTTTGGTAATTTTGAATTTTGAAATCTAGCGTAGCAAACACAAATGCATGCGTCTTTTCGCAAGCTTTCCGAAAAGTGGTCATTTGCTAAAATTGGACACTCGAGCGCTGTTTTATGGCCGTTTGAAGTTTCGTCGTCGTTTTTCGCCTTTTCAGTGAAGATATCGTCCATATTCATATGTCATTTAGCGTAATTTACCGTATTTTAGCGTAATGTAATGTAATTTAGTGTAATTTAACTTAATATAGTGTAATTCAACATAATTTCAAGTAATTTAACGTATTTTAGTATAAATATGCTAATTATACATCAAAAGAAGCAATCTAACAAAAAATTTAAACAAAAAATTCGAATTTTCAGTGTTAGATTTCATTATCTTGCTCTTTATAGTGTTTCTAAAAAAAAAAAAAAAAAACCGGCCATTTTTTATGGCCGGTTTCTGGAGAGAAAACCGATCATTTTGTGGCCGGTTTAGATATTTTTGACAAAAGTCGGAAATCGTGGGTATAATAATTAATTTGTAATTAACTTTGGATATTAATCAAAATGTCGGGTCATAGGATATGAAGTCCTCCACAGTAAGAAGGCCACCGTCCCAAAATTCTGCTTTATTTTATTATATTCTCCAAAATGACCTACTTAAGCTAGAAGTCGCAGAATTAAGCTAAGCTGGTACTTGCAGTTATTATTAATAATAAAAGAGCGACAGTCGACGGTCGACAAACACAACACAAGTCGGAAAACCCAACCCGGAACCCGGTGTAACCGTGTAAGTGAGTCCACTTGTCAGAAATGAATCCCGCTTGGTATCAGCCCGTGACTCGATCGGTAACAACTCGTTCGTTAGTGGACCGAGTTAAAACTAACTCGTTCGTCACAAACTCGAGTCAGAATTAATGAGTTTGGCCTGGCTCGGTATAAGCTAGCTCGGTCATTAACGAGCTATTTAATATACGTAATTTAATAGTTTAATTGGATCCGTTCACTTCAGGTTGGAGATACTATGGTCAATGGATGTTATAGCTAGTATTATGGTCATTGCACTTTGGACTGTGCTTAAGTTGATTGGTAATTTTGTATAGAATATGTGTGAATTAATTATAAGCAACTAAGTTAATTTGTATGAATTTGTTTAATTTGATATGCATGAATTTATTATGTGAACTGTGTTTGTATGAATTTAGAGATTTTAATATTTTTGTATGTATGAATTTAGCTACGAACTTAATTTATAATACTTGATTTGCTTAGTTGTACTTGAATTAAAATTATTTTTCAATAATTAGTCATATAAATATTATTTTGTTTTAACCATAATTGATACGATGTAAAATATACAAATTTATAAATCTATCAAGCTGGTAATGAGCCAGCTCAACTCGCTCGGACAAACACGAGTAATTTTTAAGCAGTAGTTTTAACTCGGAACCTAAACTCCAAAGTCGCTCGCTCAATTTGATGCGCAAACAAACTTGATTACGAGTGAGATCTTGCTTACTCTTTAGCAGCTCGTTACCACTTACCACCCTAAAAGTGGAATAGAATAGGAGTGAGGCTACGGTACTATGCATAGTACGGATTGGGTCCGTGCTACGGCTCAATATTTGAGTTTTTAAAATTCTAACGGTCGATCCGAATCATTCAACATGATTATAAAATGAATATGTACTTGCAAACCAAATTTTATATTTTTTCGATTTTTTTTACTATTTTTTTTAGATAGGTAGAAAATCACTGTTTTTGGATGGTCCAGAATTTTCAGATCAAGTGATTTTCTATCTATTTAAAAAAATAGTAAAAAAATTTGAAAAAATGTAAAATTTGGTTTGCAAGTACATATTCATTTTATAATCATGTTGAACGGTTCGGATCGACCGTTAGAATTTTGAAAACTCAATTATTGAGCCGTAACACAGACCCAACCGTACTATGCATGCATAGTACTGTAGCCTCAACCGTACTATGCATAGTACCGTAGCCTCACTCATAGAATAGAATAAAGTTACTTACCAAACTTGCTCCTTCCCTTCTCCCCTAAATATTATTTAATAATACAATACAATACCCTACCCTTGTACCCTCTTTCTTTTTTTCTTTTCTTCTTCTTCTCCTCCTTTCCCAAACATCCCGCCACCACCGTCGCCCGCCGCTTCTTTCTATAGTCTACAGTCTATAGTGAAGTAAAGGGCGAAGAAGAAAGAATAAGAATAATGGCGGAGTACCCATGCTGCGGGCCTATGTTCTGGCTGTACGTGCTGATATGCAGCGGCCTGGTAACCTTCGCTGGAATCATGTCGGGTCTCACCCTCGGCCTCATGTCCCTCAGCATCGTCGACCTTGAAGTTCTCGTCAAAGCTGGCAAACCTCAAGACCAGAAAAACGCCGGTACGAGGGTTTCCTTCAATACCCCTCTCATTCATTCCCAATTCCACCTCTAATTCCTTCCTTCCTTGTGTTTCAATTAATTGCAGCGAAGATTTTGCCAGTGGTTAAGAATCATCACCTGCTTCTCTGCACCCTCCTCATCGGCAACGCAGTCGCCATGGAGGTACTTACTTGTGCTACTTGCTTGTACTACTTATTGCAACTAAAACTAAATCCATACTCATTTGATTTCAGGCTCTTCCAATTTTCCTTGATAAGCTTCTGCCAGCATGGGGGGCAATTCTTATCTCTGTCACACTTATTCTCGCATTTGGTGAGGTACGTAGTCATTTCACTTCGAACCCTTATCTATCTCTTAATTTTATTTCTCTTTAATGAATTACTATTCCTTCCTTGCTCCATCAGATTATTCCTCAATCTATATGTACCCGCTATGGCCTCAGAGTCGGAGCAAAGATGGCACCATTTGTGCGTGTTCTCGTCGTTATCATTTTTCCAATAGCTTATCCTATCAGTAAGGTACAATTTTCAACAATCACCTTTCTAATCCTATTTTCTATGGGGATCACTTTTTTTACTTTAATTAAACTTTTGTGGATATATTAGGTAAACTTGTCCCTGCCATACTTTTTGTTGACTACTTTGTAAAAGAAATTGCAAAAATGAAAAACCAATTCAAAATAGAAAACAAAATAAGCTCACAATTACTTAAATTATACAGTGGTTGATATTCTGATTTAGTATACAAAAAGCTTTCTTCTTTAGGCTCTTCAATTATGTACTCTTCTTAAATTCATTTTCATAATTGTCCAGTTACTGGATTTGGTTTTGGGTAAAGACCATGTTATGCTTATGAGAAGATCTGAGCTAAAGACCCTTGTTGATATGCATGGAAATGAGGTTTGTTTCTATCTCTTTTCACCAGGACTAGACAAATTGTACAATCCAATTCTTCTTATGTTTAAACTTCTCCATCAGAATATTTGAGCCATAAAATTTGTTAATTCACAACTTGCCAGTGAGATTTTATTTACATAACATGAGGAAAATGGTATCTTTTTCTAATTTCCTGTTACATGTATATCAAATTTGGCCATTGATTTCAAGTTTCATAATAAATGTCTCCACATATGTTCTTCTTAAAGATGTATGTTGGTAAAATTGGGTTATAATTGTACACTGTGAAGGAGAAAAGAGAAAAATGTCAAACATTAAGCTGCTGTCTTTTTGTTTTTTTTCTGAAACTTTTTAGGCTGGGAAGGGTGGAGAATTGACCCATGATGAAACTACTATAATTTCAGGAGCTTTGGAATTGACCTTAAAGACAGCCAAAGATTCAATGACACCTATTGTGGAGACATTTTCTCTTGATATAAATGCTAAGCTAGACATGTATGTGCTCTTTCAAGATCAACTTGTTTCTAATGAAACAGTATGGCGATTGTGAAGTTTTTATTTTTTTTATTTTTTCTTTTGCTAGGGAAACCATGGGTTTGATAATGAGAAAGGGACACAGTCGTGTACCTATCTATTCTGGCAGCCCAACAAATATAATTGGGCTTATCTTGGTAAGATTTTCTCTTATGTTTCAGTTATGATAAAATATCTTAATATTGTATAGATCTTATTATGTTAAATTCAAGGAGACAAGGACATATTGTATAGATCTGCTTGATGTTTACAATTTAGCTATATAGTGAGTCAGTGACTATGTACTAAGATTGCAATAATATTGAAGGTTAAAAATTTGATCACTTGCCGACCGGAGGACGAGATCCCTGTCAGAAATGTCACCATTAGGACAATTCCACGGTACTTAAAATCTTTGTTGCTAACTTAATGCTATAATTATTTTTTTCTGATTGATATTCTGGACTGGTAGATGTAAGTTGGTAGTTGCTACCATATTTTTCTGTACTGGACTAATAATGAAATTTATTCAGGGTATATGATGATCTCCCCCTCTATGACATTCTAAATGAGTTTCAGAAAGGCCACAGCCATATGGCCGTAGTCGTTAAACGCACTAAAGAGGCTGTGGGTCCCACTGAAAATAATATCCAAAGTAATCGAAGTGGAAATCACACCCCAGTCAATGGCAATGGCAATGGTATGATAAACCCTGGAAATAGTCCTCTTGGCAGCAGTAGGAGTAATATTAATGGGGGGGATGCAACAGCAACACGTCAGCAGCAAATGAGAAGGGGGGGTCGTCAGAGCAAAAATATTCTAGACATAAGCAATACTGACGCACTTCCAAGCTACAATTTGGATGAGGAGGTCGTTGGTATCATAACCATGGAAGATGTCATGGAAGAGCTATTACAGGTTTTTTTACCTTTATTTATTTGTTTCGAACTTTGTTGTTTTTTTAGCAAAGAGCCCCCTGATTTTCTTCATTTTGCAAAGAGCACCTAAAATAGGTCGATCATGTCATCAAGTAATAGATTGAGTTGATTTGTTTGTAATGTTCAAGACCATGCATTGATATTTTCTGAATTGAGGACAAATAAAGTTCTGCTGCTTGAACATTACATGTGTATTCCTTTCATTAGGGTTCATTTCTACTTGTTTGTTAGAATTTCTCTGCCTCGATAGAGGAAATTTTGAACAATGAAAGCCCTTGTTACTTAATAAATTTGGCGAGGACAGGATTGATTGTTTTCATGTGTAGTTGACCAAACTTGATGTTTTTTGGACAAATGCAGTAATTCTAATAATAGTTCTACAAATGAAGTAATTCTAGGTGCTTTTGCAAAATATGATTTAAATTTTAATGGATGTGAGGATTGGGGAACAATAACAATGTTTTTGCTTATTCTATTTTGAAGGAGGAGATATTAGATGAGACTGACGAGTACGTTGACATGCACAACAAGTAAGCAAGATATATAATTTTTGCTGCTCTCCTTTTGCACTGAATGAATTGACCTAACTAATGCATCTATATTTTGATACATTTGATATAGGATACATATAAATATGTTGCCGCCAAAAAAGTTAGCGGCAAGATCTGCAGGGACCACACCCCTTTCCCAACTGATTCGCAAATCTCCATCAGCTTCTCCTTTCTCTCCTAATCACACTATTACTAACAATAATGACAATTATAACAACAATAGTACTAATAGTAACATTTTACCTTCTCCTATGACATCTCCCTACTTACAGCAACAACATTCTATGCCAAGTAGAACATTTACTCTAAAGAAGTCTCTTTCAAGTTCCCGAGCAACAAATTCTCTCTCTCTTTCTGGTCAAAGCTCTCCCTTGGCTCAAAAGGTACCTTCAGTATGACTTTGGTCATTGTATTTGTATAGTTTCTTGTCATGTTGACTTTGATATAGTCTCCTTTGACTCCTTTGACTTGGATTGTACATACAGCACCAATTATCAACAGAAATGATAGACAAAAGGTTGAATAATAGTATGTGCTGTCTAGCTCTTTAAATAGTTACCAATACAAATCAAAGAACATATATAGAGAGTCAGTCAGTCTATAGCATATACTATACAAATGTGTTGCTTCAATTATATTATTTTGGAGTTTGTTATATTATTCATATTCTTATTTTGTTTAGTTGTTTCTCGAAAGGAAAATATTGTTGATAGATTTGTGCATGCAGGTATCGAAAAAACCTTACGAGAAGCTTCAAAAAAGTGGAGATCCTAGCTTAACAAGGGGCAAACTACAAAAATGATTTCTTGGGGGTTGTATTGGAGTGAGTTTAAGGTTATATATATATATATATGGATAAAGAGAACTGCCAACTTTATTATTGTTTTCATTCCTTCTGTATATAAGTAGACCCAAAATACAATTTATCTTCCTCAAGACATGTCATTTAAGATGTGTAATAGGAGATGAAAACTAATATATGCAAGTGTATATAAAAGTACTGAGACATTTGGTAGTGCTTGAACTATCTGTGGCTGTAAGAGACTAAAAAAAAAAACACTAAACGAACTTTTTTTTTTTGGTTTTATTGTTATGGTTCGATTCAAATGTCAAGAGATGTACCAATTATCTATTATCTTATGGTTGTCAAGAAAAGTTTAACAATAATTTTAATTAGCAGTCTGGCCATTAAAAAGATATTCTAGTATTAGGTTGGATCCTACAGGTTTATGTGGTATTTTATTCAGCATATTCTGCCCTTAGCGTGTCAGTTGTGTTAAACTTAATTAATATACGCCTTGAGCAGTTAACCACATCTCATTATAATCAGTATTGAATCAATTCAATTAGTAGCAATACTTGACCTGTGTTTCTTGTGTACCGGTGACGTACCGACTTCTCTTATTGGTGTAATCTAACTATAAAAGAATGGATAAAAAAGAGTGTTGATGCATTGGAACTTGAATTCATCGATGTAATATTAACTAATTAATTAGGATTTCGTGGTTTTTCAGTGAATCAATTGCGGTTGTTATTTTTTGTTATTCTGGAATTGTTTACAGCAATATGTTTTTGTGCTGGTGCGATCAACCAGTTGAACTAAATGCCAATTATCATGATGAGTTAGTTCATCATGAATAGCAAAATGCATTCATTTATACTCTAGTGCACAAAACACTGATTATTATATTTTAGCCTTATATTTTTCAGGAGTATACATTAAATTCCCCCTTTATTTTATTATGTTTTGATTTTGAATGCTCATATATCTTAAATAATAGATTATTTGGACAAGCCGGTTGTTAATTAGGAAGTTGATTAATTTCATCTATTGGTCAATAATCATTTATACTCGATCCCTTTCCGACAAAATCTTTTGATTTTATTATATGTTTAACAAATTCTGCTTGGAACCTTATGGAGAGCAAGTTGCTTGCAAGGCTCTAATAAACTTTCGGACGCTGATAACTGTCCCCGTACCCTTATTCCCGCACATAACTTCCATAACTAACTTGTGGGGATTGTCTTCGCACAATTTTCTTATATAATCTGTATCGTTCTCATACAATTTCTAAAGTATTAATACCTATGAACGGAAGTATTTATACTTATGCACGGAAGTATTTATACCTATGAACAAAAGTAATTTAACGTAAATAATTGTCTCACCAACCAAATCTCCCAAACTGTCCCCGTACCATAAATACTTGTGGGGGACCACTCAAACTAAATGGGGGGTGGGGACCATACACGTTTCTAAAAATATCAATATTGCCATAACTATATGGGGGGACTGCAATACTTAATATTTTTTTACATATGGCGCTGGATAACGTCTGAAAGTATTAATATCAAGTATTGAAAGTATTTGTACATATGCACTGAAGTATTTATATGTATATACATTGTACAAAGTTTAATCTTCAGGCGTTTGATCATATCAAGTTACACATCAAAATATTAATATCTTATTTTGTAAGTATTGATACCTATCCACAAGTATTTATACCTATGAGGTTAACTATTTTTGTTATAGGAATGTTGATGTAGGAATACGAGGTCCCCACTACTTCATTAAAGGAAGGTTGACGCAGGAACCATTGAGGAACTGGAAAGTATTAATCTGTTATTTCTCAAATAATTATACTTATGAAGATTGATACGAAGACAGATGCATAGACTGAAAAATATAGACCATATAATTAGTGGGACCACAGACCTTCATAGCTGCGGTGATATAATTTCGCCTTGATACTCTATTTTTGCAGAATTATCGTTGATCCTGACACACCTAGCATCATATATCTTATTTTTTTTTACTCATTCTTAAACTTATATTATAAAATTAAGGCTTCAGTCTCGGATTCAGACGTTATTTAAAGACCCATTCTCTGAATTTTTGTCTACATTGGTTTTGTTACATTTTCCATGGCTAAGTAAAAGCTATGTGTCATCTTCTTTTTTCTTAGGAAAATTTACAAGAGTCAATGCTGATGCACAATAATCTTTAGTTGCTGTTGCCAATGCTAATGTTGTATTGTATGTAGCCTCTTGTGGTTTCTTTCTGACGCAGGGGCAGAAACCCTGGCCCACCAATATCTTTTTGTTTTTTTCAATTAAAATTCAATTGTTGTTGTTGTTGTTGTTATTATTATTATTATTATTATTATTATTATTATTATTATTATTATTATTATTATTATTATTATTTTCCTTGTAAATTCTGATTGTAAATTCTGATTGTTGGACATTGACGGTATTATGTTATTTGAATATGTATCGCTCTTAATCTTATGTAAAATATTTGTGCAAGGTTCCAATACCTCATGCTTTTCATATCTCATCATACCTCATATTTTATATCTTCGTTTTCAAAGTCCAAACTGTAGATCCGAACCGTTCAACATGATATGCATACTAAAATATGTCTAGGATGAAATTTTATAATTTTTAAATTTTTTTTACTATTTTTTAAGATAGGTACAAAATCAATATTTTTTTACCGTTAAAAACAGTGATTTTCTATCCATCTTAAAAAAAGTAACAAATTTTCAAAAATTATAAAATTTCATTCCAACCATATTTTAGTTCGAATCAACAATTTAGACTTTGAAAAAAAATATATAAAACATGAGATATGACGTGGTACGAGACATTAAAACTCTCCTCATCATATTTATATGATATGTACCAACTACCAACTACCGAGTAAGAGGCTACTGGAGATGTCAATTTGTCTGATTTTAATCATACGGTGGGGTCCATGAAGAAATCGATCGTTTAATTAATATCTGATTGAAATTGAACGACATTGATGTTCGAGAGACCTATTCAATGTTTTTTTTTTCTTCTTATACACGGAAGATGAACGTACGGGAACTGCTGGAATAATTTTTAGACAATTAATTAAAACAGTCGGAAAAATCTCTATAAAATAAAATAATGTTGCCTATGTTGACCATGAGGGCCACTTTTCAGCAAGAGGTCATACACTTCAACACTAGTGTGGTCAGTGGTGTGGCTACGATCGATGGATCACAAATTAATTCAACCATAAATTTTCAAAATGGGAAAAACAAAACGGTTCGTTTTTCTCTTATTATGTTAATAATCTCTTTTATTGAATACTGGACAGGTAATATGGATAAAAAATTTAAAGAGGCTGTCATAGCTTGGCTGCCGGTGGATCTCAATGCCATCCCATTAAGGGTCTGGGACCCCTCGGATCACCAATTGGTGGTTTACCAAGCTCCAGGTTAGAGAGGGAAAAACGTGCCGTGCCGTGACTAACACGCCGTGACTTTGGTCTCGTGCCGTGCCGTGCCGTGACCAAGTTAATTTTTCACGTGCCGTGCCGTGCCTGACTAAAATGTCAAGGGGTGGTCACGGCACGCGAATGGTCACGCCACGTGAGTCACGCCGTGCCTAAACGTGCCGTGACCCGCGTGACTCGCGTGACTCGCGTGGCCATTTATTCATACTTTAAATTAATTTATTCAAGATTCACCATTAAATCAATATCTAATGGTCCTAATTACACGTGACTCGCGTGATTACGTGTCGTGCCGTGACTAAATTTTTCACGTGCCGTGCCGTGCCGTGCCGTGCCGTGCCAAAGTTTCAAAAGATGGTCACGGCACGCGAATGGTCACGGCACGGGACACGTGAGTCACGGCACGCGAATGACACGCGTGCCGTGCCGTTCCGTGCCGTTACCGTGCCGTTCCGTGACGGAGCCGGCTCCGGCGTGCCATTTTTCCCACTCTACTCCAGGTGCTGCTCTAGGAGGCCTGATGCCCCTGCAGATGGAGGAAGATCACTCAACATGAAGCAGAACCTTGAGTTTAGTATAGAATACAAATTAGGATCGTTACTTTACCAAAGATCACTGACTTGTGGTTTCGTTTTTTGTTGGCCTTTTACTATTACCGTGTTTTGGTGGCATGTCAAACGCCGTGCGTTTGTGTTTTGTTTGGTGCTCGAGTTCTTTAGATTTTAATACTTGCTCTCAGATCTCTGATCTGTTGTTTGTAAGTTAACTATCCAATTTCATGGAAATGAAATGGACATCTTGAATGCCTTTTATCAAAAAAAAAAAAATTCAACCATAAATTAACAAATTATTTTGGACCAAGTATCCTTTGCTTTTTAAAACCGAAGACTTAAGGTTCCTGGATTGAAGTCTGCTTTGTGGCATTAAGCATGCATATTATCGTTGTGCACCTAAAGAAATTAAACTCCAAGTTATTATTATTATTATTTTTTTTCCTTTTTTGATAAAATTAAAGGTGCTTAATTAATATTCAGCTGAAATCATTTATTGTTATAGATTTTTTTTACAAAATTTTATAAAATGATATGAATTATTCATATGTAATTAATTAATAGAACAATAAAATTAGTTTAATTAATTATTCATAATTAATTACAAGAATTTCCAGAAATTGTGACTACATGTCTACCAACCACAACAGATCCTAGGTTGTTGACTACAAGTCTAGAAGACTCTTCTATGGACTACTTATTTTCATCCATTTTTTCAGGGGGTACAAATGCAATTAATATTTGTACAAATGCAAATAATATTTGTACAAATTAAACATTGGAATATATATATAATCTGCCTTAATTTACAAAGGAATTAAGTTTTAGAGAAGCAAAGACAATTCTCCTTTCCACCAACAAAAGTACAAAACCTCTCAACTACTCAACAATTCCCTACTCTAATCTAATCTAATCTAATCTAATCTAATCTCTTGCTATATATGTTGCTCCAAGCAAATCCAGAGAGCACTCTCAAACATCCTGTCAAGAAAATGGAAACCGCACAAATATCATCTGCCAGAGCGAAAGAAATAGCGAAGAGCAAAGAGGAGATGTTGAGTCTCTTGCATGACATGCCGGAATCGGACTACGAGCTGTCTCTAACCGATATTGTCGACAAAAAATTATCAGGTGCTGATCATCAGAAGAAGGAATTAGAGAAAGACAAGAATTTGCATAAAGGGATCAAGGCGGAGCGAAAGAGGTCGAATAGCGGCAAAAGCCTTCGTTGTAGCAGTGATGGTGTCCTTCTCAATTTCTACACGCCCACTTCATTAACACGGAGTTTAACAACACCCAAGACATGTAAAATTATGCCTCCCACAACTTCAACTTCTATCCATTACACTAAGAGGTACGCGCCTATATATATAAATATCATGCAAAATGTTTAAGTTCTTGGTTCAGAAAGAAATTAACTAAAAGAATTGTTAGGCTAAGATGATGCTTGGGAAGGAATTTGTTGGAAGTTGGAGGTTCTTTATTTTACTGTGACAAGTACTATTTATTATTGAAAATTGCGTCAGAGGAGATAATTAATTAAATCTAGTTAGGTATATATATATATAGCTGAAACGTACTAGCTAGCCTTGTTCGTAATTTCAAGAAAACATTAAATTTGTTTGTCTACCAAACATTGATAATTGAATCAGTAGCACAGAATTTTCTTCTTTGGAGGACACGCCAAACAAATGCTATACCACCGTTTTTCCTTTGCTTCCATTGTTTTGCTTTGACTTGAAGTTATAATTTCTATTGGATTCCATTAACTTACTTGCTACCTATTCCAAAAAAATCAAAATTAATTAATTGAGAATATGATCTTATATTGCAGAGAGAATGAAAGAATATTGAAATTCATGGGATGCTGGTCGTTGCTGTGGGACCGGCGGGGGAACAAGTCTAAAAGACAAAACCAAGACCAAACCCAATTTGAATTTCATAATAAAAAGGAAGAAAATTCAAAAAGCACAAAAAAGTAGATAGTATCATAGTAATAGTACTACTGGCGCTTGGGCTGGATCTTCAGTGACCCTAAATTGACTAGTCAAAGATCAATTTTTTTTTCTTATCGTTTTTTGTGTGTGTTTTTTCGTTTGATTTATGTCCTTATATAGGAGGAGACAGGTGTTGAAAGTTTTGTTTCTGTATATTTGACGCTAAAAGGTTTGTATTTTGAATGGATTTTGTAAATGTTTTGTATTGATCTTCTTACACGCCTTTATATAGGCTTATTGTTTACATGATGTGCTGCGCTAAATGTTAAATTAACAAGGTGTGCTGTAAATAAAACAAAGGAAACGGAAACAGGAAATTCTGATCATTCTCTGATTTAGAAGAATCATGAAAACTAATTGTCTCAAGTGCTTGGGTGAAAGGGAGAACTCCAGTTATGGTTATTACGCCCCCTCAAGCGGAAGTGACATCAGTCACGATTAGCTTGGTCTTGAGGTATTGAAATCGAGTAGTGGGTAAAGGTTTTGTTATGATGTCGGCCAATTGATCCTTGGAACAAAGAAACCGAACTTCCAATTCTTTGGAAGCCACTCGTTCGCGGAATAAATGGTAGTCGATCTCGATATGTTTTGTTCGAGCATGAAACATAGGGTTTTCGGCAAGAAATGTGGCACCAAGGTTGTCACACCATAAGATTGGTGGAGAGGTAAGGGAAATGTGAAGCTCTTGAAGCAAATATTGAAACCATAACAATTCGGCACAAGTTACGGCAAGGCTACGGTATTCGGCTTCGGTACTTGAGCGTGAAACGGTCGGTTGCTTTTTAGCTCTCCAAGATATAAGGTTTCGGCCAAGATAAATGTAAAAACCTGATATGGATCTACGATCATCAAGCGAGCCGGCCCAATCGGCATCGCTATAGGCATGAAGTGTATGAGACGAGGCCGAATAGATGGTAGTGCCATGGTTTAAGGTGCCACAAATGTATCTCAGGATCCGTTTGACCGCGGACCAATGATTGGATGTAGGGTTGTGCATGAATTAGGACACTTTGTTAACCGCAAACGAAAGGTCGGGTCGAGTGATTGTGGCGTATTGGAGAGCACCAACAATACTTCCATAGAGATGAGGGTTGTCAAAGGGAACACTATCCTCATGAGAAAGTGTAGAGTTGGCAGTCATGGGTGTAGGAGAAGGTTTGGCTGTGTGCATGTTGGTGCGGCGAAGGAGCTCATGAAGGTATTTGGTTTGGGAGAGGTGTAATCCTTGGTTTGTGTGGTGAACTTCAATTCCGAGAAAGTAGTGAAGTGGACCAAGGTCTTTGAGAGAGAAGGTGTTTTGTAGGTGAGAAATGCATTGTTGGATGTGAGAGGGGTTGCTACCCGTGATCAATATGTCATTGACATAGATCAAAATCATGGTTGTGTGGTCATGAGAGTGGGATGTGAAGAGAGATGGATCATAGTTAGAAGGGAGAAAACCAAGGGTTATGAGTAGGGGTGTTCATCGGTTCGGTTCGGTTGAAACCGAACCGAACTAGGCAAACCAAAGTAATAATTCGGTTTTTAAAATAGAACTGAACCGAACCAATTTAGCATTGCAACCGAACCGAACCGAACAGAACCGAAGTTTTATTTCGGTTTGTTCGGTTCAAACCAAAATATATTAATTTTTTTATTTAAAGCAATTGATTTGTAATAAACTGAAGTATATTAAGAAATAAACCGGGTATTAAGAAATAAATCGGAATATTAAGAAATAAACTGAAGTATTTCAAGCAATTGATTAAGAAATAAACCAGGACGGTCCGGACCAAATTCATAATATATAAAAGTTCGGTCGGTTCGGTTATTTTGGTTTTGAAAATTTTCAAATCGAACCGAACCGAAATTAAAAATCGATTTTAAAAAGCAAACCGAACCGAACAAACCGAACTGTTTGGTCCAAACTAATTTGGTTCGGTTCAAAACCGACTAAACTGGACCCAATGAACACCCCTAGTTATGAGGGTCAAGCTAAGTTTAGTGAACCAAACCGGAGATGATTGTTTGAGACCATATAGAGCTTTAGACAAGAGGCATACGTGGTCAGGGTGGTCCGGGTCAATGAAACTAGGAAGTTGGCTCATAAAGACTTGTTCGGTTAGGTCACCATTAAGAAAGACATTTTGGACATCAAGTTGACGAATGGGCCAATGAGAGGTAACAGCAAGGGAAAGAATAAGGCGAATGGTAGTAGGTCTAACCACAGGGCTGAAAGTGTCAAAATAATCAATACCTTCGATTTGATTGAATTCTTTAGCTATCAAGCGAGCCTTGTATCTTTCGATTGATCCGTCGGCACGCCTTTTATGCGATAGACCCATTTGCAGCAGACGGGTTGGTGATTTGGTAGTGGGGGAACTAGTGTCCAAGTCTTGTTGAGGGCAAGATCATTCATTTCGAGGGCCATGGCCTCGCGCCACTCGGGTTTGGAATTGGCTTGAGTAAATGAAGTGGGATCGGTTTCAAGATTAGTGGTAAAGGCTATGTGGTTAGGGAAGGTACGAATTCGTCGAGTGTTGTTGCGGGTTCGTGGGGTCATTGGATGAGTAGAAGAGGTGGGAGGGATAATGAGAGAGGGTGAAGTTGGAGAGGAACCGAGAGAGAGGTTGGTGGAGCCGTTGGTTGTGAGGGAGTTAATGTTGTCGGGTATAGGAGGGACAGGTGGGATATGGGTAGGAATGTTGTCGGGTGGGGAATGAATGGGGTTGTCGGGTGGGGAAGTAGGAATTGGGCTTGGGTTATCAGGCCGCGCAGGGGGAGGCCCAGGTATAGGTGTAGAGAAAAGGGGTTCGGCTGGAGGGAGAAGTGGTGCTGGACCGAGAATAGAGGGATGGTTTTGGGCTGCAGGAGGAGTAAAAATAGGGAGAAATGAAGAGGTTTCGGCTGGAGTAGTAGAGGCTGGTATTGAGGGGTTTTTGAAAGGAAATTTTTCTTCATCAAATTGGACATGACGAGAGATGTAGATCTTGTTGGTTAGTAAGTGAATGCATCGATAACCCTTTTGAGAAGTTGCATAACCAAGAAAAAGGCAAGGTAGAACACGCAATTCGAGTTTATGGGAGTTATAAGGTCGGGTGTATGGGTAGCATTGGCAACCAATAACTCGAAGAAATGAGTAATCGTCATTTTTATGGAAGAGTGTGGTGTAAGGAACCAAGGCCGAATTGGAAGGTATGCGGTTGATGAGGTATACGACACTTGAGAAAATTTTGTTCCAATAAAGGGAAGGTAATGAGGCATGGGACATAATGGCCAAGGCTAACTCAATAATATGTCGATGTTTTCGTTCGGTGAGACCATTTTGTTCGGGTGTGTATGGGCAAGTTGTTTGATTGATTATTTGAGAAAATTGCTTTGAAATTGGTAAGTATTCGGTGCCTCCATCGGTTCGCAATGTTTTAATTGTGGTAGAGAGTAAGTTTTTGAAGCATGAGAAGAGAAAAGGTACTTCACTTTTGGTTTTCATAAAGTAAATCCATGTAAATCGAGAGAAATCATCCACAAAAATAATGTAATAACGAAAATTATTGAAGGATGTTATAGGAGAAGGTCCCCATACATCGGAATGTACCAATTCTAGGGGAGAAGAAGAAGAAGAATGAGAAGGGGTAAATGACAATTTATGAGACTTAGCCATGAAACAATCATGACAAGTACTTAATTTTTGCGAAATACAAGGTAAATTTGCAATTTGAAGTAAATGTAAAGTAGTAGTAGAGGAAGGATGTCCAAATATTGTGTGCCAAGTATCAGGAGAAGCACGAAGACTTAGAAGAGCTTGTGGAGGTGGAGAAAGTGAGAAGAATGAGAAGAGGCCATTAGTGCATGAAACTTGGAGGATGGTGGTCTTGGTGGGGAGGTCCTTGAAATGACAAAAGAAATGACAGAATTCAATAGTTAGGTTGGGGTTATCATGTAATAATTGAGAGATACTAAGAAGATTTTTAGAAAATTGTGGGACATGTAGAATTTTGGTAAGAGAAATAGAATGAGTAGAAAAATTGAGTTGAGAAGAACTGATATGATTAATCGGTAGACCCGCACCATTGCCAATTTGGAGCATGTTGGTGCCATCATAGTTGAAGAAGGATGAAAGGTTGTTGATCATTAGTGACATTGTTGGTGGCGCCGGAATCCAAGATCCACTCGGAAGAAGTAGAGGCCGAGCTTGTCGGGTTGGCCACGAAGGCTTGGAAGTTGCTGGGGCGCCCTTGGTAAGTAGGGCCAGGGTTGTATCGGAAGTAACAAGCCTTTGCCACATGTCCAAATTTCAAACATATTTGACACTGTTATTTTTTAGAGAAATCGGTTGGGGTTCTTGGTCTATTAAAAGGGGCCCGAATACTGTTGTGATTCCCAGGAGAAGAAGGCCTGATTTGGGGGTAATTAAAATTGGGCCTTTGCTGATTTGAGTATGGGCTGTGGGGACGGTTTGGAGGGTAAGAAGAAAAATCGGGTGGGTTAACGGGTCGGGGTTGGTTGTACTTGTAACCGGGTTTAGGTCTAGCCAAAAAGGCAGAGGGAGAATCAACAGATGGGAGAGAAGAAATATTACGTGAATGACCTTGAATGAGTTTCTCAAAGCTCAAAAGCATACCATGTAAATCGGAGAAGGTATACGGCTTGTCAAGGCTAGAGGTGGTGACTGAGATTACGATCGTCAAGCTCGTCGGCAAGGCTACGCATCCGATTGAGGTAGTTGAGACAAGAGGCGGAGCCTTTAGTGCTTGATTGAATTTGACGGCGGAGATCGTTTAAGCGGGCTCTGGAGGTGGCTGAGTAAGAATGTACAAGAGAAGACCAAAGAGCAGATGTAGTGAGGCATGAAGCAACCTGGCCTTGAATGGTTTCAGTGAGAGAGGAGCAGATCCAACCAAGAAGCATCTGATCCTGACAGTCCCAATGATTGAAGATCGGGTTGAGAATGAGCTGGCCATTAGAGGTGCGCAAGGTCTTCTCAGGTGGTGGTTCTTCAAGAAATTTGGTAAGGTTGTAGCCATGGATGAGAGGTAAGATTTGAGATTTTCATGTGAGGAAGTTGGTTGGAGTTAATTTGGTGGCTATGGGAAAATTAAGATGAATGATAGGGTCGGTCACAGGAGGAGGACATGGTGTGGTTTGGTTTTCAGGCGGCGGAGAATGGGGTGTTTCTGGTGGAATGTCGGCGGTGGCCATTTTCAAGCTCTGATATTATAAAAGGGTTTTGTATTTTGAATGAATTTTGTAAATGTTTTGTATTGATCTTCAACAGGATATTACACGCCTTTATATAGGCTTATTGTTTACATGCTGTGCTGTGCTAAATGTTAAATTAACAAGGTGTGCTGTAAATAAAACAAAGGAAACGGAAACGGAAACTGGAAATTCTGATCATTCTCTGATTTAGAAGAATAATGAAAACTGATTGTCTCAAGTGCTTGGGTGAAAGGGAGAACTCCAGTTATGGTCATTAGACGCAGAAATTTCCAGTTTTATGTGTATTAATTTATATAAGAAAATGGTACAAGTCTTTTTTGTAAAGTAGTCTAATGAACATTTGGAAACTGATCTGTCTTCAAAGCCATTAATTACTTCATGACTTTGTAATTTTGGAAGGAAATTGTGATTGAAAGAAAAGAAAAGGAATAAAAAAAAATGAAAAATAATATAAACGAAACTTCAAATTTATGTATATTTACTCCCAAAAATAAATAAAAAATCGGAGATTATTCGAAGAGCTTATTTGACTATGCAAAGAGTTGGACTCTAAATCCTTTAAAAAAAAAAAAAAAAAGAAACCCAAAAATCTTACAATTTTTTCCATTGAGGTACAATCAAATTAAGCTCTTTATTTATTTAAGAAGTAGATAGATAATTAGTTTAATTTCCCAGCCACATGAAACCATCTAATTAATTAAGTGGCGACAGAGACAGTCAAATTAAGTCTGACAGTTGTTCATTCCTACATGCCAAATAAATGAGAAATATATAAATTAATTTGTTGGAGATCGATTTTGCAATACAATTAATTAAGCCAAGGAAAATCAGCTAATGAAAATGACTAGAATGAATGAGAGGGAGAAGCGATCAAGCTAGGTGCCTACATTAATTAATTAATTAATTAAGAGTGAGTCTAGGGTACTATGCATAGCACAGATTGGTCCGTACTACGGATCAATATTTTCGTTTTCAAAATCCTAACGGTCGATCCGAACCGTTCAACATGATTTCCATATGAGAATATACTTGTGGACTAAATTTTTTATTGTTTAGAATTTTTTTACTATTTTTTTAGATAGGTAGAAAATCACTGTTTTTGGATGGTTCAGAATTTTCGGATCAAGTGATTTCTACCTATCTTAAAATATAGTAAACAAATTCGAAAAAATATAAAATTTAGTCTGCAAATATATATTCATGTGGAGATCACGTTGAACGGTTCGGATCGACCATTAGAATTTTCAAAATGAAAATATGACTCCGTAGTACGGACTAATCCGTGCTATGCATAGTACCATAGACTCACTCATTAATTAATTATTGGAGACCATAACCCATGAGTTCAATGTATTGATGGCCTTCCCAGAGCGTTGAGTCTCTCTTGCTAACATCACTCCATCTCCCAAGCTGCTCACCTTCCCACTTGCAACAAGCGCTGCCCCTGCATTCAGAATCTACATACATACATATATATATATGTATGTATAATTAATATATATATATGTGTGTGTGTGTGTGTGGCAATTAATTAATTAATTAATTAATTAATATGTATTAATTATAACTTACAACAGCATCGGTAACGGCCCCCCTTTCACCAGAGAGCACATCTCTGAGAATGTTTGCATTTACTGAGGCACCTCCTCCTCTCAGGCACCCAATCTTGCACCGAGGAATGCCAAAATCAACTTCACATGCATGCAATTCATTCATTCTAAATTATTTATTTATTTAATTAATTACCCACCTTTGTTATTTACTTGTTTCTTATTAATTGTTATATATATATATATATATATATATATATATATATAGATATATATAAAGAATGATGCTTACGCGGATCATAGTACAACTTCTCTATCTTTTTAGGAGTAACATCCAGATAATATCCAGGTCCTGTAACATAATTTATGAAAAATAAAATAAAATTAAAGTTTTTTTAAAACAGAAAAATTTAGAAGGAAATTAATATTATAATTGCTTAATTAGCATATATATATATATATATACCCAGGGGACTTATCTCGTCCAATCCCTTCGAATGAACGACAAGTGCTCGCTTCATTCCAAACCTTTGTGCTGCTTTAGCCATTGTCATCACCTATAAATAAATTATTAAAATAAGCCAGATTAGTTTCCTCAATTTTAATTAAGTAATGTGCTACCTGAAATTGTCACAAAATGGAGAATTTAAGAAAGCTAAATTAATTAATTGTTGGCCAATATATCATTTAAGCTCAGATTTGCATGCACCAGCATGGACAGTTTGGTACATTTACTTGCTAAAGGACACCAAAAGGTGGAAATTGACAGAAAAAAAGAGCAAATCATATCTAAAAATGGGGATCTCGATCGGGAGCACGGTACTGACAAGATCATTCACTTGATACTACCAATTCATTTTTGCGATTTCAAAGTTCAAATAGTCGATCTGAAGTGCGTCATATATATAACAAGATATATAGTTTTTTTTGAAATCTTGACAGAGACTGTCAAGTGATGCATTAATAGTAAAAGTTTAGTTTACAGCCATCCTGTTACATGCATTATATCTCACCAATATATAAATGAACAAGATATATAGTTAAGAACACTTACAATGGCTTCGTCATATACACCGATAACAGCAAATGGAACTCTTGCAGGATTTAACAAAGGACCGAGAATGTTAAACACCGTCTTTACTTTGAGTGTCTTTCTGACCCGCTTCACAATCTTCATCGCTGCATGGTACATCTCTGCCATCATGAACCCGATTCGCGCCTTCTTTACGCATTTCTTCACATCCTTAATTTGTTTTCATATATAATTAAGAGTTGATAGAAATTCAAGTCTTATTCATTTATATATTTTCCTTAAATTTTCCACAGGATTGCAATTTTTGATAATCATGCATGCTAACAAGTTATATATTATGAGTGAGCCTATGGTGCTATGCATAGCACGGATGGGGTCCGTGCAACGGCTAAAAATTTGATTTTTTAAAATTCTAATGGTCGATCCAACCGTTCAATGTGATAACCATATGAATATGTACTTGCAAACTAAATTTTATATTTTTTTGAATTTTTTTACTATTTTTTTAGATAGGTAGAAAAATCAGTGTTTTCTGAAAATTCTGGACCATCAAAATTCTACCTATCTAAAAAAATAGTAAAAAAATTCGAAAAAATATAAAATTTAGTTTGCAAGTATATATTCATATGGTTATCACATTGAACGGTTGGATCGACCATTAGAATTTTAAAAATCAAATTTTTGGCCGTAGCACGGACCCCATCCGTGCTATGCATAGTACCATAGCCTCACTCATATATTATTATATCATCAGTTAGGTGTAGTTTTTACTCGCTACAGGGAAGACCAAGTTAGGTTGCGTAAACGGTGAAGTTAGGTTGAGGTACAAGGACTACATCTGCGTTAATTTAATGCTGTCATCTCAGATCTGGTAAATCAAGGTATACCATTAATGCGCTTGGGCCGGAGTATAAATAACCTGTGACCCATCTTGGGCCCACATAGCATTAGCCCATATTTTTGTAATAAATTCCTACTTCAATGTCTATATTTTTTTATGAATCAATTAGTCCCCAACAAGAAATTAGTAAATTAATGGGCATTAGCCTTTTTAAAAAAATAAAAAATAAAAAAAATTAGTAAATCTGCCACATATATATAGAAAGAAATTTAGTTATTTCAGGGGAAAATTAAGGTAAAATGTGAAATTAGTTACGTACCTGAGGTCCTAAGTGTATATTCACCCCCAAAGCTTCCAACACGTCAGCGCTCCCACAAGCAGAAGAACTCGATCGGCTACCTTGCTGCAATTCATGTATATATATATATATATATATTTGTAACAATTATAAGAAATAACTTGAGAGTTGAAATGCTATATAATGAAAATGGCAGCACCTTTGCAACATTTGCACCAGCAGCTGCTGCCAAGATGGCAGCTCCGGTTGATAGATTGACGGTGTTTGCGCCATCACCACCAGTCCCAACAATGTCCACTGCATCATCATCCAGGCCCTCCACTTTTACGCAACTTTTCATCATACCCCTTGCCAATCCTACAATCTGCAAATTAATCAATCAATCAATCATTTAATACATAAGTAAGTATGCAAAACTTTAATTAATTACCTCTTCAAGGGTCTCTCCTTTGGTGCTAAGAAGCACAAGAAAAGCACTGATAAGCGCCTCATCTGCCTCTTCTTGAAGCAGCAACTCTAGTGAAGCCTCAGCCTCTACTTCTGTCAGATCATGTCCACTTAGCAACCACTCTATCATCTAACGAAAACATGTACGCACGCACGTGAAGTAGATTATCAAATACATAACAACAACAAAAGAATCATAGTATAGTAATTAAATTAATTTACCTCTTCGAAGGATGATGCGGGTGAAAGGGTGGAATGAATTTTTGGTTGAACGGTGACCATTGTTCTCCATCTGAGAGATCTTACAAAGTTGTCATTCAATTTTGATCTGAAGCTAATTTTGGCAAGATGGTTGTTCACAGAAGAAGGGGATGAAAGTAGGTGTAATTGCATTGCTGCTGCTGCTGCTGTTGCCATGACTAAACCAGCTCCCTCACTGCTTTAGTCTAATTTAAACAAGGGAAATAGACAAATGAAATATATAATATTAATTCCCCCTTCAGGTCCTTCTACACTTTACAGTACTGTACTAGTATATATGTAATGGGTCAAGGTCTCAAGGACTTGATGGCAACAGAACTTTATGGGTCAATCTACTTATCAGTGCCCACAGCCTCATAATTTTTTGTAATTACATAAATCAATGAATCAATGACATCCTCCATCTGTAATATTATGATGTAATTTTTTTTATTAAATTAAGATTTGTGTTTATTAAAAAAGTTACTTCACAAACCTAACGATAGGAGAACGAATTTTTTTGTTTATATGTTCTTGGACAAATTAAAATTACCATTTAAAAATTAGAATTGGGAAATTTTTAAAATAAAAAAATATCAGACATTGAAAGTCCGGCTCCAAAAAAAATGGGCCGGATTTCTAAAATCGAATTATATTTTTTTTAACACGCACTCATCTTGAACTTGTATTTATGGCATAATTAGGCCTTATTTTAGAAGTAAAATACAACGTTGGCCTGGAATTTCGAAGTTGAGTCTTTTATTTTTTTAAATTTAAAATTTTAATTTTCAAATACTAATATTGATTTTCTTTTATTTCTTCGAAAAGGCGTTGCAAACATACCAATCATAATAATGACGAAGCCTATTTTACGAGTCAAATTATTTCTTTTATTTGTTTATTATATATTAGTTGTTCTGTTGTGATTCTTGATTCCAATCAAGCTACACAAGGCATAATTAAGGCCTTTCTCACTTTACAACTAGATTTGAAACTAGTTTTACTTTGGCCTCTATTATATTTTATTTATTTTTTAATTATAATGACACGGTTATTAATAATGAGTGTTGTGTAATTGGATTGGTAAAGTTCTTTTTCCCCTATTTCTGTATTATTAGTAATTTTATTGTATATATGAAGTTTTTCAACAAATTAAAAGTACTTTTGAAAGAAATCAAAACAAATAAATGTAACTTTTTTTATAACAAATATAATCAATACAACATTATATAATCAAGGAACAACATCTTAAAAATAATTTAGATTAATTATATATATGCAAGAAACTTTAACTAAAAATTATTTTAAAATAAACCTACAATAAACATAGACACTAATAACTTAAAGCAGTTTTAGGTCAGTGAGATTTTTTTTTTTCAATAATTCTAATCATACTGAAAAAGTGAAAGAATGATTGAAAATAATTTCTTAATGTAGAAAATTTTCAGTAATACAACCAAGCACAAAAAAAAAAAGGAAAAGACGACTGCATAATATAAACAAACTTGTAAATTTATAGTTGAGTAAGCTAATTCGATAAAAAAAAAATAAGAAAGTTTAGAAATATAGAAAGCAACAAAACAAACATTTTTAAACATTTAATTTTTTGTCCCATGTATTCCAAGAAAAAAAAAAAGCATTAAAGAGAAAAGTTTGTCTGACTTGGAGTTAGAGGCTGATATCTCATTCGTAGATTGTTAATGGGACCCACCCACCATTCCAAATATCTGCCTGTAGCCTGTAGGGTTGAGGATAAGGAGCTCACTTAGTACTGCTTCGTTGGTTGGGCGCTCAATCAATTAATTAAGCCATGGAAACTCTCATCCAAGTCCAACTACGCCTCTACAAATGCTTTCAACCAAACTCTTCATCACCTTTAATCCCTTCCATAACCAATAAACCAAAATTAAGAACCAAACAATTGCAATTGCAATTGCATGCTAAAAGGAAAACATCAGGAGGTGCCCCACTTTCTGTTTCCAAAAGCAAATTGGAAGAAGAAGAACCAAAACAAAACAAAACACCTGGTAAAAGTGATGAAGACAGCGATGAGATACCTGAAAAGGTGTTCGACAGGATGTTGCAGCGCATATCTGTCTCGGTCGGGGTACCCATCGGGTCAGGAACGACTCTGATTTATGTGCTTGATAAGCTCACCAAAGCAAACATGTATGAGCCACCACCCTGGTTACCATTCTTCATCCTACTTGTTACCTTTGGCTCTGGAGCTCTGGCAATGGCCTATGGCACACTCTCTACCAGCTGGGATCCTGACAAAGAGGGCTCTTTTTTTGGATTTGAACAAATAGAGAAAAACTGGCCAGTTCTTTGGAAGGAAGAGCTCGACAAGAAAAAAATGTAAATTGCAGAGGAATATATGGTGTTTTTTTTACTAGTATTTCTTTCATTTTTATAGTTGTTAATTAGATGTTATGTTAACCCAATACTTCATATATAGTATCGTATCACCGCATTGATATCTGTATCCATGCGATACAATACCCGCATCCATGCAACATAGATTAGATGTATGGAAGATCATGTGATAAATTATCTTTTTTAATGATACAAGTCAATTAGGATGATTACATACAATTGAATGTGTACGATAAAACTATCATATACATATTCGTCTAGTAGCACAAGTGATAACTCAAATATAGTTTCTACGAACTCTGATGATTAACAAAAAAAATTATTGAACTTATGTGCCTCTATTTGACAAAAAAAAATTATTCAAAAAATGGATGAACCATCAGCAAACTTCTATGCTGGAAATTTAAATCCCGCAAGATGTAAATGATCAGTGATCTCCCAATTTTTCCATAAAAAATAAATTCGAATCCCGCGCAAAACGTAAGAAATGTTAGAAATTTATGAAGTTTCACTGGGGAGACAATGAAGTAGGTAGAAAACATTTGATTGCATCGTTAAGAACTATGACGTCTTCAAATGTGTAACCTTACCCTTTTAAAGAAAACTTGGATAAAAAAAAATTGAAAGCATTATTTGGAAGTAGTTGCTGACAGATAGAGGGGGAAATATAACCAGAACACGTGTTTATAGGTATAAATAAGTTAAAAATATAAAGTGAAATATGACACATGCCAATATGTGTTGTTACATATGGAAAAATTGTTGAGCCAGAAAAGTAATAGTAATGTCAGAGACACACGCTCTCTTCTCAGACAATGATCCAATAAATCCACAATAAGTTACACAGGATTCTACATTTGGCAGATTACCATTCTAAATCTAAATTTGTCATTACTAAGATCAACCATGTGGAATCCAAATAAATTACAATGCCAGGCAACAAATTAAATCAGAAGAAAGAAAGCCGGTAAAACGTAATACGCATAAAGCTTAACTAAACTACAAATATTCCAAAATTTTACATTGTTACCAAGAAATGTGTACGTAGAAGAGACCCCAAGCATGAACATAAGTTCTCTAAGTTGAAATATCTAATGAAAAATTTGGATCAATCAACCCAACGAATAACGCCGTCTTCTTCACTCACTACTGCAAGAATATCAACACAGATATCCAACACAGCCTACAATCGGAATCAAAATAGATTGTTATATGAATTCATGTTTGTAGCACATGCTGTGTATAAATGTAAGAAGAAGAAGAAGAAGATAAAAAGGGGATTTAGTGAGTACTGACCAAAGGATTTCTGCAATTAACAAGCCTGCATTCTTCCAAAGAAGAACCTTCTAGCATCCAGCTCTCCCATACATCAAAGCTATGACTTGCAAACACAAACTCCATTTTTCTATTTATCTGTGTGCATGCAAAATTCAATATATAAGCATCATTTGCATTTTGCTTCATTAAATTAAACAATGACATTATGCCCTCTGATAATATGCATAAATACTATGATAACATATGAGCATGTAGAAAGAGCAAAATGAGAGAGAGAGAGAGAGAGAGAGAGAGAGAGAGAGAACACTTGATGCCCAGGACATGTAAGTGGAAGGTGAGAAGAACGGAGCTCATAAAAATAAATAACATTTTTGGGAGGGGCAAAATACAAAATAAAAATTTGTATTTAGCAATCCCTGCATAATACCAAACAGCAACTCTGCAATTCCCCAAGTAATTCTAAGATAAAAAAAAGAGGTCTTACCTGCAATAGTTTCCCTCCAGAAGCAAAAGAACGCAATCCGATGGCATCCTGGTTAAAAAGAAACGAAAAGAAAGAACAATGGAAAATATTAGTAGCAGTTGGGAAATAAATCTATGGAATGAACCAAAAATGAATTAAAAAGTACTAACCTTGCTTCTGTAAGTAACCAAGAACTGAGCAGCTGGGTCCCTTTTAGTGACATTGGACAAAACATCAAGGAACCAACCCCCACCAGGCAAACGTTGCCGTGCCACATGAAATCCTGGCCGGTCCCTAGCACGTAGTGAAATTACAGAACCATCCCTCAGAAGGTCAAGACTCGAGTTTTTATTCACCTCCTTTTCTGAAGAAGTGACTTCCATTGTGGATTCAACTGCAGAAGACTTGCTCTTGCATTTCAAATCCTCTGGTGAAGCAAACCGAGAACTGGAACTAAGAACCTGATCCCGGCCGCTGACATCATCCGTTTCTCGGGCAGATGATTCATCCATCTTCTGTTTTGATCTACGACGTGCCGGCCTCTTCTTACCTAAGTATCATCATACAATAAGCCAAATTGAATGAAAACTATACACATGAAAATCAAGGAAATGTGCAGCTCCAAATACAAAAAAATCCTATTGAAACATAATAGATACTTTGAGAAAGAGTACCTCTTCTATATTCAAATAAAAGAGGTAAACTGCCACTTTTATCTGTTTCACAAGGCACACAGATCTGTACCAATGACATGAAATTTCAGAATATTATTATTGAGTTGCATAGTAAATAATGACATACCCTTCTTGCGGGACCCACTACGGCGTCCTTCAGATCGGGACACTGAGGGGACACTGTGAGATTCCTTCAAGTGAGAGATGCCCCTCTGCTTATCATACTCTGAGCTGAGCTGACTATCATCAGTCTGCAGCTGTTGGTCGCTAGGCTTGGATAATAGAAATGGTGGATCTTCCTTCATCCTCTTATCAAGTTGAAGCGGGTCATTCTCAACCTCAAAAACTGCTTCATCTAATTCTTCTTCTTCTTCTTCCTCCTCTTCTTCTTCCTCTTCTTCTGATACTGCATTGCTAGGCATGACTCCGTCTAATAAATAAGATTGCACAATGCTAATTGCCTTCTCTCGTATCTCCAACCACACCTCTTCACTGTAATCAGCACTACGCGGCAGGATCAGCACATTCGGCATCTCTCTTACCTAAATAAGTTCATCAAAAGAGATGTGCCAAGCTATTACCCCAACATATGTTCATGTGCTTTTTTCTAACTAATAATTGACTGCCTGTAAAATTACTTAGTTCTCGTACCCATGCCTCCATCCACTGTGGGCCTTCAACGCCATCCAATGCACAGCCAGCTATGCTTCCATCAATTAGGAGTTGCTTCAGTGCGCAGTCATCTATAAGCTGACAGCTACCTGTATTTACTATGAATGCCCCTATAAATGTTACAAATAAACATAATTAGGGAGAGATATATACACAACTTTTGTTAACATGAAATTAGCCAATCTATGAATTGTGAGAGTACCAGGCTTTATATGCTGCAAGCATTCGGCATTAAGTATATGCATTGTATCACTGGAAAGTGTACAATGGAGAGAGACCAGATCACTGGCTGCCAGTAAATCATTTAAAGTGTCCATCCTTCTAGCCGCAGAAGGAAATACAATTGTAGGCCTGCTCACTTTTCCTTTTCCCTTCACAAAAATTCAATTCCAATAAATAAGAAGTTCACACAAGGAGCTTAATCTCAAATTTATACTAAAATAGGAGCAGGTGCATCAAAATGTATTACCGTATTCATAGAAATATACCAATGACAAAATTACGACAAAGAACAATCCCGTACTAAGATATGAAAAGTTCACATCATACAGTCCAATTATGCTAAACCCTACTTAAACTTATTACTAGCTTGAAACCAACAAACTTGAGAACAGTATTGTCGTAATTAATTAATGGAAAGAAGTCTCACTTAGGTGAAAAAACAATGTTCAAATTCTCTATTTACCATGAACTTGACAACAATGACTCCTACATGACTCATATGAATTACCTCATATCCTGGATCAAAGTAAAGCACACTCATCCTAAAAGCAAGGCTCCTAGTAGCAAGACACCTAGCGGAAGCAGAGCGGCCAATAATCCCCATCACAAGGCCTCTACACCTCCTCATCCCTCGACAGAGTGGCTGGATGGAACCAAGCCACCCCGACGCAGCTGAAGAAGAGGAAGAATACCTCGAGAGAAGATGCGTTTTCCTCAACAACCCAAGAATCAGCGCCATAACTGTATCTGCCACCTCCTCAGCCCGGTTGGCATCCACGTGGACAAGTCGTAGCCCTAGATCTGAGGCCAGAGCAGAGTCGACAGCCCGGTCAGTGGAGCCAAGACAGAGAACGAGCTGCCATGGCCGGAGGCGGCGCTGCACGGCTCGCGGGAGAAATGTTAGAGAGTGGAGGAGAACGACGGAGGCAGATTCGATCCTCCCATCGGAAAGGAGAGAAAGAGGGACATGCTCCACCGTAGCGACGCCGGACAGGCTCTCTTGCTCGATGGAGTTGTCCTCTATGCAGTTGAGATAGACGACGAGGGGTGAAGGGGTGTCGAACTGGCGGTGGTCGGAAGAAGATATGGCGGAGGAGCCGGCGGTGGTCGCCGGGCCGGCGAGCATTTTGGCGATGGATCCGATCTCAATTCTGACTCGAACTGCGTGGATTTTTCTCGCTCGGGGTTTTAGACATTCAATTTTTTTGGGGGGTCTTTTCTGCTTAAGCCCCTGAATCGTTTTTCATTTTGCATCTATCCTTGGTCATTTTCTTTTAAACATCTGTGCAAATTTATGATGCGATTCTAATGCGTATATAATTATATATCATTTTCAAAATAATTATGGAGTCAAACATAAAAAATATAAGGTGTATAAGTGATAATTAAAGAGAGTTATGAGATATGGAGCCTATTTAGCTGAAACAAGTTATTTCTCTAGTTATGTTTCGATGGAACTCACAATTCATAATATTATTATTATTATTATTATTATTATTATTATTATTATTATTATTATTATTATTGCTTACTTATTGTTGTTATTATTATATTATTTTCATTATCATCATAATAATGTTTATCATTATTTCAAGGCTACTCTTTACTTATAATTATCATAACTATTAATAATTGATTATCATTAGTAGTATTATTATTGTTAGATATTTCCATTCTTATGAAAAAAAATTATTCGTAACATGGGTTAAAACATAGTAAAACGATCGATGTGTCTAGGGCTGCACAAAAAATTCGTAGTTCGTAATTCGATTCGAATTTGATTCGAAAAAGTTCGTAAAAAGTTCGATTCGAAAAAGTTCGTAAAAAATTCGATTCGAAGTTGAGTTCGTTCGAAATTAATTCAAACCAAACTTAGTTCGAAATTAATTCAAACCAAACTCAAACTGGACCTAGTTTGTTCGAAATAGGTTCGCAAACCAAACTTAGTTTGAAATTAACTCAAACGTGAACCGTTGATTTTCGTTGATAATAAACTTTAATGTTTTATTTAGAATAATATTTGGGTTTGTAATAATTCTGAGACTTTGGCGATTGTTCTATACTTCTATTGGTATTTAAATTGTACTTTGAATACTTTGGATATTTGAAAATTTTGGTGATGTTGCTCCTGTTGGCTATTTGGAAAACTTTGGATATTGTGATTGTACTGAACTTTGATTGATTGTACTAAACTTTGGTGTTTGATATAAATTTTGGTATTTGTAATGAACTTTGATATAAATTTCAGTGTACTGTGTAATTAGAATTCATAATGCCTGAGTTTTTATTGAAGTGCTGTAATTTCAAACTATGGCCCAGCCATAAGTCATAACTCGTAAGTCGTAACAAAGTTCGTAAAAGTTCGAAATTGAGTTCGTAAAAAATTCGATTTGAAATTGAGTTTGTTCGAAATTGAGTTCGTTCGAAATTAATTCAAACCAAACTTAGTTCGAAATTAATTCAAATCAAACTCAAACTGAGGGTAAGTTCGATTCGGTTCGGTTCGTTTGCAGCCCTAGATGTGTCTGTCAACAAACGAACTAAATTGAAAGTTTTAATAAAGTAACATATTTTTGTCTTTTGTCTTGTGCACAAGCAATACTACATTATCAGAGCACATAAATAGACCACTTAAGAGTTAAAAATTTGAAACTATTTATTGGTTCTGAAGATTGTGTTCAATAAGTAAAAAAAAAATATGATAAAAATTGGAGGGGTGAAGGGATAAATTTGGAGTGAGTTTTCGCACGCTGTTGGGATTTTCGTGCACCCCAGCTGAACGCGACAATAGATGGACCGTTGGATGTGTGAATTCAGATCCAGTGCATTAACCCAATTTTTTAGTTTTGATCCAAACCGTCCAAGATGCTCTAACACGAATCTTAAAGATACTGGACCCCACAAATAATACTGGCCCCCTGCGCTACCACCGAATAGGCACCGTACACGTCTAAACTCAAAAATTGGATTACTTTAGGGGATCCGGACTCTGGATGTGTTGGGGAGGTGGAGTTCGAGTGGAAAAATGAGAAAGAAATGACTTTGCTCGATTGAATGGGCCATGGGCCATGGGCCAGGGCCATATATAATGTTTGTCGGTATCATTGTATGATTGTAGCACTGCATTGCCAGTCTGCCACCAAGACCAACTGTCCAAGTCCAAAGTCTAAAGACGTTTCACTAATTAATATAATAGGATGCAAAAAGCGTTGAGGGGAGCAAACCAAACCCACTAAACTAAACTAAACTAAACTAAGCCTAATTGTAAGGATGCTAAGCTCAGCACTCTCACCAGGGCTGGCTGAGCTCAATTAAACCAAGAGCAATATCTTTAATTTAGAGCCCCAAACATTATTTCACATAGTTGTCATTAATTTAGACACCAGAAGGAAACAAAAATGGGAAAAAAAAGTTAAAATGCCCTGAATTCAAGCATGTTTTACAAGTTCCTTACATTTGAAGACAAATCTATTTATTGCTTCTTTCAACGCCATCCTGGTAGTAGCTTACAAAATTTAGTATGACATAATTCCAGCTGTTTCAGAAGCTACAATATCTGACATCAGTAATTTGAGATTTACAAACCAAAAATTGGCCCAAAATACCACCATGTATGTATGAACCAAAACTGTAATGCGTAATTTTTCTCCATGTAAAGAGATATGTACCAAGACAGACGAAATATGTTAGAAGCCGGTATGAGAATCAACAAATAAGATGAACTTAACCAGCATAAAGACTATTCATACATGTTGCCATAGCTTTACTTTCGTTCTCAATTTTTCTGGAACTAATGTCGACCAAGCATCCAGGTCAGGAAGCGGGCCTGTTAGTGCAAAATAATTCTCACACTCTGCTTCTTCCACTAGCTTCCAACATACCTACACATTAATTATATGAGCAATCTTAATTAGATTAAAAATCTGATTAGATAAATTAAGTTGTTAATTATTCTATGTAATCTACCTGTCCAGCTGGAAGAGCACGTGAAAGTGCCTTTATAGCAGAGTTTTCCATCCAAGAGTGTTTAGACTTTGGAGGTGCTACATTGTTATCCCTGTAATATTGATAATCATCTCTTCCACTGCAATTCACCATAATTCTACCATTTGGCATTAGCTTCTTTGCTAGTCCAACCCATGTTTCCTCCTGTTTAAACAAAAACAAGTTTTATATATATTAACATAATTTCACCGTAAATTAATTATCATGTTAAAGATGTCAGTCATTACCTCAAGCAATTCTGGTAAGATCTTCCCATCAGCAAACAAATCCACAATAATTCCTACGAGCAAAGTGAACAGTTTTTGAAGGAAGTGTATTGGTCTACAAAAGTAAATAAATAACAAATGAATTTAAATATTAAAACCATTTACTATAAACAAAACAATCTTATAAAGTTTACCAGCAAAGCCTCCTTCAACTGTAGCATCAGGAGAGAGTGCATCTCCAATGCAAACAGATAGATAACCACCATGCTCATTTTTTTCCTCCAATTTTGATAAATTAAAATATTTTCTCGCCGCATTAATCAACTACAAGCATGAACATTAGCAGAAGCAGGATAAGAAATCGCATAGCAAGCATAGTTCCATGAAATTAATTAATAGTATAATTGTGAGTATTGACTTGCCAACTCATCAAGCTCCCAGCCAATGATGTGAAATGAAGGATAATATTCAAGTATTGAGTGAGCAGCAGTCCCAGCTCCCTGTCAGAAATTAGTTGAAACTATGTAAAACTTCCCAAAATATTGATTTAATTTAGCAAATATCATACAGATTAGAAGAGTTTGTTACCAAGCCTAACATAGCAATGGGGCCATGTGGAATAATAGCAGGAAGGGATGCAAACTCATCCTATCAATGATGCAAGAAAAATAAAGTACTTTTAGATTGATTGTGAATCAAGGCAAAATGTAGTCCAATTATATGTATAGTATAAAGAATGAGGAGAATTAAGGTTACCCAATAGGATCCGGTCCATACTTGATCCTTCTTAATCATGCTGTGAACATTGCCTGTTGATTGAAAAGTAGTGTGGTATACCAATCCAATATACCATACCAGGTTAGGAATTAAGTTGGATAAATATGATTGATTATTACACATACGTTTGGTGTTCGTTGAAATGACTGAGAGAACAGAAATGCATTTGACCGTATTATAATCTAGCTACATCATCCTGACTCCTGAGCTCTCTTCTATTATATTCTATTCAGACAGGAGAAAGGAGAAAGGAGAAAGGCTTACGGCTGGAGTCAAGTAGGAGAAATCTGGCGCTGGGAGTATCAATGACCATTATGCTGTCGTTGTACTTGCTACTCAAAGCACTGAGAATCGAAAACGGCTCCTCATGTGTCTCGGTCGCCGCTGCCGGTGGGGTGTCGGGTGCAGATCTGACTAGAGCAAGGCTGAGTGAAGAAAGGCGAGAGCGAGGGATAGCAAGAATACTCCTCGAGGCCGATAGGCCGATAGAGTGGTGAGACTGAGCAAGAGAAGATGGGTGGAGTGTTGTGACGGTGCTTCCCATGCTCATGGTTCGAGTTCGAGGGATAGCAGCAGTTAGTTTCAATAGATAGAGCGGGAGGGAAACGCTATCTATTCTAGAAAAAGGCTGTTCTCTGTTGAGTGGGAGTGGAAGGGACAAATATCCTCTCCGGTACCGTAAAAAATTCCATTCACTTTACGGTTTAAGATTAACTTCCAGCCGTTTTGGAATTCGGGCCGACGGAGGGGCAGTATTATTGGACTTTGAGATTCGTGTCAAGTTAAAAATAACGGTCCAGATCAAATAATTGTAAAAGATTCTCTATTACGGTACCGGGGGTGATCTGAATTCGAGTGGGAGTGTGACACACATCCCTCAGGTTACCGGACTGAGTACAATTGAATCAATTGAATCGGACAGTCTAAAATTATTCTTTTTAACTTGACACGAATCTCAAAGCACAAATAATACTGCCCTCTGCGCCATTCCGAACAAGCACGGGCTGAGAGTAAATCTGAGACGTCCGTTTCAATTGTGTTGAGTCAGGGTTTATAAACCGGGCACTGTCCACAGGCCCTAAATTGTATGGTACAGTAATCAACGGGCCGATGGTTATTTGACGGAATATATATGTGTGTGTGGTGGTCCTAAGTCCAGTGGGCTAAAATTGAGCAGCTTCCGAAAATGACAAAATGGCAGCTAGGAATTGTACATTTCCTAATTTGTAAGCTCTTTCGGTTAAAACATCACCCTCTGTTCATGTTCATGTCAAGTTGACACCTCCAGATTAGATATTTCCTCACTTACAAGTTATAATAATAACAACACCTTCTTTGGTTCTTCCTCTTTGCTAAAGGCTAAAGCTAGCTCATGAGTACCAAAAGAAGCATGGCCAGTTACAATAAAGCTACCAGACAAAATCTCAAGCTAGCACTGCACTTCACAGGAGGAGCTTACAGCTCATAAACCGTACACTGGAGCGGGGAGGGACACAACGCATGCAATTATTAGACAATGCGGCCCCCTCAAACTCAATGACACGGTCTCTCTCTCTTGTCGTGATCCCCAACTAAGACTACAATTATTATATATGTGACCTAGCATGCAATTATTCTACATATTTGAATTTAATGGCTATATATATAGCTCACTAATTAATTTATTGTTCGTCTTAAGAAAACGTACAGATTAGTTGGTATAATAACTGAAAACGAACGGCCGCTGTTCGAGCGATCTGTTTCACTGTTTGATATGCGCTCCCTTCCCTATAGCTTCCCGTGTCTCACGGGTGACATATGCATACATCCATGATTTTGCCATTTCTGTCTACACCGCTTAATTTTATCAGCTAACACTCTCTTTCTTATCATCACGAGCCTCCCAACTTTTTCAACCACCTCCTTCAACGCCATCTAGCTAGAATTGCTTCTAGTATCTGACGCGCATATATATATATATATATATATATATATATATATATATATATAGAGGAGGATTCAAATGCCTCTATTTTTTTTGCTTTTACTGTGCTTTCATTTTTAAAAACTTTAATAACTCAAAATTTAAAATTTAAAAGTCAAAATAAAACCGTCGGATATAATCTACATCATTTTATCTATGTGCTCATAAAAAATTATCACATTTTGATTTTGTTTTTATGTGAATCAATAAGTTGAAAAATCAACGTTTAGAAATTATCCACATTAGTACGTTTTTTACAAGCTCTTGATGACAATCAAAACAAAATTGAAATGTCATAATTTTTTACACGTGCATAGATAAAATGATGTAGTTCATATACAACGGTTTTATTTTGACTTTTAAGTTTTAAATTTTGAATTATTAAAGTTTTTAAAAATGGAGGCATGATGGAGGCATGAAAAATGGAGGCATTTGAACATATATATAATCATAAAATTTACTAATCATGCAAAAAAAATTATTACTCAACTTCACGAGTTCGACGAATTTCATGGAGGAAAATTAAAGATCTTACCAAACAAATTTAAGATTCACGTGTATACGATTCATAATTAGAAAAACTAATAAATAAAAACAACAAATATATAGTCGAACAGTAATGCTTATTATTTATTTATTCCACATTAATTGATTCACCGAATTAAGTTCTCTTAGAAGCGCAGAGGAGAAGGATACCGGTGGCTGCGAGGATGATGATGAACAGAAAATTCTGGCAATGTGTCGTGCTCTGCAAAAATCTCCTCCCAAATCTCGGCAAACGCCTGTAGTATGACATGATGATTTTGAGGTGAATTGAGCGCCAGAAACTGTCTGAGCAGCTCGCAAAGCTCCTCTTTGTCTACAATTTCCTTCTCCACTATCATTTGCAGCATTGACCGCCTGAAGTCGCTGAGCGGGTCGTCAGACTCCTTCACCACCACCACGCTCTCTTCTAACACCCGCATTCCACCCTCGCTCATGCTCCGCTTGTGCATGTGCCCCTTCATGGCTTTCTTTGTTTCCTTTTCTTTTTCTTTTTCTTTTTGTTTTGTACATTGGTTGTGCGGCCAGGACATGACGGTGTTCTCCAGCTCGTTCAGCTGGCGTAGAAGGCCGGAGAAACTTGGCGTGCTTGAAGAACTGTCAAACTTGTCGGCATCAATATCGTCGTCGTCCCATGGAGAGGAGGTAGAGGCAGAGGTGATAGTAGGAGTTAAGGTGTTGGCGGAGGAGAGGTTTTTGGCGGAGGTTATAGTGGTTGTAAGTACTGTGGGGGATTTGATGTCAGAGGAATCGGAAACGGAGACAGATTTTGAGCCGCCACAGCCGCAGCTGAGGGAGAAGATGGAATTGGAGGTGCTTCTCTTCTTCCTCACCATGGTATTGCTATTGCTATTGCTGTCTCTAGTCCTCTACTTGTTAACTTAACTGGTTTAGTGTGTAAATGTGTATTGGTAGTATGGGCTAGCTAGCTGTAGCTTGATCAGGTAGAGGTAGGTTACTTGTGTATTGTTGTGTGTGGGCGCGCATTTTTTTACCGTTTTCTCACTTTTTATTTGTGACGGAGAATTTAAAGGGTACAATAGAATTGAGTGCACTTTGGGATGTTGGCATGTTGCCGTGGTGGCCAGGGCTCCTGTTGTTGGGTTTATATATATATCACACACATATCTATATACACACAGAGGAGGGTTCAAATGTCTTCATTTTTTTTACCTCTATTGTGCCTATGTTCTTTAACACTTTAATAACTCAAAATTTAAAACTTAAAATTCAAATAAAACAGTTGAATATGAACTACATCATTTTATCTATGCATGTGTAAAAAATTATGATATTTCAACTTTGTTTTAGTTATCATCTTGAACTTGTAAAAATGTATACTAATGTGAATAATTTCTAGACATTAATTTTTCAGCTTATTAATTCACATAAAAATAAAATTGAAATGTAATAATTTTTTATGAGCACATAGAGAAAATAATATAAATTGCATCTAACGGTTTTATTTTGATGTTTAAGTTTTAAACTTTAAGTTATTAAAGTTTTTAGAAATAAAAATACGATGGAGGCAACAAAAATAAAGACATTAATTTACCTCCTCATGTATACGAGCGTAGTTAATTAGTGCGGTCAAAAAACGCACTCATCAATGATTCAACCGACTCATATCCTTCAACTTAATGAGTGGGCTGATGAAAGCGTGAAAGAGATCGAAATGGGGATTATATTATATGTACTTATTATATATTAAGGTGAACGTACTAATTATATGATTTATTATTAGTAATTTTACAACTGCTGACAAACATCAGTATCGTCCTACTTGTATTCATTTTGGATTATTCATTCTATTTTGCTATCCGATATCTAATTCTTTTTTCCATTTAGAATTGTTGCCGACATTTTTATTAATATCCAAAGTTAATTACAAATTAATAAATATACCCAGAACCGTTGGGTATTTCGAAAAATGCCTATATCGGCCAGAATCTGGCCGATCTCGCCTTTTTTTTTAGAGATACCATGAAAAGCAAGATAATGAAATCTAGCCGAAATTTTTATTTTTAACATTTTAATAAAATTCATTAATAAATTAACCATCGTTTTCGGTCAATTTCAAATCTAACACGGCCGCAGAATGCCAGAGCGGACCCATATGGGGGGTACCGCAGAATGCCGGAGCGGACCCCCATATGGGGCCGCACTATGCCGGAGCGGACCCGGGTCCGCACTATGCCGGAGCGGACCCTGGTCTTTTTTTTTTTTCTGATTCTGAATTTGATTATGGTTTTGTTTTGGAAATTTTTATCAAAAATGTAACGTTTGTCTGGAAGTTGTGTATAATTACTTATATTTGAAATGTCGTTTAATCTGAAATTGTTGTTCGTCGTTTGTTTGATCAAAAGAAACATTACAATAGAACAAGGAGCCATATAAAGAAGCATACAATAGAACATGCGAATGTTATCGGAAATTACAAATACGTCTAATTAACCGAAAATAAACAATAGTTTTACAAGTACAATTAGAAAAACAACATTAACTCTCAATCTCGTGCAGCCCGAGCAGCTCTGTTTTGTCTTTCTTGCGTATCTCGGCCGGCTTGGTGTCCTCTTCTCCTATTATGTAGAACATCCATCCACATCGGAATTCTGTCGTGCTGTCTTCTGCCCACAGCAATATTTTTTTTCTCTGGAACAAGGACCGGGCCATCGTGTGGAGGCCATTCCGACTGATTTCCATAAACATGCCATTGTGCGCTCCATGTGTTGATCAGTGTATGGATGTGATAATACTGACTTACAAATACGCCAGGGTCGATGCCTCGGAGACGACACACGGACAGAACATGAGAGCACGGTATTCTCTCCAATTGAGGCTTCTGGCACGTGCAAGTTACCGTGTGATCATCCCCGATTATCACCGTGTATTTGTAATTGGCCTTGGTAAACCGACCAGAATCGTCAGGTATGAAAGCGTGAACTCTCTCCTGTGTGGCGGTTACCTCGAACTCGTTGTTGTTTCCAAAGCCCCCCAGCGTCTTCATTTTATCGGACCTCTCGAACCGTTTGTTGATCAGCTACGAAAAATTAAAAAATAATGAAGAAGTCAGATTTTTTTTTAACAAACTTCATTAAAAATTATGAAGAAATAACTACAAATAAAAGTACCTTATGCACACGACACGAGAATTGCTGACCTTGACTGACTTCCCATTCCGCTTTGGCCCTCCTTTGCGCAAACCATGTCATACATTTGTAAAATGTGTCTTCAATTATTGCTGCAATCGGTAGCCTACGAGAGGACTTGAAGACCTTATTAAGCGACTCCGACCCGTTTGTAGTCATGATGCCCCAACGGTAACCACCGTCCAGTGCTTGGAATATCTTCCATGGTTTGGGGCACTCGTTCTCATCTTGATCCAAATACTTACCCACACCGTCCAGCCAATTGAGGGCAATGTCACATGCCTGCCCCATTGCTTGCATTCCTTGCTCGTACCTCCTCATCTTCCTCTTAGCCACACATATTCTAAAAAAACGGATTGCCTTATCACTGCAACCGTTCTTCTTCATGTTCTCGGCTATGTGAGTAGCACAAAGACGGTGAACACATTGATCCTCATCCTCCTCGTTCCACCCCATATCATCTTGTCTGAACACCTTCTTGATACCCTTTCCCCTATCAGTGATGACACACATGAATCTGGAGCGGATTACATTACGGCGCAACCATTTCATGAACCACGCACAATCGTCATAACTCTCTGATTCTACCAGTGAAAAAGCCAACGGGAGGAGCTGATTTTCAGCATCGTACCCGGTTGCAATCAACAGCTTACCTTTATACCGGCCTGACAGGAAACATGCATCAACTGTGATGACCGGTCTGATATGTTGAAAAGCAGCTATGCACGGTCCAAATGCCCAAGCCGCCCTATGAAAATACCTCCATGGTCCAGGTTCACCAGTGGGATATGAGGTCACCTCAAACAATGTTTCTGTCAATAAATTTAAAAAAATAAGTTCAATTTTTGATTGATAATGAAATCACGTAAAAATTGAAGGAACAATGTAGTACCTGGGTTGCTTCTTTTCATTGCCTCCAACAATGGAACTACAAGAGCGTATGACCCCTCCCAACTGCCAAATTGATGGGCTATTGCCAACTCACGGCCACGCCATAGTTTGTTGTACGCCGGTATCTGACCGTTGTACCTTTCAGCAACAGCAATTCGGACAGCCTGAATACTCAGGTCGACATCGTTCCTCATGTGAGCGGATATACACTCGGCAACCATAGCAGCTGACAACTGGGCGTGATCTGTTCTTGTCGCATCCGCGTGGCATGAATGTTGTGTTGGGCATTTGGAGACACGCCATTGTGTTCCATAACCGGTGGCCCTTGCGAGTATGTACCACCCACAGTAACTGTCCTTGCACTTGAACCTCATTCTTGTGCGGTCACTGTGCGTAGGTATTAACTCTTTGTTGCAAAGGATGTGAAACCTGGCAATTGCGCTCTTCATGTCCTCCTTTGAGTCATATGTTTGTCCCTCGGACAATTCATTCTCAAAATCTGCTCTACTTCCAAACAAACCCGAATTGGCTTCCATAAACCCTGATGTGTCGTTGAAAGCATGAATCGGGTGCTGAACCCCGCGATCCATTATCTGAAACCCGCTATCCATCTTGAATTTCCTTGATAGTCCGAGCACAGGCCCGGTATCTTCTTGGTCAGAATAATCGCTCATACCCTCAGGATCAACAGGACCCCAATTTTCCTCTGCCTCTAGTATTTCCGGATCCACTTCTGCATCGGATTCATCCGGATCACAAGTTTGACCCCAATGAGCGGTCCGACTAGATGAAGGGTGGTCAGTCTGGGATGGGGCCCGACGGGAGGGTCGGTCCCTCTGAACTGGGGCCCGACTACTGGACGGTTGGTCAATTTGGACAGGGGATGGACTAGAGCCGGATGAGTTACCCCGACTACGACCCTGGATTAACCTCTGAACTGGGTTCGAACGCCGGGCTCTGGTAACCTCCACATATAGGTCAATTATCTTGTATGCACCCCCAGAAAAACTCATGGTTTGGTTATACAATACCTGCCACACTCCATCATTCTGAATTGGAAATAGTTGGAACCAGGTTTGTGCCGAACTAGTCGGCATGCTAATTTTGGCATCAATTTTAAGGTCATACTGACCCTGATCCAACCCCAAATTCCCACATATACTTGATTTAAGTCCCAAATAATCCGTACCTGGCAATACCGGGATCACAGTAACGGGTCCAATACTGTAGTAAACCCCATTAGGACCTGTTAATACATCCCCACCAGTGTAGATGGATACCATAAGAGCCATTTTCCAATTCAACACAGAAGAAACCTACAATTAAAAATTAACTAAATTAATTAATTTAAATTAATTATTCTAATTAAATTATTGCTAAATTAATTATTCTAATTAAATTTTTAATCTACTGAAATAAAAATAAAAAATTTAAAAGAAGAGAGAAAAAACTTACAGATCAGAGCTAACTCAGGAGAGAGAAGGTGTGAGAGTGTGGAATGAAATGTTCCTGTCATTTTCGGGATATAAAGACCAGGGTCCGCTCCGGCATTCTGCGGTCTCCCCCATATGGGTCCGCTCCGGCATTCTGCGGCCGTGTTAGATTTGAAATTGACCGAAAACGATGGTTAATTTATTAATGAATTTTATTAAAATGTTAAAAATAAAAATTTCGGGAAATCTAACACTGAAAATTCGAATTTTTTGTTTAAATTATTTGTTAGATTACTTCTTTTGATGTATAATTAACATATTTATACTAAAATACGCTAAATTACTTGAAATTATGTTGAATTACACTATATTACATTAAATTACGCTAAATTATGTTAAATTACGCTAAAATACTGTAAATTACGGTAATTACATATGAATATGGATGATATCTTTACTGAGAAAGCGAAAAACAATGACGGAACTTCAAACGGCCATAAACCGGCGCTCGAGTGTCCGATTTCAGCAAATGACCACTTTTCAAAAAGCTTGCAAAAATACGCATGCATCAGTGCCAATAATGCCAGATTTCAAAATTTGAAATTGCCAAAAAACAAAGGAAAGAGCCTTAAAACTTGAGTTAAAGTTTTCGATTAAGATTTTTATTTCTATTATTCAATCCAAGTAGCTCAGTAAATTAGTTATATAATGAACTTGTAGAATACCAATTTTTACTATTTTTGGAATTTTTTTACTATTTTTTATGATTTCTGAAAGCACAAAATCGGCCTAATTTTGCGTAATTTTGCGTAGTTCAGCGTAATTTACCATATTTCATTATAATTAGCGAAATTAGTGTAATTAGCGTAATTCAACATAATTTAGCATAATTTAATGTAATATAGTGTAATTCAACATAATTTCAAGTAATTTAGCGTATTTTAGTATAAATATGCTAATTATATATCAAAAGAAGTAATTTAACAAAAAATTTAAACAAAAAATTTCAATTTTCAGTATTAGATTTCATTATCTTGCTCTTCATAGTGTCTCTAAAAAAAATGGAAGAAACCGGCCAGATTCTGGCCGGTATGGGCATTTTTCGAAATAACCAGCGGTTCTGAGTATATTTATTAATTTGTAATTAACTTTGGATATTAATAAAAATGTTGGTAATTGCCGCTCACTGGATCAAACATCAAGTTAGGTAAGGAGGACAAAAAAAATATCCAATTATCATAGCTTTTTTATTTTAATAAATCATAATTTTCCTTTATTTCTAGAATAATGTACCACATGTTGTCTCTAACGGTATCTAAAAAGAGGTAACTATGGGGCTTTTAAACTTTTAAGCATTTTTCGCTTATTATTTAAAAATTGAAAAATTTAATCGCAAGTAAAATAAAATAATAGAGAAAGAGAAAGTGACACACGATATGTTAACAGAGTTCGACAAAAATAATCTATGTCTTTGGAGCTTCGTAACTGCTTTTCTTGGTGCGCCTTTCTATATCCAATATTTTTTACAAGATTTTTATTGGAGATATAGATAGCTAATTGAATAATATAAAAGGAATATGGTAATTATATTCTAGGATATTTTTGTCTCACTCTCTCGTAGGGGTGTCCACCGGTACGAAACAGGTCAGTGGAAGCATTTTCATATCCTCACGTTAAGTTAACAAAACTTTTTACCTTTACCGTCTCTGATAAGCTAAACAAAAAAACCTTACCCCCATCTTATTGAATAAGGCACGGGTCATGTGTAGGATAAAAGTGTGCCATTGAATAAATATATATATCAACCATGAATAAAACTATATCGTATAATTCATTATCTCCGTATAAATATATATCAATATCTATATATATATAATTTTATAATTTTTATTTTTAATTATTACCGTATAGAATAACGGATAAGGAATAGTCTTACAGTATTCTTACCTGTTATGTTAACGAAAAACAATTACCCGTACTCGTTAAGCTAAATGAAAAAAAAATCTTACATATACATGTCTTATCGAATACGGTACGGATTGGATAAAAGAGTGAAAAGATGTCATTGACATCCCTAATCTCTCTTCTAGTACACGATTTGCTCTCTCTCTCTCTTTTACATAATTCGTTCATTTTGGAGAAAAGAAGGTGAATCATTGATGAAGTCAAAATATATAGCGAAAATCACTATATTTTCTTCCGAAAAATGGCAAAATGCGAATGCATAATAACTATTTTTCCGATTTATTTACCACAAATGTGTTTTTAGGTCTTTGGCAGGTTTTTGAAAAAGTTGCGTATTTAGGCCAAAAACAGAGCAAAAGTGTCATATTTAGACGATTTCTGAAGATAGCACCGAAACAGGGCATCACATGGAGCATGCAACACCTCACACAAAGTGCAAAACATGAGAAATGGCAAAAATATAGAAAATTCGCTAAGTCAGGAAGTTGTGCGGCCTCATCTATGCCGCACGATCCATGGACTCAATCTGTGGACTGTTTTCTTGGGCTCAGATCATCCACCGTTGATGTTATTTTTAGCATAATTCTTCTGAAAGGACGCGATTGCTTCAACGACAAGCTTTCATAGCTATTTTTGGCTTCATCTATCTAAACTTAAAGTGCACTCCAAGTTTCCACCACCTCCACTACTTCCACTACTCCATCTCTCATATTAGGAAATGCTATAAATACCTCTCTTGTAATAGGATTTAGGATGCGTGTTTAATTGTGTTAAGTCCATAGAATCAAGATTAGCAATTATCACTGCTAGGTTAGGTTAGAAAGTACTTAAAGAGAAAAGGTAGCCATCGGAAGCTAAGTAGGAGAATAAGACGTCATCTAAGGAGGCAGAGTTCATCCATCTTCAATTGAGTTGTAATTTATGTTTTCTTTATTTTATTTCTTTTATTTTGCCATGGTCATAAGAAGCTAAACTTCTCATCTCTAGGGTGAGGGTTGTACTCGAATTCTTAGTTATGTTTTAATATACATTTATGTTTTATTTATGTTGATTTGAGTTTGTTTTATTATTTAAATCTCTTTTATTAAGTCCTTGCATATATAGTTATATCTACTATATGTCAATGTCCTCCACATACCAATAGGTGTAAAGTTATTGCATCCTTGTGTGACAAGGATAATGCATGTAAGTACTTCTAACACTTCGGCTAACGAGGCTTGACAGTGGTTCAAAGACTAGGGTTAGAAGTCAGTGGGCTCTCTTGGCAGGATAGCGTAAATTGTACATTTAGATTATATTAGAAAACACTTAAATTAGATAGGGTCTTTGGGATATTTAAACTGCGGGGTAGTATAGAAAAAAAATATAATTGCGTTCCTAAAATACTTTAGTCTTGATAGCCCAAAAGCCGATCACAAGATCGAAAAACCTTTCAAATCGCATAAGCAAGAACCCAGCAAGCCCTGTGGGTAGTGATAGTGCTGCATGCGACGTAGAGAGACGTCAAAATTTATATTTTGCATAATTAAGAAGGAAATAACCTGAACCCTAGAAGCCCTCTATTTACTGTTTAATTCTAACCTTAGCACAATTAGCACCGCCGCATCAAACTTTTAAAATCTCCGAGAGCCTAGACTAGTGAAAAATGTTTAAAATCTAATACACTATCTCTGTGGATCGACACTCCAATTATATTGCACGGTAGGATCATGCGCTTGTGATATGAACGTAAGTAAAAATTAAAATTTATAAGTCTTTAAAAGTAGTATTTCAATTTGAACTCATCAATCATATATTAAACAAAATCTGAGCGACTTAATTTTTCCGGACCAACAATTAATCATTAGCTAATATTTAGCTATTTTTAGAAATCCATTTTGTCTGACTTGGTTAGAAATTAATGATTAATGGAGTGACATCAAAAGCAAAAAAATATATAGGTTAGAATGTCTATTTAAAAAGTTAAATTTCTTCCAATAAATTAGTACGATCCGGCCCATATTAGTTAGAATTGAATGATTAATGAAGTGATTTACCAGAAGATAATTAATTAATTAAGCAGATTTAGTGATGATTGTTATGAACTGGTTTCTTGTGATGGCACAGAAATGAATTGTTTATGGGACATCAATTAATTTGTATGACTCATGTAGGACCAGTAGCAGCAGTTAGAATATTTCAGGTCACCTATGAAATTTAGTTGTTTGCCATTTGAAGAAAAGAATAAATAAAAAACGCAAAAGATAGATATATGTTCATCTCTATCATCTTCTCTTTATTAATTACTATTAGTAGTAGTTAGCTTAATTTAGGGATTGAATATATAAAATCTCTATCATCGGAAATGTAATGAAAAATCTCTCAATAAAATATGAATAAAAAAATACTAAAAAAACTACTGTCAAAGCTTTGCAGTTTGCTCAAATGAAGATAACAGCAGCTTTTATTGCGCAAAAAATGTAATGAACCTAAAACAATAGGATGCATGTTATTGATTATAAAATTCTTATTGATCTCTCTTTGGTAATTAACAATCAGAAATTGGGTAAGCCATTCAATCCCTAAATTAAGCTAACTACTTCTAATAGTAATAATTAATGTTATCAGAAATTGGAAGGTAAGCTTACTGAACTGTTGCCAGTTGAAACCAGTCTACCATATCTTTGTAAGCTTTGTTTGTGAGATAATATATATTAGTTTGGAATTTCATACAAGCACCAAATTTAATTATATTCCTGGTTTGGAATTTCATATGAACCCCAAACTCGATCGACTGTTTGTAATTCTTTTGAAGGCTGTACATGCGTCTCATAAATTTGTTTGACTAACAAACAGTACACTGTTATTTTTTGTAACAGACCTAAGAAAGGTAAACAAGATCCAGAATCTGAAAGCATAGAAAGAACATTAAAAATAGAAAATCTAGAAAACAAGGTTACGGAGCATATCACTGGTGAAGGGCCCAAGGAAGCGTGAAAGGTGAGCTCTCACTACTAGAATCTGGGTTTGTTGCATGGGTAAAAATCTTTGTTGCAAGGGTAAGTAGTGTCCATGCAACAAATATTGACATTTCTGACACAGTCAAACTTGTTGCATGGGTGTCCCATGCAACAGTTACCCTTGCAATAAGTCTGATGGTTACCCTTGCAACTGCATCTTATTTACCCATGCAACAAATATTTGATGACCCGTGACCCGCCAGCAAAGATAGAAAGTATATTTTAATGAATGTCCATGCAACAACTCATTTCATACCCTTGCAACAAGTCTCCCGAATTGAGACTAAACAGTTGCATGGGTAACCCATGCAACAAGTATTTGAGAACTATTTGTTGCATGGGCTTACCCTTGCAACAAATCTCCAGAATCTAGACTAAACAGTTGCAAGGGTAACCCATGCAACAAGTTTGGAGGATTATTTGAGAAATATTTGTTGCATGGGTAACCCATGCAACAAGTTTTGACGATTTTTGAGAACTATTTGTTGCATGGGCCTACCCTTGCAACAAGTATTGAACTTCTGGACAGTTACTTCTATTATATATTTGATCTCTCCATTTAAATTGAATATATATTGTTGTAAATTACAACAAGGGATACATTACAGCAGTATATTAATTTGTTCACATCCTACTTAATATTGTTCAAATTTAGAAGGAAATTTGATCTCTCCTTTCAAATTGAATATATTTTGTAAATCATAGCAAAAAGAATTAGAGAAGTATATTACAAAATAAATGAGATACACAAATAATTCGGAAACTTAAATTGTAGAATCTTGAAATTTTGGTCTTGAGAATAAACATTAGAAAGTTATTGAGAGGACGAGCGAGCGATAAGTAGAGCCTTCATTAATTGCCTTCGCTCCTTCATTAATTGCTTTCTCCCCACTTGTAGTGACTTGCTGCGTTCAAAATGATTAAAATCCAATTTCAAACAAAATATGAATGGAGTTTGCAATTTTAAATAAAATCTGATTGCAATTTTCAACAAAATCCAATTTGCAAATTGTTTCACAATAATTAAAATCCAATTTCAATCATTAGACAAAAATTATCCTAGATAAACAAAATCTTGAGTTATCTCTTGAGTTACACAAAGTTACATATTTGGCATACACAAAATATAGGCATGCTCTACATCAGTGTATCTATAGATTTTCAAAATATTAAATATGAGAGATCTGAACTCTACTTCCACTTAGCGGTGATGGATACCACCAACAAAAAAAAGCACATGGGGTCTGTAGTCTACCAGTTCTGTCAATCCAGTTCAGTGCATATCAGTATATATACCACACTACAGACCTTTATTTTTGGTGAAGATTATTGCAAAAATTTTATTACTATTAGGCTAATACCATTTACCAATTTTGGTTTTAGTACAAACCAAACTACCTATTAGGGACAAATTAAGGCTCAATTTGATTAAATTGGACTTAACTGAACCATTATGCTAAGATAAATTAGACTTAACTGAACCATTATGCTGAGATAAATGCGACTGCACACCTCAATTTTTTCAAGTGTTGTACTTGATTTATAACATCAACGATCTCATCTTGAGATGATTGCCTCAAGTTTTTTTTCATTCTCGAGCATGTTTCTCACCTCTAATAGCTCATCTGATTTCTAAGGGTAACCCATGTCAGCATTACTCGTCACCACACCTTCAACTGCCATGTCAGCATTGCCCATGAATCCAGACTAGAAAGTGCCTGAAATTCAGTTCCAAATTCAATCAAGTTTAAACCGTCAAATACAAATAATAAGTACAAAAAGAAAAACTTTGACTTCAGCATTTTATCAAACACCTTGAAAGCCGCTGAGTTGGCCTCCCCTATGAGCAATGACAATTACAGTTCTTTTGGAACCAGTGTGCGCTGATTGCATAACTCCCTGTATAAAGTAAAAGCCTATATATTAAATCATGCCCGAATCAAATTTCAGATATTTCTTTAGATATTTCTTTATACCAATAAATGAAATGATTGGATAGCACCCTAACAATTTGGTCTCCCAACTTATTTTCGACAATCAAACCTAATCTATACAATAGCCGTCAGTGCATCGAGTGAAGTATCAGTTTGTTAGGTTTAGCTCAGTAAATAAATCTATACCTAATCAGGAAACAGCTCTTTATATCCAACAAAAAAAAGCAAAATTCTTCATCAGAATTTTATCAAGACCAAATTGCCTGGTTCAAAAATGCTAACTTATAATGATTTATTTTACTGCATTACTATTTACATGCCTATTTCAAGAAAATAGTTCTAACATACTGTTCAGAAACCTCTAAATTTACTTGGTTCCATTACTGCTAAATTTTAACTGAATAAGTAAGAGAAATACCTTATCTTGCATTCTATCTGTGACCCCGCTCCCAGCAATTGTCGGTACACCGGTCACAGCATCACTAGAAGCTGCCATGTCAGCATTACTCGTCGCCACAGAAATATCGTAAATATTGCCACGTGAATTGGTCTATCATGTGGGCCCCTGTCTATTGCTGCAACAGCACTCTCAATTGTTATAACCCGTAAGTTTAATCCTAATTAATTAGTCTAATGATCAAGTTTTGCAACTAATTAAAACTTGGGTTAATTAATTAACCCAAAGCGAAGATTAAATAATTAACCTGATGATGAATATTTAATAAAATTGATTATTTAAATCAATTTTTGTAGTTTTCCCAATCTTAAATTTAAATCTAAAACTAAACAAATTTGAAATTAGATATTTAAATAAAATAGTTAAACTATATAGTCATGTTGTTGATCTAATGAATGATTCGTGAAATATTACAAATTAGGTTATGTTAAATTGCATGTTAAATCAATTTAGGATTTATGACTTGTAAATAAATTTTAGTAAATGCGATATCCTAATTTAGAATACAAGTATTAATAACAATTGTAAATGAAATAATTATTTGATTAATAACTAATTTATAAGAACATTCGAAATTTCGTACAAATATCAAACGTAGATTTCGTTGATTATTGGTTAGATAAATTAGGACGTATAGATCGTTTAATCATTAAACGAATAAATTTGAATTTGGAAATTTTCTCAACCGTTCAAATACAATTAGCACGAATCTCGAAGCCATTCCTTTCCCCTTTTTAAGTTTTGGAGAACTTTCGGCCTTAGCCAAATTTGAGCTCGGGTTCGGATCCGCACCCCACCATCTCTTAAATTCCTCTACCCTTTCTACTTACATGCGGACCCCACTTATCAGAAACCCCCTTCTTCATTTCGCTGACTGCAGACCCCTCCTCTTTCGTTCCCTCTCTGGTTCGCTGCCCCCACTAAGAAACCCCCCATCGCTAACCCTAAAACCGGACCGTTAAGGCCCCCTCCTCTCTTCTCTCCCGCTGACAGGGAAGCCCCACTCTCGCCCGCTGTTTCTCCATTCCACGTGCGACCGATCGATTTTTCGTCGCTGTCCCATCTCCCGTCAGGAGACCCACGCCCCCGTTGCGACTTGTCGCTGTGCCGTTTAATGTCTCTGTGCAGAGCATGCCTACTCCCTGACACAGCTTGACTGTGAGCCCCGCCTCTTTAGCTCTCTCTCTCGGTTATTAAAAACTGATCTCTCTCTTTCTCGTTTTGCTTGGGTTGTTTGATTTTGTGCTCATGTGTTGAGATTTTCCCATTTCCCTCTTTTTCCCTTTCCTCTGTGACTTGTGATTTTTCCGAACCCTAAAGTTGGGTTGTGCTATGTCTTGCGATTGTTCTCTGTTGGTGCCTTTCGTTGTAAATTTCTGGTGCTGGGTGGGCTTGCTGATTTCTCTTTGACGGCCGGAGGTGACACATTCCCGTGGTGCCAGCCGATTTTCTTGCCTCTTTGCGTTGGAGCCTCTCTCGGGTAAATGCAAACACCCTTTTTTATTTTGATTTTGTTGTTGCTTGACAGCTTTACCAGTACTGTACCGATACTGGTACGATGGTGCCTGTGTATACTGGTTCTGGCCTTGTGCCTTGTTCCGTTCCGTTCTGCTGTGCTATTCTAGTTGCCTTGCGCTAGCCTTTGTGGTCTCTGCTGTTTCCCTTGTGCCATGATGATTTTTGGGTTACGATGTAGAAACTGAATTATTAAATATCACGTGCGAGTTGTTGATTTTCTCGACGTGATTACGTTAATGGAATATCGGGGAAATTGAGGATATCGCGATGATGTTGTTGACTGGTACGGGTCCTGTTTTAATTGTACCACTGGTACCGGCCTTTGACACCCCTGTTCTTTATTGTTGTGTGGTGCCGATCGGTTACTGGAATAAAAAGGGGTGCCTGATACCTCGCATATTTAGTCTATTTTAGGCCTGTTTTAGTACCAGATTCGTGCCCTAATTCACCAGAATCATGTGCATTTCATCGATATATCTTTAGAATTTGGTACTGCTGAGTGTTTGTTTGTTTTCTGCAGGCTTGGAGCAAAACACACGAAGAAACGACGATTTGGGATGATCTGGTACGGCCCTTACCAGGTTTGGTACGGGTCTTACCGGACTTAGCCATTTTTCAGTTCATCACGCCTGGTACGGCCTGGCCGTACCAATTTGGTACGGGCCGTACCTAAAGGCGGCCTGACAGATTCAAATTTTGGCAGAGGCTATTTAAAGCGGGGAACTCTCCAATTTCGACATTCATTCCATTCCAGATCTATTTGAGAGCACAGTAAGAGAGAGAAAGAGAGCTAAGGAGCTAGGAGCAAGAAGGAAGGAAGAGGAAAGAGGCGAAACTCAACGGATCTAGCTTCCTCCTCTCGATCCCTTCGATCCATGGCTATCTCTATCCCTTTTATTGTATTTTTAGATCAGATCATGTGATGTGAGTAGTTATTTTAGTTTCTAGGGTTTAGAGATGGATTCTTGATTTGTTTTGACTTTCTTTGACTTGTATTTTGTATGAACTCTTTTGATTGATTGATTGTGATTTCTTTGTTATCTTTTGCTTTGATTGCTGTGATTGTGTATGATGAACCTCTAGTTTTAGATCGAACCTATCAAGATCATGTGATCATCTCAATCTCTCAACCAAATCAATTGTTTAGGGTAGACTTGTTCGAATTGAAGCCGAGAGGTTGAATTCTCCTCTAATCGACAGATTAGAGGGTGCCTTAGGTCTCCAATCAACCAGTTAGGGTAGATCTGTACCAACACATGAGAGTTGAGGTGTAGAAATCCCTAAAAGGCAATCAATTGCATTCCAACCTAGATCTTGATCCAACAAACGACAGTTGAGGCTTAGGAACCTTAGGTATGGTCAATTGAACCTTTCCAAAGAGTTTAGCACAAGGTACCAGCAAGGAAATGCATCAACTCAAACTGGTAAGCTCTGTTTTGGGAAGCCAGTACGGGTCTTACCAGAGTGGTACGGCCTTGCCTTACCAAGTTAAGTACGGCCTAGCCGTACCGACTTGGTACGGGCCGTACCACTAGAGGCAGATCATAGATGAAGTCTGAAACCCTGGAAACGCCTTTTATCCATAATCAAAACACAATTTACATTTCTTCTAGCATTTTATTACATTGTTTGAATTGCTTGAATTGACCTTTTTAGGAACTTAAATACCAAACCAAAACCTTCTCACTTCTAGTTTTTAATTGAGTTTGGTAGATTCTAACCTAGTAATTGCCCGTCCCTGTGGATCGATACCCGATTATACTACTCGATAGGGGTTGTGCACTTGCAACCCTTACTCGTGAAGTGTAAACGCGGTTTTAAAAGGTACGCCCTCAAGCGTACCGAAACTTGCGTTGCGCTTCTGCGCGAACAGTGCCATTGACCCCTATTTTGCTTGCTGTGGTGTTTCTGTGAACTTGCGTAACTTAGTGGAAAAAAATAAATAAATGGATTTGGGCTTTTTAATTTTCTGTTGAGCCTAATATGAATTTATTAATTCAAGGAGGCTTGGGCCTTTATCTATTGGGCTTGGCAGATTTTTAAATAGAAAGGAATAAATGTTGCCTCGGATGGACGGAATAAAATAACGGCTTTTAAAAATTTAGGTTTTAATAATGTAACCGAATAAAACCGGATGCTTATGTAAACTTGAATTTAATTCGGGAAATGATTATACCGTCCGGGTCTTGATGCCTCAGTGAGAGTTCATAACATAATTTGAACAGATACTATACAACCCAATTGGACACATGTATGATCCCGAAACACACCCAATTAAAATAGTTTAACACATTTAAATTAATTAGGATTTTAAATAAATTAATAAATTAAGTAGTTAGAATTTTAAATTTAGAAGTTATATTTTTAAAATAATTAGTTAAGTAATTAGATGTTTCAAATTTAATAATTAGAAGTTGATAAGTTAAGTATAAATTTTAATTAAAGAAAATAACTTTCAAATAAAATATGTTGTTAATTAATAAAGGACAATTAATTAACAACATATTAATATTTTCGAATCATTACGATTACAAAAGTTTAGTTATTAGGATAATTAGATAATCGCGTAATATTTTGTGATTATAAATTAATCAACTTGTACAAATTTTTAAAATGAGTTCGTATGACTTTAGAAATATTCTAATTAGGAATTTAACGTTTATTGAGTAAGTACTTAGGATTTAAATTACGTGTAGCTAAATTAATTAGGAAGCACCTTTATAATACACATATATAGTTATATTTTAAGTAAATAGGCAGTTTATCTTCAAATTAAAATATAACGAATGATTTAAGTGAGTTAAATTAATAATTAGATTTGAACCCTAGTTAATTAATTAATTAAGTACGAACACTGGGTGAAAATAATCAAACAGGGTAATAAGGGTTACGAGTACTTAGTTTAGACTCTAATTAAGTTACGTCTAAATTACAGGTCAGCCGACCTACGTAGATTCCGACCCGTGGATCGATCCCGCTGAGGCTTGTACAGGAGCAGGCGAGGATTACGTGGATCCCGGAGACTATTAGCGCGTTCTACCCCTACAGCCATCAGGTGTGGGATATCTGAATTATCTTTTCGTGGCATACTCTTACCAGTCGACCACTTGACCTGTCATCCGCACTTTAAATTTCGTAGTTGCATTAGAGCATGTTTAATCCTTTCTGAACTGTAATTTAGGATTTGCATAACTCATTCTAAATTGAAATTTAATGCTTTCTTAGGAGTAGCGTAACTTAATTAATAATATATTAGGATATTAGTTGTCCTCTTCTCGTAGAGGACAACCTATTATCGTAGTTAAGCATGTGCATTGGTGAGTGTGAGATAGGAGACCGAATGACTGCTTCCGTCCTCGTAGAGTGGGCTGCGAGGCGGTTTGTGGGTCATTGGGCTGAGGGATCACTTGATCCCTTAGAGGTCTTATTAGGATTATTATTATTATATGCATGGAATTGATATCATATCATTTGTCGATCATTTTACATTTTGTGCGGACCGATCTCGAGTCCGGAGACGATTCAGGAGCTATCCCCCCCTACATTAGGAGCTACTTGCCTAGTACGGCTGCCGAGGATGCGGTGGTAGATTTTATTTTTGTTGTTATGGGCCGCTCACGAGCCCTTATCCCATTGATCTGGCCGGATGGTGGAGTTTCGTCTCTGCACATGAGGAGACGAATTGACTTATTCTTACGCATTGCTTGTAGTTTTCTCCTATTGGATATGTTTGGATGAAGAATCGTCTAGAGTAAGGAAATACACGAATTTTTGGATATAACCATCGGCTAGCGTGCACTTGCCTACGGGTTGAAGTCTTTAGGGCAAAGCTCGATGCTATTAGGCATCAAGTATCTTTGCATCCACTGATCGCAGTCCTTGTGTTATGTCGCATTGAGATATAAATTCAATTTGGATGAATTTGACACGGCACGGGGTGATAAACATTTATCCGTATTATTACTATATTAAATTGTACACACGGTACCTATTGTACTGGACTCCGATTGATTATAATACTCATTCTGCTTGTATTTTATTTTGGAGAACTTTAATCATGTTGGCATAATAGGATAATCGCATCATATCATGTACTATATGTATTTTCTTTTGTAGTTAATATGATAGGTTTAATTTCCGCAACATGTGCATTTAAAAGTGAATCGATTACCGAAAAATATGTAGATTTCAAGTTTAAAACGTGCTTTGACTTGAGAAGATCCCTGAAGGGATAATACTGGGTCACATACTGGGCGATCATTCGCTCATCCCCTCCTTTTCATGGATGTGGGCAGGTACAGAGTCTGACGGTCCGCAGCAGGAGGCGTCAGGAGCTGTCCCCGACGGCCACATCGCCTGATATAGATTAGGGACTTTTGTTTAGGGTTTTGCGAGTCCGATGTTTTTGTTATACGCATTGGACTCGATAGATTATGTATCCCTTTGACTAGTTTGTGTTTATTCTATCCTGAGGTGGATTGTATGGATATTTTGTATGTATGTATGTTTATTTGATATTTATGACTTTTGCTTGATTATTTTGTTGTTTGCTTCCGCTGTATGATTTTCATTATTATTCTTGTTTAGCCTTGCGTGTCATTTCGATTAATTGACACGAGGCGGGGATTAATCACACCTTAATCTGGAAATCCTGGTTTGGGGTGTGACATCAATAGTCACAGAAATATCGTAAAGGTTGAATGGAGCTAGCATTGGCTGCATTTGTTTGGTTTGCTTCAAACTTAATCAAATTTGAGAAATTGGACAGAATAATGCCATAATTCATGGGTTGAGCACAACTCTTTTTCAAAAAAAAGATCACTAATGGACAATAACAAAAGCATTAACTAGACAATTAATGTATATCGTATTAGTATTGTTATTACAAGTCAACTACACTTTTTATTGTGTTCCAGTTTACTTCCTCAGTTCGGACCAATCAAAACTGAACTATATAATCAAAACTGACAATATTTGAACCTTTTCCAAACATAACTAAATTAAATTATTAAAGTTCATTATTTATCTCTAAAGCCATTATCAGCACAGCTATGCTTGACTCACTAATTACAATGCAACAAATCAACACGTCTGATTTGTCAACATATAATCGTTTGTTAATAATAGAAGCAGAAAACAGGCCATTTGATAAAACATTGAACCCTCCAATTAAATTAAATTAGTAACAAATAATTTACAAACTAAAAAATTCTACACGGAGGAGAAAACAATTATTAGCTACAATTACTAACCCAAAATCAGCAAATCAGACTTCACACGAACAAATTAGCACAGGAGAAAACTTGGATTGTTAATTAGTGAGATTAACTACCTCGAGAAGCTCAAAGTTGACGGAAAGCTGAATCGCACCAGAATTGCATAGCTGCGCACGGGTCTCGCCTTGAATCGCGCTGGCCGAGCTCGTAGGACTTCGCCTCTTTTTCCCTTTTGGGGTAACGGAGAGTGTTTCTCAGAGACGTAGGGTTTTAGGGTAATAGAGGGAATCAAAATTTAGGAGGGAGAGGAAAAATTTCTGGAGGGAAATGGAGGGAAGTGAAATTTTAGTCTTAGAGATCTTTCAAGTGAAATTTCAGAAGAAAAAAAAACGCCAAAGTTCAGAGGGAAAGATGGAAGGGAGATGAGATCTATCCACAATATACTCTAAGGTAACATAATATTTGTGTTTAAATCAGAACCGTCTGATCATATTATGCACGACTCTTAAAGAATCTAGTGTATCACCTAGGACCAAATATAAACATAAATATTATGTTACTGCAGAGAATATAGATAGCCTTCTCACAGCCTCTTAAATGGATAAATTGACTGATAATCAAGATACTTCGTTACTGATCATACGGCTCAGATTTACATCTCTAAAAATTATGTAATGCATGTACATCAAATAATATGAAAAAAATGAAAAAAATGAAAAATCTAATTTTTCATATGTTAGAACATTGCACCAGACTTATAATGTCATATAGGGTATGAAAAAATTGATACTCAGGTTTTTTAAATCCTTATTGTTTTTCTAAAAAAATTGATACTTGATAAAATAAATTAAGTTGAGTGCTATTTTATAAAATCAAAATATTTTTTATTATTTACATATGTGCAACAGTTTTTTTAGAAGATATTATGGTTTCAAAAATTTTATAGTTTCTATGGCCACATAAAATTAAAAATTACAACAAATAATATTAAAAAAATGAAAAAATATATTTTCAAAATTCTAGTTTAAAAATTGGACATGATATTTGGAGGGAGGTTGACAAAAATTTAGATGTAAGTTTATATTGGCAAATTTTGCTTGCATGCAGGATATGTAACAGAGTACAATTTATATAGGAAATGAAAAAAAAATAGTTTATTTAGATTTAAATTTATCTAAGAAAAATAATTCTTACAAAAATATAAGAAGAGGAGGGATCCGATTACACCGTTTTTTGATGACACCGGATTACACCTATGTTTACAAAGTCCAAACAGCCGATCCAAATCGTTCAACTTGTTGGATATGTTAAAATGTACTTGCAGATCAAATTTTATATTTTTCTGAATTTTTTACTATTTATTAAGATGGGTACAAAAATTCAACGGTCTAAATATAGCGATTTTGTTAAATACTTAATAAATAGTAAAAAAATTCCAAAAAATATAAAATTTGATCTGCAATCACATTTTAACATATCCAACAAGTTGAACGGTTTGGATCGACTGTTTGGACTTTGAAAACTTCGAAAATAGAGAGTGTAATTCGGTGTCACCAAAAAAGGGTGTAATCGGATCCCTCCTCATATAAGAAAGCAGTGAAAATTTTGAAAGTCAAAATAATTTTATAAAATCAATTTTGTTAGAGTCAAAATAAAATTAGAAGTAAAACAAAATAAATTTTATGAATTAACATGTTTCAAAAAATATAATTTCATCATTATTAGAGGGAAGTTTACAAGTTATGATATTTTTACAAGTCAATTAAAAGTACAACAGATAATATTAAAAAAATGAAAAAATATATTTTCAATTTTTTAGTTAAAATATTACTGAAATTATTTTGACTTTAATTTAGTCTAACATCAAAATTTGACTTTAATTTTAGAAAATATTTTGTAATGAAAATTATATTAATGAAATTTATGTAATAATTAATATTATAGTATATTTATTGCTTAATTAAATGATTTTGACACATTAAATTATATAGTATTACATGCATGTTGCTTACATGATTCACATCTTCTATGCATGAACATGAAACATAAACTCTTGTTTTGTGAATTAACAAAGACACGCGAGAATATGTGATCCGTTGGTCGATCGGAACCCTTTAAATGAAAAAGCACTATATTTATTGTCTTGTATCAAAGTTTGATCAGATTTTGTTTTTATTTACCCATCCATCTAGTTGATCAAAAACTGAAGTATCGTATGGTCATAAACACTTGGTGTTGGATCGAAGCCCATACATAATAAAACTTTCAAACTTTTATGTTGGTTACGTTCAATATTCTCCCTTGATCATTTTAAAATAGATTTGGAAAGATTTTATCACAGATCGACCGTTGATCTCCCGCGTGAAAATGAACGGTCCGAAAATGTTTTATAAATTTGAAAGGACATATAATAATGAAAGTCTATAAAAATGATATGTATAAGTATTATTTGACTATATAAGATGTAAAAAAAATATATATATTTTTTCTGAAAATTTGTCATATGTGTTTCTGTACATCTATCATAAATATCAAGTTGTTATACCGTCTGATAAGAGAATAACGGTTCTGATTTATTCATTTTTAATAGATGTGGATAGGAAGTCCTTATACTCTCATGTAACATAATATTTCTGTTTAGATCTGACAGTACGTGATGCACATCACCCTTTGATATTAGTGCGCAAAGATGATCACATGGTCCGATCTAAACAAAAATATCATGTTACCTTGGAGTAAATGAATTCTTTAGTTGCCACTTAAATTTTCATTTTTCTCTTCTCCCTGTGCGCAGCCGCGTTAGTAACTTAGGGTTTCATTTCTCCTCCTAATTTTTACCATTCCCTCTTCTTTTTTCCCTCTTCTTTTTTCGAAAATTCCAAATGGCGCCGCTGCTATCACCAAACCTAAGATCGATCTCATTTTCACCATGCCTCTCTCTCTACTCTTAATCGATCTTTCCCCTCTATTCGCCACACTCTCTGTTCGCCTCTCTCTCGCTCGCGCCGGTGCCGCCTCTCCTCTGTCGCAACACTACACCTCCGTCCCGCTGCCTCTTCGCCTTCGCGTCTCAGTTGCGTCGCCTATTTGCCTCTCAGGCCCCAATCAGCCGCTCGATCCTAGGTATACAACTGATTCCTCTTAGGCCCCAATCAGCCGACCGATCAAGACCGTCTTGGTGCCGTGAAGCCTGCTGAGCCACTATTCGGTAAATTGACCCTTTTCTAAGTTTTTTCTCTTTCTCTGTGTTGTTTGAAATTGAACGATCAAGCCTTGTTGGATTCTCATTGTTGGATTCTGGCAAACTTATTTGCTGGAACATATAAAAGCAAATAACTTGTTTTGGGTCAGTACCTTTTTAGTGTCTTATTATTATTTTTTGTAAACAAAGAACTTGCTGGAATATATGTTTGCTGAGTACCTTTTTAGTGTCTTATTATTATTTTGTTTATTCTACTTTCTAAATTTTTTGTAAACATGTACAGTCTGGCTATAGATGGTTTAGTTGAGAAGCCTATTTAGGGCTGCTAATTGGACAGGTCCGTTCATGAACAAATCGGGCTGATCACTTAAAAAATGGAAGTTAAACAGGTACCTCTCCTTCGTCGCGCCACCTCTGCTGCGTCTCTTAGCCGCTGCGCAATTTTCACATTTTCAGGTACCGTTTCGCCTTTTCACACTTCATACTTAGCAATCAATTTGAAGTTTAGGGTTTTTAACGTTGTGTGATTTGGTTTAGTATCAATTTGAGTATTTGAGTATAAAAGAGTTCAAATAGTTAATCTTGCTCTTGAAATTTGCTAAGTACCAGTCAATACCAGTATGCATATGTTGCTCTTGAAATTTGATATATGTTAAATAAACTCAACGCTAAAATATGTTCTAGCATTCTCCCAATACAATTAATCTGGTTGCAAAATGCCATCGCTCTGCTGCTTGTGATCAAATTTGTTGAATACCCAGCTTCCATTTATTAAGAAAGTAAGAAAAATGGAGCTAAATGAGTATCTTCAGGTACTGGTCCAACCTGTTTATCCATACCTGATCTGAGCTGCTGATCCGTACCAGAAATGATCCAATTTTAGTTGTGCCCTGTTTACATGCAAATCACTATATTTATTGCATAAAGAAATACTTGTATTGGTAATAATTTTATACACATAGCATTTGTTGCACAAGAGCTCAATACCTCATGAAATATGTTCAGCGTAACTTAGTTTTAGATTGCAAATAAATGAATGGATTTATTTATTATATTTAGCAAACTGCCAAATATGTTAATTTTAGTCGTGCCCCGTGAGGAAGTGATTAAAGGGCATCAACAAGCATACTGTTCAGGTCTAGGGGATTTTTTGCTAAATTATAGAATAAGTGATTATTGATAGTTAAACATGCACCAACATAAATTAACACTTGACTTTGAGAGTATAAATGTCTAGGAGATCAAACATGCACCAACATAAATAATGAATTTGCTTAGTTCTGGTTCTAAAATCTCAAAACATGCTGAAGGTGAATTCACAATTTAATAGAGATTTTTGGGTACTTGAAAAGTTAGTGAAGACTACATATGCATGAAGGTTTATTTAAAATGAAGACGGGTATAATTTAATTGGAAATGGTTCAATTAGCTTATTTTTGGTATTTGAATGCTCTGGTTGTCTAACGAGTAATGCTTGTGTTTTTTTCTTTCATTGAACATAAATTCTGTTGTTGTGATATTATGTCATATCACTAGCTGTACAGTACTTATAAATACTTGTTTAATTAACATTAATAGAGGCGTCGACGTGGAGTAATTTGGTACTCATAAGTATTTTGGTACTGATTTGGTACCTGATATTTTGGTATTGATCTGGTACTGATTGCTATTTTAGTATCAATTTGAGTATTTGAGTATTTGCATTTGGTAAAAAACCTTTTCGAAATATAGTGTGAAGAGCTTTTTAATCTTAATTTGGTGTATAACTTCATGGACACATGTAAGGTTATTTGTTTGAAACATAACTAGATTTCACTACTGAATAAATGCAACAGTTTTGATAATCCATTTCTTATATATATTTGAATCAGCAGCTCATCTTTAATCAGTGGCATAACTAGATTCTCTTAACTAGTTTTCTCCAGTACTCTATATTCACTTATTAAACAATTAACCTAAATAGTACAATTATCATAGATTTTTTATTTTGAGATAGAAAAGCCCGTTTAGTCATGACTAGTTAAGTGTCATTCAACTTATTTTGCCTTTTAGAATTATAATTCACATACAACTTATGATCCATCATTGCTAATTTGGCAGGTTATGTGTGAATGCTTGGAGTTCAGAAATTGTTGTTCACAGAATTGATTGCCTTTCATACTCTTTGTTGAATTTTTTTTGGAAAAATGTCATGTTGTGGCAGCATAATTTGATATATGTTAAACTCTTTGTTGTTCACAGAATCTGAACTGGGCTTGTTCTGAACAGGGCTCAAGTCCGAACAGGGCTCAGTTTTGAACAACAATGAACGGGCTGAACATGGGCATGAAGAACTTCGTTTCGGGCCGATCATGAACAGGGTCTGTTCCTTTCAATTTCGATCTGGGCCGATCATGAACATGGCTTTTGTTCATTAGCAGCCCTAAGCCTATAGAACTTTCTTTGGCTCAAATCAGGTAAATAAATTAATAACATTATAATTCATTTTTACTATTACAATAACATCGTGGTTAAGGGTAGTGAGCGGTACAAAGGTGACCGGCATGACAAAATAAGCTACATGCACCTTGGTTCAAGTGTTAGAGTATTTTACAGAAATATAAAATTTACTCCAAATTTCTAAATTTTAATATTTATTGTCACTTGAATTTAATGTGTATTTCTGATTGTTAAATTCTCATTTGAATGGATTCTTGTTTAACTTAGGCTCAAGGTTACAGTTAGGGACCTCAAAATGTTGGTCTAATGGGGAATATCACTAATTTGGAGGTGAAATTGTCAATTTAAAATTATATGATGTTAATAGTACTCACTGATCAGATGTTGAAAGGTCCATAATCTAAAACAATTATTCTATGGTTAATGTTTAGGGTCAAGGTCCCACAACACTACCTCAACCTCATGGAGGAGCTTCGGGAATGCCGATGGCCATTCCTCAGGTATTATATCAATAGTTGGAATCTTTTTCTTTTTTTAAGAACATAGGTTGTAGGAAATTTCCTTGTTTGTGGCTTTTTAGGTATCATACTTAAAAATAGGTTTTAGCTAGATGCTTGAAGGTAACTGATAATAATCAATTAGTCCTATGTTATGAAGATAAAATGAGAATAGAAATATACTTAGTTTACCATTTAGTCCTATGTTATGAAGATAAAATGAGAATAGAAATATACTTAGTTTACCATTTAGTCCTATGTTATGAAGATAAACTGATTTTATATGTGTAGTAGGTTATGAAGATATACCTATTATACTTATTTTAATGCTTTTCGAGTGTTTCTACAATTTATTATCAATATTACATTTCATTCTATGCTATACGTTGTATATGTAGGGTCTAGGTGCTGATTTTACAGAATCAAATGGGGGAAGAAATTTCCAAGCACTTCTCAATGTGCAATCTGAAAATCAGGCGGCAACATGTCTAGGTGCTGACGCCAATTGGTTCGGGGAAGAAAGGTAGAACAACCAGCCCTTCTAGTGTGGGGTGTTGTAAATCATTATCACAGAAAAATAGTATTTTGTATAGCTAAAAAAGTAGCCTCTCTTTGTATATTTTTGGGTGATGGGTTGTGTGTATATATTGGTTATAGAAACAAGTGGTTGCAATCCTTTTTGTTCTGATGTTTCAAGGAAAGCTTGAATTTACTATAATGATTAATGATAATTAAAATGTTACTCTCCATGTTTTATTCTGTTATTGTTCTTATTATGTTTCAATGTGTAATGTAAAAAGTTTCTTGGTTACTTATGGGTTGGTACCAAATCGGTACAGGTACCAAATTAGTACGGGGTGAATTATAAAATTGGGCCTGAATTTTTTTTCATGAACGATAATTTTTTGCATCGGAAAATCTATACAAATATGGGGCGCAGACAATATCCTTACAAATAACCTGGTGGGGCCCACTTTCTTTACCCATGCAACTAATAGGTTAATTATCCATGCAACTAACCATGTGGGACCCACGTTATTTACCCTTGCAACTACTCACTCCTCTATCGTTGCAACTAATCCATGTGACCCACACACTTTACCCATGCAACTACTCGATCCTCTATCGTTGCAAATAGTCCATGGGACCCACGCACTTTATCCTTGCAACTACTCAATGCTATATCCTTGCAACTACTTCATGCATTAGCTTTGTTGCATGGGTACTTATTGCAAGGGCTTACCCTTGCAACAAGTATTCCATAAGTTATTGCATGGGTAACCCATGCAACAAGTCGGAAATTGAGTAGTTGCAACGGGGGTTGTTGCATGGGTACTTGTTGCAAGGGTAGCCCATGCAACTGACATTTTTTGGGGTTGTTGCAAGGGTAAGCCCATGCAACAAGCCAAATTTTATCCTTGCAAAAAACCAGAATTCTAGTAGTGTCTTTGAACTGCTATGGTATTGACGGTACAGTGCTTTGGGAGGGGGTTGCTAATATATTGAGACTGTTCGGTAACAAAGGATTAAGAGTGAATGATTAAGAGCTTAAGGAGTGCTAAGGAACCGATGTTCGGTTGTCTTAATCTGTGGGTGAAAGTTAAGGAAGCTAAAGGAAGGGGTAGAGGTGCCTTAAGGTCCGGGAAAAAAGAAGTGTTCTTAATCTGCGTTAAGGAACCGGTGTTCGACAGAATTAAACGGCTAAGGAAGCTAAAGAAAACGGATTAAGCTTTAAGGAGACTTAATCCCTTGTTGCTGAACCGCCGCATTAGGAGTTAGGACCTGAAATCTCATAAAGGAACTCTAAGCCATGAAGGGAGCAAGCTGGCCCTTATTTATACTGCTTCTTTAATTTCTTTAGAATAAGCATCAACTTAGGATAAACCGATTTTGCTGAAAAATTCTGTACTTATTGATTTTTTATGAATCTGAAACAGAGAGATTGAATGAAGGAGGAATTGAATATTTCATTCTACTATGTCATTGTTACAGTGAGCTATGTATATTTAAGCTAAGAGTAAAAAAGGAAAGATAACGGTTGCCTATTTGTCTACTGTTGCCTATTTGCCTATCTGACCCTATACAGAAAAATACTAACGGTAACTTTATAAAGCACTGTACATAAAGATTGAGTTGCTTTTATTTATAAACAGTAACTCTCTTTTTTGTATACTTAAACCCGATGATGGATATCCAAAACGGGTCTGAGGGTTATTGGATCCGATTAGTCTTTTTTCTCAACACTCCCCCTCAAGCTAGAGTTGTAGATATCGATTAACCCGAGCTTGCTTGTATTATTAACGAATGGCTTCGGATCAAGGCCCTTGGTAAATATATCCGCTAATTGATTTTCGCTTCGTACGTAGGGAGTCTCGATTACTTTGGCTTAAATTTTTTCTCGAATAAAATGACAATCCACCTCGATGTGTTTTGTTCTTTCATGAAATACCGGGTTGGATGCAATGTGCCGTGCCGCTTGATTATCGTAAAACATCTCCATTGGTTCTTGGATTTTAATTCTCATATCTTCAAGGAGTTGTTTAATCCATGTTAATTCACTAGCGGTTGACGCCATGGCACAATATTCCGCCTCGGCGCTTGATCGTGCCACCACGTTTTGTTTCTTGCTTTTCCATGTGACTAAATTCCCGCCTACAAATGTGCAAAAACCGGTTGTTGATTTTCGATCAAAGCTACCGGCCCAATCTGCATCGGAATAGCCACACACTTTGTTAGAATTATTGCATTTAATAAAAATTCCCATACCGGGTGTTCCTTTTAAATACTTTAATATTCTATTTATAGCTTCTAAGTGCGGTGTCCTTGGACTATGCATAAATTTGCTAATTTGGCTTACCGAGTATGATATATCCGGACGGGTTACCGTAAGGTAGATTAATTTCCCTACAAGTCGTTGAAATTGGTTTACATCATCTAAGGGCTCACCATCTTCGGTATTTAGTTTGTATTTACCATCTATCGGTGTAGAAGTTGGTTTACACCCTAATTTTCCGGTTTCTTCCAACAATTCTAATGTGTATTTTCTTTGAGATATGGATAAACCTTGGCTAGAATATGCTACTTCTATCCCCAAAAAATATTTTAAATAGCCTAAGTCTTTAATGTCAAATTTTTCTTTTAATTGAAGTTTTATGGCTTTAATGTTCTCTAAATTGTTTCCGGTAATAATAATATCATCTACATATACTAAGACGATAGTGGTATTTTCTTTTTCAATTTTGACAAATAATGAGTGGTCGTCATTACTAACTTTAAAATTACAAGAAATTAAATGAGAGCTTAATTTTTCATACCATGCTCTTGGAGATTGTTTCAACCCGTAAATTGACTTCTTCAATTTGCAAACTAAGTCACCATTTTGGTTTTTTTCATAGCCGGGTGGTAATGACATATATACCTCTTCTTCAAGTTTTCCTTGAAGAAATGCATTTTTAACATCCATTTGGTATAATTTCCACCCTTGGTTTATTGCAACGGAAAATAAAATTCGTACGGTGTTCATTTTAGCAACGGGTGCAAATGTTTCATAATAGTCAATACCGTATGTTTGTGTGTAACCTTTAGCAACCAAGCGAGCCTTGTACTGTTCTACGGTACCATCACTTTTGTATTTAATTTTGTATACCCATTTGCATCCTACGGGTTTTTTTTTTTTGGTAATTGAACGATTACCCAAGTTTTATTTTTTTCAAGGGCTCTTAATTCTTCTCTCATGGCATTTTTACATACGGAATTTTTTATGGCATCCTCATATTGGTTCGGTTCTTGTTCTTTTTCAATTGAGGTTAAGAAAAGTCTATGGTTGGAAGAGACATTATCATATGTAATAAAATTTTGGATAGGGTATTGTACCTTGTATGTTATAAAATCTCTTAGCCGTGTTGAAGGTTGTGTTGTTCGAACCGACCTTCTTATAGGTGTTACTCCTATGATTTGATCTCCTCTATTTGAAGAAATTTCCTCTATTTTCTCCTCATTTTCACTTTCATTTTCATTCTCGGTTGGAATTTCAAAAACCATTGGTCTTACCTCTTTTATTGGTGGATTGAATTGCGGTAATGTAATTTCTTGGAAGGCTCTCTAATAAATTCCTCATGAATTTTTTCTTTGTAATATGGCTCATTTTCTAAAAAAAGTTACATCCCTAGAAATGTATAATTTTTTATCCTTGGGATCATAGCACTTAAATCCCTTTTTTTGTGATGAATAATCCAAGAAAATGGCCTTAATGGATGTATAATCCAACTTGTCTTGTTTATTTTTATGTACGTAACATGTACAACCGAATACTCTCAAGTGCTCAAGATTAAGTTTTCTTTGATAAAGAATTTCTAATGGGCTTTTAAAATCCAAATTAGCACTTGGCAATCTATTTATTAAGTATGTTGCGGTGAGAACGGCATCCGACCAATATGTTTTTGGTACATTATGTTGAAATAAAAGTACTCGAGTCATTTCAAGTAAATGTCTATTTTTTCTTTCGGAAACCCCGTTTTGTTGGGGTGTATAAATACATGTTTTTTGATGTAGAATTCCCTTTTCTTTAAAAAAGTTTGAGAAATTTTGATTTATAAATTCCGTTCCGTTATCGGATCTAAAGGTTTTAATTTTTTCTTCATATTAGTTTTCTATGAAGTTATAAAAATCTAGAAATTGTGAAAATACTTCACTTTTACTTTTTAGTAGATATAACCAAGTTGTTTTAGAGAAATCATCAATAAAAATAACAAAATATTTGTATCCATTGAACGAATTAATTGGGGCGGGACCCCATACATCCGAATGAATCAAATCAAAAGGTTTTTCGCTTGTATAACTTGATAAATGAAAAGGTAATCTATTATGTTTTCCTAGCTTACATATCTCACAATTACTATTATCTAATTTTGAAAAATTAAAAAGACTCTTTAAAATTTTGTCGGAAGGATGCCCAATTCTTCGATGCCAAAGTATGCTTAATTCTTCATTTTTGGTAGTGTTGAGATTGAATTTTTCTTCATTAAAAAAATAGAGCCCATTTTCTAGAAATCCCTCACCAATCATAACCTTGGTTATCCGATCCTGAAAAATCACATTTTTTGTCAAGAAAATGATTTCACAATTCAACTCTTTTGTGATTTTATTTATGGATAACAAATTTGATGAGCAATCTTTTATATACAAGACATTTTGAATTATTTTTGAGAAAATAATTATAGAGCCTTCTCCAAGAATTTCCATTTTATCACCGTTTGCCACTGTAACAAATTGTTTGGTTTCATATTTTTTAAATGAGGTCAATAAATTCATGTTACCGGTCATATGGTCAGTTGCACCCGAATCCAATATCCATCTAGAATTTTTTTTAGAAAAGGAAAAATTTGAGATGCAAATCATACCAGAGGTTTTTGTATTTTCCTGTTTTTGATTCATTAGAGTAGTGAGTTGTTGGAGTAATAACCGCATGGGATCCGGATTTGAAGTCCCAGCAGTGTTTTTTTTCGGACCCGGGTAGCACATGACCCGTTCGGTCCGTTCATCTTCTTTTGTTTCCGCCAGATAGCCCTTTCTCTTCTCAACTCCACCGAAGCCTCCTCTGCTCCGATCTCCTCCCTTCTTATGCCATTTCGCCCGGAGGTGAGGGTGGAGAAACCAACAGCCCTCCTTGCGATGCCCTTCTCTCTTGCAATACTCACACTTTTCGGCTGCTAGGTCTCCTCTCTCCTCCGCCCGAAAGCTAGGGTTAGGGTTCGGTCTGGGAAAAGAGGCGATAAACCCCTTCGATTCTGGGTTTTCTGGTGGCTGAGACCCCATTACCTCTCTTCGTCTCCTCTCTTTGTATCATTGAAGCCACTTCATCCGGGGATGGAAGTTCGACTAGGAGAAGAATCTGAGACCTTACGGCCTCATAGGTCGAATCGAGGCAGGCTAGGAATTAAAAGACCTCATCTTGCTCCTCTCGTTTTTGAATTTCAGCAAGGTCAGTGGTAGGAGGTCGATAAACTCGAATTTCATCTTTTTCTTTTGGAGAAATCCGAATAGGTCCATGGCTGATTGCCCAATTTGTTGTTTTGCCTGTGGGATTTCTCTTTGAATTTGGTAGAGATGAGCATAATTTTTCTTATGGCCATATAGTTTTTCGGCTCTTTGCCAAACTTCTAGTGCGGTATCTTTGTAAGAGAGTAAGTCGGATACTTGTGGTTCCATGATTGCGAGTAACCAAGTAATCACGGTATGGTCGCTTACTCTCCATTTTGCTAGTGCCTTGTTTTCGAGTTCAGTTGGGGGATCTGATAGTTTGGGAGCTTTGCCTTCTGGATTGATGTGATCGCTTTTTTCTCGGCCACTTAAGGCAAAGATGACTTGTCTTGCCCATACATGGTAATTTTTACCATTGAGCATTACTCCTGTGAGTTTTTCATGGTTTTGGGTCATTGCAAAGTTTCGGTGCTGTTTTCAATTTTTCTGAATTTTTCTGGTATGGAGACAGCACTCTGGTATGCTGATTTTTTCGGTTTGCAGTTACTGGTACTGCTGCTGGGTTATTTTCTTTGCTTTGAGTCAGGTCTTAGTCCCGCTCTGATACCATGTTGATTTTTTATGAACTGAAACAGAGAGATTGAATGAAGGAGAAATTGAATATTTCATTCTACTATGTCATTGTTACAGTGAGCTATGTATATTTAAGCTAAGAGTAAAAAAGGAAAGATAACGGTTGCCTATTTGCCTATCTGACCCTATACAGAAAAATACTAACGGTAACTTTATAAAGCACTGTACATAAAGATTGAGTTGCTTTTATTTATAAACAGTAACTCTCTTTTTTGTATACTTAAACCCGATGATGGATATCCAAAACGGGTCTGAGGGTTATTGGATCCGATTAGTCTTTTTTCTCAACAGTACTACATTCTTAACTCTTATGTACTGAAGTTAACACTGCAAGTATTTTATTTTATTGTGTCATCGTTAAACTCTCTTGATGCATGTAAAACTCATTGGCTTGAATATATAGTTGCTTAGAGAAAATAATGCATTAAGATGCATATCAAAACTTTCATTTTCATTTTTTTTAAATAGCAAAAAATCGCCAAAAATTGTAAATTTGGTCTCCAAGCACATTTTAATTCTTGATCAACTGTTTTGATTTATTTCACTGTAAGATAACATATAAGTATATGCCATCATATGCTTATATAAATAGAGTCTAGAGAGTTAGCCTCATATGATTAACTTTTTAATCATATTGCATGCATATAATTCTACCTCATTAATGAGTCTAGAAATATCATATCTCTTATATTACATATGAGAGACATTAGTCATCTTGATGAGCACGTTTTCTCCGAACAAGTTGTGCATACTGAACCATGAACATTTAATGACACGTCTTTATAGCTCCCGGTCAAAGCTAGCATTGGACGTCTACAAGTATACATTTTAATTGTATAAAAAATGAACATCTCAGACCTTCGAACTTAAATGACACACATAATCCATATAATGATTAATGTAGGGTATATATGTCTAATGTTGTATTATCTAATATAAGAATGTACAAACAATTACAAATGTGTTGATTTATTTTTTTATAATTTCTTTCTGAATACAGCTAGCTAAGTTATACTGTAGTGTTTGGTTGGTACGATGCCTTCCTATTCATCAGCACAGGTATGTATCTTACACCAAATTATCACATCAGCTAGTAAAGTAATTTGAAATGGATCTTTAGCTCAAACATTTGGACAGTCCCTGAATGATTCAAATCCATCAAGATCCTTACACAATACAAAATTTAAATTGTGAAATTTTACAAATACATCCTCGAACTTTCTTTAGTATTAAGAAAAAATGTAGAAACATCACATAATTTATACCAATAGGTACAAGAAGGTATGCATCAACTGGTATAAGAGTTACGAAAGGGAGAAAAGCTCCAGAAAATACTGAATGTATCATAAATCTTAAAATAATCAATTTTATACTACAAGCAACAGCAATTCATACTACTAGGTGAAAACTTGTACATCAAAAGATACTTTTTTTTTAAAACATTGGCAGCAGCTGCCAATAGGAATCATATAAATCTAAATTACAACGTCATTACAACAGTCTATGCTCCAATACCGTCACTGGTACAAGTGTTCCGGTACACAGTTTTAAAGCGACCCCTCAGAAATGAAAAAAACAAAAGAAATAGAAAAACCGGAAATTAAACTAAGACACTGTAAGTACTGGTAAGCAAACGACCATCACTGCACATCCCTCTGAAAAAACTTCCCTAGTCTGGTTCAGGTAGGAGGTTGGTGCCCATCAGCTTATGTGTACCGGTGTTGCAGTGTTTGAGCCATAACCTTCCTTCCTCCATTACCCGATCCGCTAAGACCCTTGAGATAACCATCTTTGCTGAATTTTTTTTTGTCATTCCTTCTCTTCCAAATGTGCCAGCACACACATGAAGAAGGCTTCTCATCCTCTTTTACACTGTTTCCCTCGTGTTTTAGCGTTTTCCATGGAATTTAACCAAATGTCATTGATTGTATCAGCTGTGTACATGATCCAATACCCTATTCTTACTGAAATTTCCCTCCAAACCTCGAGTGAGTTCGGACAAAGAAACATCAGATGGAGTGCTGATTCAGAAGGGCATGTTTGGCACATGTGGCATCCCGTGTCAGTGCCCATGTTCCTTTGTTGCATCATATCCTGTGTAAGAATCTTCTCTTTGAGCAACAAATACGGAAAAATTACAAGTTACATATTGTTGTCTTAAGCTAACTTTATTCATTATTACTTTTTCTTAAGCTAAATTAGACTCGACCTTAACTCCATAGATTAAAAACAATGTATTGATCTTGGGTACTAGATAATTGCTGAATCCCATAATTCCAGTTAGTTTCATACTTGATCAAAGTTACCATTGATTTATAAAATCTGTTTTGCTTTGTTTTCCTGACAGAACGCACTAACATATCAATCAGTCTTAAAGGAGCTATGGACCATCAACTAAAACTTATTAATTAAGACTAAATCAAGAAATTATTCACGAAATTGTACCAAAGCAATTAGAATTAGATTAACCTAAATTTACCTTAGCTAATTTAACTTCACCGTTCAGCCTATGAAATTGTTCATTCGCAATAGACCAATAAAGCAAGGAGCAGATAGGAGAAGAGAGAGGTAGGAGCAGCATCGGAAACAAGGAAGAAGACGAACAAAAGAAAGGAAATGATTCAATGCCCTGTAAATTCAATCCTGTTACAAAATCAAGGGCATATGGTCAGTTCAGTTTTTAAAATAATTAAATAAAATGTTAAATAATTAGAAGGGATAAAAATAAGAATGTTAAATTTTCATGGGATATTGGATGCCGAAATTTTTTTTAGTTACCACCCTAATATAATGAACCCCAAATAGTGATGGTAATTAGATCAAATGACGCAATATATTTAAATGAAAACAATTTTGCTGCAATTAAATTTCAATTACCACTTCCCAAGTTCTACCTCTGTTTGGGTCTCACCAATTGGCAAATAATCACCAATCCATCTATCTACTATCTACTAGTAGGTACAAAAATCGCTCGAAAACCAAAATCAATAGAGTTTTACTTTAAAATTAGTGCACCATTTTTCTCTTTAAATATTACTTTAAAATGTGTGCATCATTCACTCTTTAAATGTACTTGATTCGTCCCTTTCCGAGTAAAAAGAAAAAAGATAAACCATATGCTTGACGAAATCTAAATGATAGTTTTCGAATGAGCGAAATAATTGCCTATAAACTATCAAGGGTTACACCAAGTGAGAAATGCTTTTCACTGCACCTAATTGTTAATTTGTTAAATTCTGGTCTTTAATATTTTTGCTCCTCATGAATAGTAAGCATTGATTTGACTCCTTTTTCATTTGAATAAAGGATCTCATCTACCCAACTGATTGAATGACCTATTTTAAAATTTTATGATAATCAATTCAAAGTTTTGGGATAAAGTGAGGCCTTGTTTATTTTGCTATTTTGACTTTGTGTATAAAACCTCTACAAAAGAGAAAACCATCATAAACATAAACTACAGCAGGAAACATTATCGGGTCCTCCTAAAATTTCACATCAAAGAGAAGAAAAAATTAAAATTACACAAAATCTACATAAAATCTATACTATAGATAGCATTAGCTCCATCAAGATGTTTATTTTGCAGTAATCATTCTATTACTAAAAAATGCAAAGAGACGCTACACATCTAGACTACCTAAGTTGATTTCTCTTCCCTCAATGACATGGGTGAAACATTATGTGCACAAACGAAAGCCAGCACGGTAAATGTACCAAAAGCAGGTAAAGATAAGTGGCACTATTCCACCCCCACAAAAACTTCATCCAATCCCAAAACTCCAGGATACTCACTGTACCAAAACCGTTACATACACCTTGATATAATGCAAGTGCAGTTACTCGAAAACCAAATAGTGCCATGGCCAAATTGCAAGTCAAAACCATCCCCCGGATCAGAGAACTGTTCACTTTAGCCCTGATAGGCCGTGCAAACAAGCACATGGGTATCACAAACAAAGCCCCAATTTGTGCGGTCGCAAAATTTATTATAGACATAAGACAAAGCCCGATAAAAACTGAGGCTATCATGACAGCCTTTAGAAGCCTCCATTCTACCATTTTAGAATATGGTGACCCAAAAACAGTATACAAAATTACCAGGGTTAGTAGTGAACCCCCAGCCCATATAAGCATGCATTGGGTCGAAGGTAAATCATTAGTTTTAGATATATAAATTGGTAATAATGTAACAACCACAGACCATGTGTGTGTTATAAGCAAGGGTTTTGCGGTATGAAGCCACCTCCATGGATTGCGGTTGGAGGTGAGGTTGAATAGGGATGCAGCTATTAGGGGAAGTGGTGCTACAAGAAATGCAAAGGGAATCATGTATACACCAACAGACACAAACTTGTTCGGGGAGGTTAGGAAGTAGAGGAAGAAAGATTGGTGAAACTTCTCTAGGAGGTTGTTCACTGATCGAACTGTGCCTTCTATCAACCTGCAATTATAGAATAAATATATACTGCTATTTAATGATAGTCAAAGATGTAACCCAAGGACATCTTCTCTAGCAGGAAATTTTCCAACATTTATTTATTTATTTTTAGGGTTTTTATAGCAATTGTGGGCTGTTGAAAGTTGAAACACCTGCTATGGTATTCTTGAGGTTAAATGAACTATACCAGATAACCACTTTCGGATTGGTTCACAAAATTATCAACCTATAAAATATTAAGCAAGCCTATTGTTGAACTCCAAGATATATTAGTTTAATTGAGCCTTGAAAAACCTCAATTGTGCAATTGAAACTACAAATAACCAGATTCTACACTAATTTGCCCACATTTATACTACTACGAACAAAAGCATGAAAAAAATAAAGAGAAGCCGATTGAGGAGTCATACTTGGTCAACCCTATGGGACAGTGTAAACTTTCTTCTTTCTAGTGAAAAGAGAAATAAACAAGATTCAATTAATAATAGAACCTGCCACCTTTTAGGAGAAAAGCCGAGCGAGTATTTTCATTCTTCAAAGAGTATCTTGGAGATAGCTCCAGAGTTACTGCATCAACTTGGTAATCACGAAAGGCACCATGTGGCCCTGTTGGCACTCCCAGAGCCTAAAAGAAAGTACAGATTTGTTTAAGAAGCTTATTTAATGCCAATTTGGTTGACTAAATATCAAATTTTAGTAGCCTTAAGTAAAAAACGAACATGCCAACAAACAAAAATTTATCATGTAGAAGAATAAAAAGACAAAAACAGTAGTGTCCAACAGGGGCATAATGGCACTACAATCTACCATCATGGTACTAAGGATAGTCATCTTGGATTTCAGTTCTATAATAGTTGGATTCTGCACCAGTACATTCAAGGCAGTACTAGCTTCATCTCAAATTTGATTGTTCTTTTACATTTCTTTTTAGCTTTCGTCTGTTTTTACACATTATGTGTCATTAATGTTTAGTCAAAGATCAGGGTCAATTGAGGATTAAGCAACAAGAATAGATAAAATGATGCAATAGTGTTACACTATTAATGTTTAATAAATAACAAAAAACAAATAGTTATCACCTGAGAGTATATAGAACTTGCAAGTGTGGCAGCCCCTTCAACATATTCACTACTTGGCATTTCAAACCGCCAATCAGGATTTAAACTCCTTGCAAATCTTCCAACCTGCTGCATCACCTCGCCCAAAACCTTAACCAGATGGGACTTAACCAACCCACCAAACATCCCAACCCTAACCCTAATTCCCTGCCGATGTACAGCCAAATAATGCACAACATTTAACAAGTCCAAGTTTGGCATTTGACCATTTGATGCCTCAGCATACATGGTGACCACATCTCTATCCTTGTGCCTCTCCCTCCTCTCTCTCTCAATCACCTTAACAACAATACCGCAAGCCATTGTCCCAGCACGTTTGAAGATACTGCTAGTAGAAGCATCACCTAAAAAGTTAGGGTTATGGTAATCGTTCAGCCATGCAGATACTGACGTGTGGTCCCCAAACTTTGAGTCTGATGCAACCCATATGATGTCCTTTGCTAACCAGGTAGCACGGCTTAGTAGTGAGAAAACTGAAAAGGCAAGACCTAGAGATGAAGCTGATGTGTCAATAACTCCAGTATTTTGTGTATTGTAAGGGCTGACCAAAACAATGGCCTCTTTGCCATCACCACGTGGTGCCCGAATTATGCCGACAGTACTGGTGCCATAGCTTAGGTTGGCCTGGGTCTGAGGGGGATTTGGAGTAGAGGAGAAGAAATGAAGAGGATGGAACTGATTTTTGGGTTGAGAGAATTTGTGGTGGTATGTTTCAGCTCCTACGGCTTCCATGTATTTCGCAATCACTTTTGGTATTTCCCTGCAAAGTTAATAATGAATAACTATTAGAAAATGAGAATTTCCCTATTCAGGAACAAACCAAATGGTCAGATAAAGAACAGAAACAAATTACATTTGAAAAAAGAAGAAGAGGAATTGTGAAGAAATGCATAGTACTCAACTAGATAATACAATCCAGTACCAACAAGTTAAAATTGATGTATTGTTTACCAGTAGATGCTGTATCTTTCATGGTAACACTTTTACAACCATAAGCATTGTGGAAAAAAAAGGATGAAAATTCTTTAAAACTAGAAGACATACATATCTGCTGCAACTCTGTCATTAGCGGCGCTTATAATATCCATAATTAACTTGTTTGCTTCTGTAACATCTTGATATGAAAGGACAGGATTGGCAGAATCTGTCAACCGCATTAATTATATTAGTTAAGAAAGAGAGTCTCAGGTATAAAACCTTGCTGGTTGTCTTTTGTACCTGTATGTACAGTGCAATATCAATCCTTGCATCTGAATCCATTCTCAAGGAAATCAATTTCCTGTAGATTTCTGGGACCTAGTTTGTGTTTGCTGGAATGCTAGAAAGATGTCAAGGCTTAGTTCTGGTTTAGAATTTAAGTATTGACCAGTTGATTGTTTTTTTTTTTTTGAGCAAAAGTTGGAGGTCAAGCCACCCAACTATTAATACCCATGTTATTACAACAAAGGATTTCCCCCATCCGGGTTTCGAACCCATGACCTACCACATCTGAGACCATGTGCCTTTGCCACTAGACCAAAGGCTAGTTCTTTTGACAGTTTATTGTTAAATAGTACAGAATAAGAATTAATGAAATGAAGCCATTTAAACTAACAAAAAACTGTCTAACCTGGCAAGAGAGCATTCTCTGAGATGTAGGTGTTCTTGGCCAATATGGGGAGAACAGCCAACGCTATCAGACCTGCTATACAGCAAATTACACTGAAATATTTTTCATAACACAGTTATCCCTAATCAACACCAAATCATTGTCCTTCCAGTGATATTCAAGTCTGCCAATTGAGTCCCTAGCATTTTAGTTCTGCAATAAATTTATTTTCATAGTCGGGGCAGGGCTGTTTATTCCAAGACATAGAGAAGTCTAAAATTAAAAATTTAAATAATGAACCTGATGAGAGGGCCCAAAATATAACTAACTAAACTTTAAACCCAAATATTTTATCTGATTGAGATCACATTGGCAAACTAGGCAACAATGTTCAAGTCTGTGTTTAAAATCGAAATGAGCTGCATCAAAGGTAAGAAATCAAGTTGAAGACCACAGTAACACAGCTCTAGGAAGTGTGTGTGTGTGTGTGTGTGAGAGAGAGAGAGAGTTATACCTGACGAGAGTGCTGTGGGAAACGAGCAACCCACTGAGGCGAACAATAAGCGGGGATCTGGCAGTGGTGGTCTTTGCTTTCACAATTGACGGATCCTTCTCCTCCGTCGTGGCCTCCGCCAGTTGATCCACCTCCATGGCTGACAGATGGTGATCGCGACAGTGAGGTCTCAAGAATTCATTTGGTAAAACTAAAAAAAAGTCAGCTTACTCTTGTAAGAAAATTCGGTAGGACCCACAGAATTCATATCACCTAAGGTAACATAATGTTACTGATTAGATCCAGACCGATCAGAATTCACACGAATATTGAAGGTACCAGATTATAATCGAACAGTTACTATCTAAGAAGAAATATTCTGTTACCTCAGAAGAAATGTACACAAAAGATTCTGATTCGGAAATAGGAAAAAAAAAATATGGGTACTAGATGGTCTCTGAATATCGGTCCCACCAAATTGTTGGGGACCAACATGTCGGTGATATATTTATTAACAGAGTGCCACGTCATACCTCTGAGGCTAAGCCTGAATTTGGTTTGATGTTGTGAGTCCTCTGAGGTAACAGAATATTCTGTTTAAATAATGACCATACGATTAAATACCGGATCTTTAATAATCGTGAGAACTCCAATCGGACGGTTGAAATATACAATGAGATATTCTGTTACCTTCGGTGATTTGAATTATGATTTGGAATGGGCCTGTAGCGCTGGACTTCTTGTTTGTGTAAAAGGCTAAGATTTGGTGGACCTTTTTACGGATTTAAGGGGTAAAGAATTTAACAAAGCAGCTTTTATTGTATGCAGCTCACAAACTATAGAATTTAAACAGTGTTGCAAATGATTCGTGCACTGCATGAAGTTGAAACTTCTCTCTTAAAATCTCATGTTCCGATTTGCAAAATAAAAAAGGCAGCTACTATTTAGATTTTTGAGATCTCAGATTACAATATCGGAAGTTGAGAAAAAAAATGTTAACAAATTTTGTCTCCGTTTAAAGTACTTTAATATTTTTTTCATTTCGGATTTTTTAAACGCTTTTTAACTTTCTCATATATAAGAAGGCCGAAATTTTTTAGTTACCACAGTAAAAAAAAATAGAAATTAAATTATTACCATCCAGTCCAAGCTATTTTTAATCCTACCACCCACGCAGATCCAGTTCGTGCACCAAATTGGGTTGGTGCGCGGACTGGGTTGGGTCACCAATTGGTGCTCTAACTGGGTTAGCGCACTAAAATTGTGCAAAATTAGTGCTCAAACGGTGTGAAATGCACCAAAGAGCACCAGTTGGCAGAGGCGGAGCTACAGTATACCAGGGCACCCCTGGATTTTGATAAACAAACTTAAATTTATATATATTTGAGTTTTTGCCTACCCCAGGTCGTAAATTTTGCCCACCCCTGCAGTGAAAAGGTGAAATGTGTTCTTCTCAACTCTCTCTTCCTTTGACTGTAAGGAATTAATTTGAAAGTTTCGTTTCATTTTCCATTTTCGTATTTTTTCCAGATCTAATTTTGTATCTTGGACAAATACTCCCTAGAGAAGATGACTCTTTTAGCCTTTTGAACTTGATGCACATGAGCCACCAAAGAGATTGTAATGGAATTATGTGAACTATGTCTACAATAAAATATCAAACATAAAGAGACAATGTATGAGATTTATTGAGAGAAGAGTCGGCTCCTTATTTTTTTCTTCTCCACTCCATTTTAAATTAATAAGATGTCTCCATTTCCATCCATTTACTCTCATTTCTTTTTCTTCTCTTTCTCTCCATTTTGGAATCCAGTATGCCTCCATTTCTCTTAATTTTTTGTTTGCTGATTTGTGTTTGAATTAGTTTTATATTTTTTTTCTTTCCTTCATATTTCCTTCTAGATTTTTATTTTCCTATTTTTTAATTGGATAAGGATATGCAAGAAAAAAAATAATTAACATTTAAAATTTTGGATGAAATTTGTAGTTTTTTTATTTTTCTTTGCGACTTTGCCCACCCCTGGTCAAAATTCTGGCTACGCCACTGCCAGTTGGTGTGCCAACTCAGTCCGCGCACCAACTCATTTTGATGCGCGAACTGTATGAAAAAATCTCAACAATAATGGTATTCATTTAATTTTAATTTTATGATGTGGTAACTTTAAAAATTTCGGTAAGAAAGGAAGAAACAAAATGACAATAGATGATAATTCATGCTTAAAAAGACCGACACACCGCAACGAGCAGACTAGCTATAAATGTGCGGGCCACCAAATCCATTACAACACCTCATTATATTAGTCATTACAAACTATTATAAAAAAAAAATAATAAATATCTGATAAGTTCAAAAGATATTTTGGTTTACATGAAGCTGTTTAATTTTCTAGAGCTCCAAAGGGAGGAGGATGTTGAGGAGAATTTTTTATTTATAGAAGATATTATTAAGTAATAGCGGGAAAGAGAAAGAGAAAGAGACGGAGAGTATCCCAAAAGTTTCATGCGTAGATGAATTGGCGAAATTTTTAGAGCTTCAAACATTGGATCGGAAAATTTTCCATCAATCCAAAGATAATTTTTTTTCTGGTTATCTTGAATCTTTTGTGGCCTTCACTCTATGAAAAAAAAAGTGCAATAGAAATATAGTTTGTGGACTCCAAACTTTGTAAAGCGTGTTGTTGAAGCGAAGTTTGTGCCACAGAGGATCAAATATAAGAGCTAAGGCAACCGGATCAAAAAAATTGTATGGCTGTGCTGCAGACACAAGCTGTGTAATTAAAAAGGAAGGAGGCGGTTCTTCTCCGAAATTTTTAAAGTTACCATTATCTCAGAAAAAATAAATCAAAAAATTATCAAATTTGAATATTTCGAGATCTACCACGGCCGCATAACACCGGTGCGCTCCAAATGCTGGGGACCGCACAGGCATTCTGCGGCCCCAGCCAGGAGTCCGCAGAACCATTATGCAGCCCATATATATAATTTTTTTTGGCGCAACAAATTTTGAGATATCTCATACGGGCACGCATTCCAAGAACAAAAAAAAATTTCTACTCCTGTGCGGTCTCCAACATTTGAGGCCGCATAATCATTCTGCGGCCGTGATAAATCTCAAAATACTCAGATTTTATGGTTTTTTGGTTTATTATTTTTGAGATAATAGTAACTTTAAAAATTTCGGAGTTCTTCTCCTCTACACTCTGATTTGAAGAAGAACAAATTTGTCACCTTTTTTATATACGGTTCACTCTCTCTCCTCTCCGTTCTTTATTCTCTCTCATTTTTTTATATTTTGGAACAAGTAAACAGCTCTGATCAGGTCCGATCAGGAGCATGTTTTATTTTCCTTCTCCTTCTTTACTGAAATTTTTATTTATAACATTTAAAAAAAATAAACCAAATAATCATCGTTTGGTGGAATTTCGAATTCTAGCACGGCCGCACCGGCATTCTGCGGACCCATTTCAGCGGGGCCGCAGAACGCTGATGCGGACCACTGGCTGGATCCGCAGAACCATTATGCGGACCCAATATTTTTTTTGTTTTTGTTTTACCGAGGCACCCCAGTAACATATCTCAAATTTTTGTTTTTTTAATAGTTTTTGGTTTTCTTGAAATGCATGCCAAAGTTTAAAAACGGTGATGAAAGTCAAAGTTTGAAAACGGTATGAAAAAAAAAAGTCCGCAGAATGGTTCTGCGGACCCATTTAGTGATTCACATTGGCATTCTGCGGCCCCGCTGAAATGGGTCCGCAGAATACTGTTGCGGCCATGCTAGAATTCAAAATCCCATCAAACGATGGTTGTTTGATTTTGTTTTTTTTTTTTTTTAATGTTAGAAATAAAAATTTCGGCCTTCTTTATGTTCCCCCATCTAGAGCGGACCCTAAATGAATAAGTTTGGATTGAAATTTTTTTACCGGTCTATCTATAACATCTAATTTTAAAATACTCTTTCTTTTGTTCTCTATTATTTTATAATAGTTTCTATAAATAAAAAATCCTCTTCGGTGACTGATGAGCAAGACGGATCAATCAAAATAGTATCGTAAAACAAAAAATGGACAAACTCCTCCTCTCTAATTGAGAATTCGTTTGATTATTCTTAGATCTGAAATGTAGACTCTGGAATCGGAAAAAAAACATTTGGTAGTAATTAATAGAGAAAAAAGATAGAAAAACAATAAGAGTACAGCAGTATTTATATTAGTAGTAAAATCGGTAACAATTCTACCGATGTTAAAAATCAAAAAAGTTTGGAACGGTATGGATTCCACCGATCCTAACTCACATTTATAAATTTTTTTTAAGGCAACACGAATTGCTAAAGACTTGATTAAGGAAAAGGAAAATTTGAGATTAGATTGGTAATTTTCTTACCGATCTTAACTTTGAAGTATTTTTTTATTTTCCTTTATATGAGAGAGAAAGCATGATATTTAATTAAAATATTCCTATTGTTTGTATCGGTCTGAATTTTACCGATCAAAACAATTGAATAAGGGTTTCAAAAAAATTTATGAATGTGAGTTAGGATCGGTGGAATCTATGCTGTTCCAAATTCTTTTGAATTTTAAAATCGGTAAAATTATTACCGATCTTACTACCAATATAAATACTGATGAATATTCTATTATTCTTCATTAAAAGGCAACTTTTTCATAAAGTAGGAATTTAAGTTGCTCCAATATGTGATTACAAAAGAATATAATTCAGTTATTTAGGAATTAGGAAACTGGTGGATTGATTACAAAAGAAAAGATTAATACAAAGACAGCTTGAACCCCAACGAAAATGTCAATGCTTCGGGTTATTAAGTTAATGTATTATTTTGTTTAGTTGATCGAGGTTGGGTTTGGGTCGCAGGATTTTTTTTAAAAACCATAGTTAAAATAATTAAATTTAAATAAACAACATGATTGCGCCCAGATTTACAAAAACCATCAATACCGAAATGCCAATTCGGTCCGAACGCATTTTTTTCCTCCGGACCGAATTGGCAATTCGGTCCAGCTCAATTTCACAATAAAACTGTGTTGCCTTCCGTGTGGAGGTTTTTTTTAGCCTTGACCGAATTGGCAATTCGGTCCAGGTTTTTTTTTTGTTTTTTATTAGAGACATTAAGAAGAGCAAAAAATAAAAAAAATCTAACACTGAAAATTTAAATTTTTTGTTTAAATTATTTATTAGATTGCTTCTTTTGATTTATAATTAGCATATTTATACTAAAACACACTAAATTACTTGAAATTGTGTTGAATTACACTATATTACGATAAATTATGTTGAATTACACTAATTATGCTAAATTACAATAACTTCGTTAATTATGTTGAAATACGGTAAATTACGCTAAAGTAGACCGATTCTGTGCCATCTTTCATGAATCATACAAAATAGTAAAAATATTCCAAAAATAGTAAAAATTGGTATTCTACAAGTTCATTATGTAACTAATTTACTGAGCTACTTGGATTGAATAATAGAAATGAAAATCTTAATCGGAAACTTCAACTCAAGTTTTGAGGCTCTTCCCTTCGTTTTTTCGCGATTCTGAATTTTGAAATCTAGAATTGCCGACACGGGCTCATGCGTATTTTCGCAAGCTTTCCGAAAAGTGGTCATTTGCTGAAATCGGACACTCGAGCGCCGTTTTATAACCGTTTGAAGTTTCGCCGTCGTTTTTCGCCTTTTCAGTAAAGATATCATCCATATTTTACCGTAATTTGTCGTATTTTAAAGTAATTTGACATAATTTACCGTAATTTAATGTAATATAGTGTAATTCAGCATAATTTCAAGTAATTTAGCGTATTTTAGTATGAGGAGGAACAAGTTACAACAAATTTGAGTTACAACAGCCATTTTTTCATTTTCAAAGTCCAAACCGTTCAACATGATTATTTAAATAAAATGTGATTGCAGATCAAATTTTACATTTTTTTTGAATTTTTTACTATTTATTAAGATGGGTACAAAATTCAATGGTCCGAATATGACTATTTTTTGTAAAATACTTAATAAATAGTAAAAAAAATTCATAAAAATGTAAAATTCGATCTGCAAGCACATTTTATTGTGGAGATCATGTTGAACAGTTTGGATCGACGATTTGGACTTTGAAAATGAAAAAAATGGTTGTTGTAACTCAAATTTGTTGTAACTTGATCCCTCCTCTTTTAGTATGAATATGCTAATTATATGTCAAAATAAGTAATCTATCAAATAATTTAAAAAAAAAATTCAAATTTTATTTTCTTTATTTTTCTCGTCTCTACAACAAAAAAAAAAAAAAACCTGGACCGAATTGCCAATTCGGTCTGACCTGTTTTTTGATTTTCTGTGGCGTTCTTTCTACAACCCGGTAAAAAACAACCAGACTGAAATGCCAATTCGGTCCAGAGAAAAAAATGCGATCGGACCGAATTGGCATTTCGGTATTGATGGTTTTTGTAAATCTGGGCGCAATCATGTTGTTTATTTAAATTTAATTATTTTAATTATGGTTTTAAAAAAAAATCCTGGGTCGCACACCAACAAGTTGTGTTGTCCCTGTCAACATTAATATATATAGAGAGAAAAAAAGATTGGCTGATATCAAAACGTACTTTTCTAGACCGTTTTGATTTTTATATTTTTAAAGTTCAAATAGTTAATTCAAATCATTCAACATTCAATATGTATTAAAATGTGCTTGGAGACTAAATTTTACATTTTTGAAATTGTTTTACTATTTATTAAGTTAATTTTAAAATTGTTGTTTTCAATGATTCAGAAAATTTTCACTGTTTATTAAAATCAGCGATTTTAAAAATGAGTTAATAAATAGTGAAAAAATTCCAAAAAATGTTAGTCTCCAAGCACATTTTAATATAGAGATCACATTTAATGGTTTGAATTGTCTATTTAGACTTTGAAAATCGAAAAATTAATTGGTTACACCACAGCTATGAAACAAACGTTTTGGTATTAGCCAACCTATATATATATATATATATATATATATATATATATATATATGTCTCCTTTGCATAAATAAACATGCAAGTATGTATGATAGGAACCGATTTAAAAAGTACAACAGAGTTAAATTAAGAAAAAATGAAAAGAGTTGTTGGATATCTCAAATCAAAATAAAAGAAGAATATATAGTTTTTGTACACAAAAGACAGCTAGTATGTATCAAAGAGAAAAAAATTGGATTTATTCTCATATACTCATAAAAAGTGTAGATAGCGGATGCCCAGATGAAATTCAGATACTAACCAAGCCCAAATGAAAATTTAAAAGTGATGAACTCCTTATTGAGTTAGAGTAGGGTTAAAATGCTCTATTGGTTTTGTGCCTCATCATGCTCTAACATCGTTATCTCTATTTTTAAAGTTTAAACAGTCGATCTGAACTGCTCAATATGATATTCATATTAAAATGTGTTTGAATACAAAATTTTATATTTTTTAAATTTTTTTGCTATTTTTTAAGATAGGTACAAAATCACTGTTTTTAGAATATTATGGACCATTAAATAGTGATTTTGTACATCTCTAAACAATTAGTAAAAAATTCTAAAAATTCTAAAATTTGTTATCCAAGCACATTTTAGTATAAAGATCATGTTGAATTGGTTGGAATCGATTATTTAAACTTTGAAAATAGAAATAATGATGTTGGAGCATGATATGACACAAAATCAATAAAACATTTTAACCCTACTCATTGAGTTATTTGTTAACAAAAATATAGAGATACTTGTTAATTAAAATATAGAGTCAGTTTAAAAAAAAAAAGCGCACACCTCTCCGGATTTTTTTTAAACATAATTAAAAAAAAATATTTTTACCAAACCAACATGATTACTTTTTTTTTACAAAAATCATAAGAACCGAATTACCAATTCGGTCCGCTTGGTTTTTTTTTGGAATCGAATTGGCAATTCGGTCACTGCTGATTTCACAGTTCCCGCAGAATAAATATGTTGTCGTTTGTGTAATGCCTACGGACCGAGTTGCTAATTCGGTCCAGAGTTATTTTAGTCCGGACCGAATTGACAATTCAGTCTAGAAAACTTAAAATATCAATTTCTCTTCTTCAAATAAATACTTTAATAGAGAAGACAACACGTGGAACTGGGCTTGACCCATTTTATAGAAGTTCAAGTGTTGGTAATTTTATTGTCTAATGTTGAAACAATATATTTTATAGAGAAGACAACACGTGGAACTTGGCTTGACCCATTTTATAGAAGTTCAAGTGTTGGTAATTTTATTGTCTAATGTTGAAACAATATATTTTATAGAGAAGACAACACGTAGAACTGGGCTTGACCCATTTCAAAGTCTGGACTGTTGGGACACCTCAGCTCGAATAGACAGACCGTGTGTTGGCAACTCTGCATATTGACTCAATATCAATTCGGCCAGGAAAATATAAAATAGCGGATCAAATTGGGAACTCGGTCCAGCTCTATTTTTGGATTTTCTGCGGTGTTGGTCATGAAACGCTGTGAAATCAGCAGAGACCGAATTGTCAATTTAGTCTAAAAAAAAAAAAACGGACGGAATTGCCAATTCAGTTTTTATAATTTTGTAAAAAAAAAATAATTATGTTAGTTTGATAAAAATATTTTTTTAATTATGTTTTTTAAAAAAAATCCTACCTCACCTCACCTCACCTTCTTTAATTTCCTGCAGTCCCATAATTATAATTAAAGGCCTAACAGAACAGAGCAGAGGCCCATTTGTACAACAAACAACTTTAAGTTTTACAGTTGCATCGCACTCAATTTCTCTCTTCCCCTGCCTCACTACTGCCTGGAGATTGATTGCATCACACATTCTCTTCTCTCTTCTCTCTTCTACCTTTCTCCACCTATCCTTTTCTTCCTTTGACCTTTGCTCTCTCTCTCTCTCTCTCTCTCTCACACACACTCTTCTCCCTTTTATTTTATCTCTCACACTACTACTCTGCCTTCTTGTCCCACCTTTTCTACCCCTATAGCGATTCTAATCATGAAGGTCAGATTTTTTTTTTTTTTTTTTCCAGAAATTGGATTGAACAATATGTGTGTAGCCTTCTTTTCTTTTCTTTTATATCTCAGACAGAATTGAAGGAGATTGTTACGGGGAGGGATATTAATTGGTGGAATAATTCCCTCTTTTTCTAAATTTCCCAATTAAGTTGGGTTTATGGCTTTATGCTTAAAGTCAACCAATGGTTCCATCATGCACATCTGTTTACCAGCAACCAAGTTCCAACTACTTGTTATATTTTTAATTTTTTATCCTTTCCTTTTTTTTTTTTTTTAAAGAATAATTGTGCAAGATCATTTGCTTTCTCTCTGATGAAACATTAATTGCTTTAATTCTTACAATTTTTTTTGTTCATGTGCAGAAAATCATTGTCAAATTGGATTTGAATGATGACAAGAATAAGCAAAAGGCCATGAAATCTGTCTCTACTCTTCATGGTACTTGCAATTTTCTTTTTCTTTTCTTTCTTTTTCCTTCAATGGAAACAAAGCAATTGTACATATATATTTCTCTTAATGTCTCACAGGAATTGATTCCATAGCAATGGACATGAAAGAGAAAAAGATGACAGTGATCGGCACAGTGGACCCAATTGATGTGGTGAGCAAGCTGCGCAAAACCTGGCACGCCGACATAGTTGCGGTGGGCCCAGCAAAGGAAGAGAAGAAGGATGGAAAGAAAGATGAAAAAAAAGATGGGAAAAAGGAGGAGAAAAACGATGAGAAGAAAGAAGAAAAAAAAGATGATAAAAAGAAAGAAGAGAAGGAGCCACATCAACAAATGCAAATGATGCATGATTTTGTGTATGCATACAACAGAGGATACCCACAACCACAACCACAACCACAGATGAACAATCAGCAGTACTTTGTTAGGAGTATGGAAGAAAACCCCAATGCTTGTGTCATATGCTGATTCTCTCTATCTCATCCATGAAATTGGCCCATAACAAGTTGTGTTGTTTTGTAATTTATGAAATTAGGGTGCATGATTGCATATATGTTTATATATTTATGCATGAGATAGATGGAGTCTTCCTGTATTTGGCCTGAACCAAACATGGGAGGAAAGGAAAAATGTTGTAATTTTTTAAGTTAGCTGTTCCGATATGGTTTGAATCTGATTAGCTATCCCTATCTGCAATCAAAATTTTGACACTCAATCTCATGCTTTTCAGTATTTGTGTTATTAATCTCTTTTAAGAAAATGTTTTGATATTTATGTTGGATTTAGTGCCAACCTCGTTGGATTTAATGTCAACATTGAACATATATGTAATCTAATTATAGATTGTTTACTGTCACATATGGTTGTCAATTAAAGTGATAAAATAAGGTAATATACAATTAATATATTCATTAGGATGTGGTCCATAAATGTGTAGAACAATTTAGGCAAAGATCAAATCATTGATAGACTGATTCTGAGATTTGCAATTCAGAAAACTGTCATTTAAGAGGATTGTGTCGGCTACACGGATATCAATGCGGCCGCACGGATTTTGATGCAACAACGCTGTTTTTGATGTAGTCGCACAAAATATTTTTTTCAAGTTGGCAGATAACCAGATATGTTACTATATATAAGGATTGGTCCCCAAGTCACAAAATAACACAGAAAAGCATAGAAACTGGACATACGTTTTTCTCTATCGAAAAACACAGCTCTGTGTGCCTTCTCTTCTTCTTCCACCATTAAAGAATAGAGAAGAGAAATCCATTAGAAAATTTGTAGATAATTTCTCAAGGGTCATATCTTGCTGTCTTGGAAGATTTATTCCTACGACCATACGACAAAACAACAAGAAGGGCTTTTTGCCATTAGAGTCTAGTCTCGCGCTCACGGAAACGGTTGGTAATCTCTCAAAGGATCGAGTTATTCCATGAAAACATCCATGGAATTAGGTATTATGTTCCGCACTTAAGATTTATGCTTTATGAGTCGGCTTTGGCATATGACGGTCCTTAGATTAAGGTGGGGAACTGTTTCTCCTTTTCCGGGGTGTAAGTGTTTGACTTCTAGATGAAATATAATTATTTGATCTCTAGAAATATAATTATTTGATCTCTAGATAAGACGTAATTGTTTGACCTTTATTATTCCCAAACAATTTCAATTTACAAAAAATGATTGACTATTTACCGTTTTCATGAAGATGGATAATTCAGGTCGTTACAAAGAATAAAATCAGATCTACCAGTCAAACATACATTATACTTATACCTTTGACTTTGTTATCCGATTAATATTTTATTTTTTTACTTTTAGAGTATGGTAGATTTGACTTATATCAGAAATAATTAAATTGGAAAATACTTCAGCAGTAAAACTTGAGATGATGTAAACAGTAAACTGATATTTCATAAAAAATGTGGATTTGGAAGAATTTCATGTATGCTCCTCAGAAACCTTTAAATTACCTATTTTTTCAATCTAAAGTTAGTGATATCATATTTACTCTTCTAAATTTTAAAAATTCACAAATTTATTCCAATTTATTGCATTTTTTTAAATTAATTAAAAATTTATAAAATATCCAATTTACTCCAATTTATTACATATTTACTCTTTAAAAATCTGAAAACTAGACCTAGTATGAGAATAAAGATTAAACAAATACTTCACAAAGGAAAAGAAAACTAAATATGCACCTCTACCTCTAGCCTAAATTCCTTCTGTGTTTGATTCTTTAATTTTTTTCTCTGTGTTTGATTTTCTCTAATCTCTCAAAAAAAATTAAAAAAATATATTAATAGATAATATTCTATGTATAAAGAGTTTTTTCATTGTTTTTTTATTTGTCTTTTTTTTAATGTCTGACAAGACTTTTGGGAGATTTTTTTTTTCTACTAAGTTTAAAAGATTAATCAAGTCTCCAAGATTATTATTATATATGGTTAAGCTTTCAAGCTAAATCATATTTTACACTTACGGTTTTCATTTTTTCGCACACCTTTTGTATCTAGGAAATAATAAAAACTTAATAAAAACATGTATCCCACATGATCAATGATGATAAAATTATGAAACATCTTTTCTATCTCTAATATGACAAAAATATAATAAAAATATGTATCTCGAATGATTAATGGTGATAAAATTACTTAAGATCTGGTTCTAATTAATAAAAAGTATTCTTTCCACAATTTTCTTTTTTCCGAAATGGGAGACCAGTTCAAAATTATACATATATAATGCTGGAATCTAGTAGTACAGATGTCAGATGTCTCAATATAATAGGAAAACAGCAAATAAAGACAAAATCAATAATGTGGATTTGGGAGAATTTCATGTATACTCCTAAAAAACCTTTAAATTACCTTTTTTTAATCTAAAGTTAGTAATATCATATTTACTCGTCTAATTTCAAAAACTCACAAATTTATTCCAATTTATTACATATTCTTTTTAAAACTAATTCAAAATTTATAAAATATCTAATTTACTCCAATGTATTACATATTTACTCTTTTAATCGGTCAATTTTTTAGGACAAATGGGTCATTTATTTACTTGTGATGCACACAACGTGACATTTAGGCATAGATTTGTGTATGCATCACGCGTAAGAAAATGAACCATTTGCCTTCAAATCGATATTAAACATGCTCTATATTTGACCGAACATTTGTCTTAAACATGCTCTATATTTTTTATTTGTTAATAAAGGGTCAAATAGGAATTTTCTAACTTATGAGTTTTAATATAATAGACAATTAATTGGATAAATATTGGTTTTGAAATTTAGAAGTAAATATGATTTTACGAATTTTAGAGGGAGAAATATGTAATTTTAATTTTAAAGGGATATGCATAAAATTTCCCCTTCATATTTTTACGTTTTTGTTATTCTGTTAAATTATTGTAGGAGTTAACGTGTCAAAAGCACAATATAACTCTTAAAATATTACATTTTTGTGTTATTCTGTTAAATTATTGTAGGAGTTATTGTGTTGTTCAAAATAAATAGCTTTTGAGGGACATGGAGGATATATAATTTCGGATGCGAAGCATGTAATATATATTTGTTTGAATATATATATATATATATATATATATATATATATATATATATATAGAGGTTGGCTACTCTATTTACATAAGCATACGAGGACATATGCTTATAAGTCATTTTTGCGTTTTTAATGTCCAAATGATCGATCTAAAGCGCTCAACATGTTCTCCATATTAATAAGTGTTTGGAAACGAAATTTTACATTTTTTAAAAAAAATTTACTATTTTTTTAGAATTTTTCAAAACAGTGATTTAATATGGTAAAAAAAATCTGAAAAATGCTATTTTGAAAAATTCTAAACAAATAGTAATAAAATTCCAAAAAATGTAAAATTTCGTTTCCAAACACATATTAATATGGAGAACATGTTGAGCGCTTCAGATCGACCATTTAGATATTGAAAACGCAAAAATGACTTATAAGCATATGCTCTCATATACTTATGTAAGTAGTATGTATATATATATATATATATATATGAGTAGAACTAGGGTGCTCCTAAGCTCACCAAGCCCTTCGTGAGCGCGACTCTAAAACCTATCAAATTGACTTCAAACGACATTTTCAAACCGTTAGATGTTCAATCTATATTAAAATGTGCTTGGAGACCAAATTTTACATTTTTTTGGAATTTTTTTACTATTTATTAAGATGGTTTGAAAATCGCTGTTTTATTAAAATTCTGCACCATTGGAAAAAACCGATTTTCAAACCATCTTAATAAATAGTAAAAAAATTCCAAAAAATGTAAAATTTGGTCTCCAAGCACATTTTAATATAGATTGAACATTAACGGTTTGGAAATGTCGTTTGAAGTCAATTTGATAGGTTTTAGAGTCGCGCTCACGGAAGGGCTTGGTGAGCTTAGGAGCACCCTAGTTCTACTCTATATATATATATATATATAGAGAGAGAGAGAGAGAGAGAGAGAGAGAGAGAGAGTAAGGCTACGGTGCTTTGCAAAGTAAAACCCCCTCTTTACTTCGGGCTATATTTTGCATTTTGAAAATCCAAACAACCGATCCGAATCGTTCAACATGTTCCAAATATTGAAATGTGCTTGGAGACCAAATTTTACATATTTTGGAATTTTTTTACTATTTATTAAGCCACTTTGAAAATCACTGATCCAACGGTAAACAGTAAAAAATAGTAAAATTTTCTGGACCACCGGATCAATGATTTTCAAAGTGGCTTAATAAATAGTAAACAAATTCTAAAAAATATAAAATTTGGTCTCCAAACACATTTCAATATTTAGAACATATTGAACGGTTCAGATCGGTTGTTTGGATTTTCAAAATGCAAAAAGTAGTGCGAAGTAAAGAGGGAGTTTTACTTTGCAAAGCACCGTAGCCTTACTCTATATATAGAGAGAGAGAGAGAGAGAGAGAGAGAGAGAATGGCTAATATACAAACGTTTGTTCCTGGGCTCAGGAACAAACGATTTGGTTCTCTGATTTTCAAAGTCCAAACAGTCGATCCAAACCGTTAGATATTCAATCTATATTAAGATGTGCTTGGAGACCAAATTTTACATTTTTTGGAAATTTTTTTACTATTTATTAAGCTGGTTTGAAAACCGCTGTTTTTTAATGCTGCAGAAATTTAATAAAAACAGCGGTTTTCAAACCAGCTTAATAAATAGTAAAAAAATTTCAAAAAATGTAAAATTTGGTCTCCAAGCACATTTTAATATAGATTGAATATCTAACGGTTTGGATCGACTGTTTGGACTTTGAAAATTGGAGAACCGAATCGTTTGTTCCTGAGTCCAGAAACAAACGTTTGTATATTAGCCATTCTCTCTCTCTCTCTCTCTATATATATATATATATTGAGTAGAACTAGGGTGCTCCTAAGCTCACCAAGCCCTTCCGTGAGCGCGACTCTAAAACCTATCAAATTGACTTCAAACGATATTTCCAAACCGTTAGATGTTCAATCTATATTAAATGTGCTTGGAGACCAAATTTTACATTTTTTGGAATTTTTTTACTATTTATTAAGATGGTTTGAAAATCGCTGTTTTCCAATGGTGCAGAATTTTAATAAAAACAGCGATTTTCAAACCATCTTAATAAATAGTAAAAAAATTCCAAAAAATGTAAAATTTGGTCTCCAAGCACATTTTAATATAGATTGAACATCTAACGGTTTTAAAATGTCGTTTGAAGTCAATTTGATAGGTTTTAGAGTCGCGCTCACGAAGGGCTTGGTGAGCTTAGGAGCACCCTAGTTCTACTCTATATATATTTGTATATTTGTCGGTGAGGTTACAATCTATAGTGCCGTTGTGAACAAGTTTTGTTGGGCATGTTAGGCCTTGTTTATGTACTCTTTAATGTAAGGTAGGCCTAGCCGCTCCCGCTTGAGTGTTGCAAATTGCAAATAGCAACACATGAGTATACGCTGTACATGTACAATCAATCAATCATTCATTTATATTTATATTTATATTTATATTCCTCCCAAATTCACCAAACAAACAGTCGGACTCGGACATGAAAAAATAATTAATGAACAAGGAAAAATAAATAAAACACTTCTATATATCTCTATGGCATATATAGAGAATGGCTAACATACAAACGTTTGTTCCTGGGCTCAGGAACAAACGATTTGGTTCTCCGATTTTCAAAGTCCAAACAACAAATCTAAACCGTTAGATGTTCAATCTATATTAAAATCTACTTGGAGACCAAATTTTACATTTTTTGGAATTTTTTTACTATTTATTAAGCTGGTTTGAAAACCGCTGTTTTTCAATGCTGCAGAAATTTAATAAAAACAGCGGTTTGTATTTGTTGTTTGGACTTTGAAAATCGGAGAACCAAATCGTTTGTTCCTGAGCCCAGGAACAAACGTTTGTACGTTAGCCATTCTCGGCATATATATAATATTGGGAATATATATATTGTTTGGACATGTTGCATTTGCATGATATATTGATATAAGACAGTTTTGTCATGTTAATTGTGGATCGTTGGATCGAGTCAGCTGCGTATATATGGATCTTTAATTGTCGGGAAGTACGAGTCAGCTGCGTATATATGGATCTTTAATTGTCGGGAAGAATAATTCATGTACGTTATATATATATATATATATATATATATATATATATATATATATATATATATATATATATATAGAGTGGCTAAGGTCAAAGTGGTATGACCAAGGCCTTGGTGCTACCAATTAGTTTTTACAATTTTAAAGTCCAAACGGTCGATCTAAACCGTTAGATGTTCAATCTATATTAAAATCTACTTGGAGACCAAATTTTACATTTTTTGGAATTTTTTTACTATTTTTTAAGCCACTTTGAAAATGGCAGATCCGGGTGAACAGTAAAAACAGTGCAGCCAAATTCTGGACCATGTGATCAGCAATTTTCAAAGTGGCTTAAAAAATAGTAAAAAAATTCCAAAAAATGTAAAATTTGGTCTCCAAGCAGATTTTAATATAGAGATCACATCTAACGGTTTAGATCGACCGTTTGGACTTTGAAAATCCAAAAACAACTTGGTAGCACCAAAGGCCTTGGTCATACCACTTTGATCTTAGCCACTCTCTCTCTCTCTATATATATATATATATATATATATATATATATATATATATATATATATATATATATCTCGACAGTCGACACACACACACACACATATAGAGGTTGGCTAATATCAAAACATTTGTTCCGGAGCCGTGGTGCAACCAATCGGTTTTTCGATTTTTAAAATTCAAATGGTCGATCCAAACCGTTAAATGTGATTTCTATATATTAAAATGTGTTTGGAGACCAAATTTTACATTTTTTGGAATTTTTTTACTATCTATTAAGTCTGTTTTAAAATCGTTGATTTTAATAAACAGTGAAAAAAATTTGAATCATTGAAAACAACGATTTTAAAACTGACTTAATAAATAGTAAAAAAGTTCTAAAAAATATAAAATTTGGTATCCAAGCACATCTTAATATAGATTGAATGTTGACCGGTTTGGATCGACTGTTTGGACTTCGAAAATGTAAAAACCGAAGCGTTTGTTCCTAAACCGTGGAACAAACGCTTCGGTTTTTACATTTTTTTCACTGTTTATTAAAATCAACGATTTTAAAACAGACTTAATAGATAGTAAAAAAATTCCAAAAAATGTAAAATTTGGTCTCCAAACACATTTTAATATAGAGATCACATCTAACGGTTTGGATCGACCGTTTGAATTTTGAAAATCGAAAAACCAATTGGTTACACTACGGCTCGGAAACAAATGTTTTGATATTAGCCAACTTATATATATATATATATATATATATATATATATATATGACTTTTCAGCTTACCATTTTTTGACACGACTTTTGCTACTCATCATTATCATCATGTCACCATTCAAAATTTCTAATGATGGGATTTGAGTTTATGACATGTATTAATTAATTAGTTGTTGCTATCAAGGATCCAGTCAAATTTATGCTTATCCTCTCCTCTCCCTACGCACGGCCGACGGCACCACCCATTTCAGCAATGAACTCAATTATTATTTCATTCGGAAATATAATTTTTTATTGTTTTTTTTTCTGATAAAGGAATTTTAAATCTAAAACCTCCAAATAGGTTTACCAAACACTCTTACAAAAGTGTGGTTGATAAATATATGTGAAACAATTTGTTTCTAGTCGATGGTATACAATTTGGAGTCATTTGATCGGAATTATAATCCAACAACCTATAGCATTGGTACTATACCATGAAAAAGGTAAGATCAGGAAAAGAAATCCCTACCCATTATTTTTTTCCCCTTCATTTAAAATAAGAGAAAATGTTTTGTCCCCAGAAAATGTTCCAAACTAGTTCAACTCCCAATTTATCTCTGATAATAATAGAAAAAAGAATTTCTTTCATCCACCTTTTTTTTTTCTCTGATCATTCTTGTTCATTTTTCTGACAATTTGTCACGAATTTTGTGAATCCAAAAATACGAATATCTTCTACTCGATTTCTTCCTTCAAATGAGATCCATTAAGAAGTACTTTTGAATTCTATTTGTGTTGCTGTTTTTTTTTTCTTGGAGATTTGGTATGTATAATTTGATAGACAAATGTTTAAAGGCTTGACATGAATACTTTAAAGGATTGTAGACAAATGTTTAAATGTTTGAGAATAAAATTTAAAATGTCTACGGCTTTTACTATAAAAAAACAATACGAATATAACTCAAAAGTACTTTATCATGGATCTTATTTGAAGGAGGAAATCGAGTAGAAGACATTCATAGTTTTAAATTTGTAAAATTCATCACAGATTGTCAGAAAAATGAACAAAAATGACCAGAGAAAAAAAATGAGTGGGTGAAATATATATATATTTTTACTCGGAGACAAAAATAATTTAGAGTTAAACTAATTAGATTTTAGAGTTTAAATGCTTAGACAGAGATTTAAAGGCTTGCCAGTGGTACTTTAGGGCATGTCTGTTTGTCACGGAATTACACGGGATAAGATTTGACGGGGATGGGAACCCATGGGCACAGGTACGTACGGAATTGATTATGGGAACGTGTTGAAATGAATGTTCGGTTGTATCGTGGAATTAGTTGTAGGAAATCTTGATTTATTTTTAAAAAATGTATTTCTATTTAAATTTCTCACTATTTAAATTAAAAAAATTCTATTTAATTTATCCTTGTAATATGTTGTAAAAATTAGATTTTGAGTGCATAAAAATTCGATTCAATTTTTCTAAACCCTTACATCCTTCTATTATGCACGGGTTCAAGTGCATGTAAAATTAGATTCAATTGCATTAATAATTTATCCTTCTAATTATGTAAGTGCATATAATTTATCCTTCTAATATCTTTCAAATATGCTGTAAAAATTAGATTCAATTTCTCACTTTTTAAAAAATTAGACTAATAATGTTGTAAAAAAAAAAAAAACTTCAGGTGCATGCCCAGTTCTAGAGATAGAAACCACAAAATTTATTGGAGCATATATGCATTTTTGCTTTAATTGAACTGGATTCATTTGATTTTTTCCTTTTTGTATAAAGTTCTTCGGTATCTTCAATCATGAACTGAAACTTATATGAGAAAGTCCGGATCCGAATTTGGATTATATTAGTCCCACAATAGACAACAAACAAAGAGAGAGTTTTTTATATGTACATCTCCCATGTGTATGATAATATAAAAAATAATAATGAGTTTGAGGTTGGTTATTTATCCCAAAATAAAAAAAAATATGACTGCTGAAGCTGAACACCCAAATAGAATTATGATCCCATATTTGTCCAAACTCATCAAATTTCTAATGAGAATAGGGCTGCCGAACGGAGGCACTGAATAGGACACTTGATAGGAATAGTTCATAAGCATTCTCAGTTAGTTCATTCCTAAAATAATTGATCGTCTAGAGGTGGCTTCAAAGCAGAATAAACAATAACTATCAATACATACATACATACATACATACATATATATACACACCCAATTTCTGAATTTAATAAGAAGTTGAAAACTGTCCTATGTACATGAAATTGGCAGCCCATATTTGGTACGGTCCCACTAATGCTCAGCTAAGACGTTGGAGCCAATCAGCAAAAGCACACAACACAACACAGGCACTTGCATATAAAATTAATTAATTGCCACATTACATGAAAAATAAAAACCAATTTAACAAAAAGCTGGTGGCGGCCTCAGCCTGCTGTTATTATCGGTGTAAGCACAACTTGGACAGCAACAACACCTAATAAAGGCATACTATTGTCATGATGGCATCCTCTCTACCAAAACCCTCGTCCTTTTCCATTATCTTATTATTGGTTTAATCCGTGTAATAAAATACGGTTCTATGCAGCGCATTTGCGGCGCATATACAGCCGCATATGCGTTTGCGGTCCTTGACCGCATAAAATTCAGCTATGCAGATTCAATATAAGGATTTTAACAGGTTTCAGTATTAACCAAAACCAAACCCATATAAAAACGGATCCGGACTGCCCAGTTGAGTAATATTTCACGTTGTTCCCATCTATTAATAGGCTCTAGAGCACTTTGATTTTGTTGTTTCAGCGAGTTGGGACTAAAGAATTCGTTGATTACAAGTAACGGACGCGTTTTCTTACTTCCTTCACGCGGTTGTTTTGCTTTTGCTCAGTGACGTCAGAGTCTTGGGCCACGAGCACACATAATAGATTGACGTTTAGTATTTTGGGCCAACAAATGCAACTATTTGATTCAATAAATTTTTGTATTGCGGGTCAACTTCAAAATACCCCACTAATGATTTTGAGTGCTTTTCACATAAAGCTAACAGAGCACTTCACTCAAATAAAATACCTGAAGGATATTGTGTAATTTTCACATCACGCTTATATATTTTCGTATTTTCCTATTATATCTATAATATTATGAGATATTATGCTATATTTTATTTTATCATTTTTTTTTAATCCGCATATATACAATCGCATACCGTATATGCGGTATGCAGTGACCTTCTGCATACCGCAGCAAAACCGCATTTTATAACCCTGGGTTTAATTAGAACTGATATAATTAATATAAGAATTGACAGGTTGAACGGGCTGTCATAAGTAGTGGGCCCTGAGGCCCATTGAAATTTGTTGTAAGACGATCAGCATAAGCTTAAAGCTTGTCATGTCATCCCCGTTTTTGTGCTTTCTGTTTTTGTGGGGGTGCTATTCATAAATAAAACGACCTTATAAAGTTTTGGATGGTCAGGTCAGGTCAGGTCAGGTATATCTAAGCTCAATGCAAATCTACGTGGCTCCCACATTACCATTCCTCACACACAACTTCAATTAATGCAACTCTGACTTTGGTAGACTAACTATAGGGTTTTTTTTCATGCTGTTTTTTTTTTGTGAGGTCATAAACCTTTGTTTTGCCGATATTTTTATTAAAACTCAAAAAAAAAAACAAATTATCAAATCTGCTCCCACCCCAAAGTTATAATTATTTCTACCCCAACCGCCCGTCGGCTGGGCGGTCCACTTTCCGGACCTGACCGCCCAGCAGGCGGGCGGTCCACTACCCTTATCCGACCGCCCAGCATATGGGCGGTCCTCTTTAAAACCCCTATAAAAGGGGTTTTTCTCTCTCCTGATGAGCACAATGTTCATTCCCCAATCCCACAAATTTTCAGAACCGAAAGAGAGAGCTGTCAGGCGATTTTGAGGTATGGACAGTAACAAACGAGGTAAGAAAGCGAGCAACCGAGATCGTGGCGTAGTGAGAGAAGAGTCAATTAGTGATCGAGGTAAAAATGAGAAAAAAAAATACAAGTGTCAAATATGTCGTGATTTTTTTAATTGTGAGACATGTAAACTGGAGGAATGGAAGAAACGACATGTTCAGTATGAAATTTCAAACGATGACTTTGTGGAAAACCCCTACGGCTTTGGTTTGAAAAAGAAGAAAGTTGATCCAGAGCCTCCAGCATCGGACGATAAGTTTGTTCAGTGTACTGGTAAGGCTACCACTTCGTCTGCTGTGACTGATCCAGTTCAGGCAAACTCTGATGATGACTTTGTTCCATGCACTTTCAAAGCTCGTTGTAAGAAGTAGATTTTTTAGGAATTTATGTTGTAGAATTTTTAGAAATTTATGTCGCAGACTTTATTTCATTAGTTTTGTGTTTGTTTATATTTTATGTTGTTAGTTTTTGTATACGTAATTAAGTAATAAAAATAACAAAAATGAAGCATATAAAATAATCGAGGCAAATAAAAAATTGCATAGTTCACAAACTACCAATTAGATAGTTCACAATATACATCTAAAATAGTTCATAACATAATTTAACAAAACTTGGTAATCAGCGACGACGGCCGAACAAACTCAAAATACGACGTCTTGGTCTGGGTGCAGCTGGTTCTGCGGCACTACCGGATGTCTCTCCATGGCTACTACCGGTTCCTGGGCTTTCATGAGTGCGGCGGCTACTACCGGTTCCTGAGCTTTCACCCCTGCGGTGGCTACTACCGGTAGCTTCAGCAACAACTCTAGCATTTTCTCTTTCGTTGGCCTCATTAATGGCATCTGCATTGCATTCCAGTTGAAATAAAATCAAAACAAAATATAAGTAAACAAATAAAATATAAGTAAATAAAAGGAATCAACCGTACCTGCTCGCTGCCTGTCAGTTGTTGAACGGTGGGCCTGATGTCCCATTCGCCTACCTTCCATCTAGAGTGGCGGGGGTTGTCATAACTCGAGTGGCGGGGGTTGTCATACCTCGAGGGATGGGGGTTGTCATAACTAGAGTGGCGGGGGTTGTCATACCCCGAGTGCTCACGACCCGAGTTGTCATAACCCGAGTGATCATAACTCGAGCTGTCATAACTCGAGTGACGCGGGTTGTCATAACCCGAGTGATCATAACCTCTATTTTCCCTAGATGTTCCAACCCCGGGTTCACGCTGAACTCTCCTGGAATATAAGTCCATTACCATTACCCCCTGTGTCTGAAAAGTGTTGTAAACACTCCTCCATACCGACTCATCAGTTATTGGATACCTGGTATAGTAAGGTCTACCACCACTTACTGTGTTAATCCGGGTTAGCTAAATCTATATCACACCGGTTGGGGTTCACACCAATTTTTTCATAAACTATTCCCTTCAGTTCAACAAATGAGGTATTTTCATTTACCTCAAAGCCGTAGGCTGCTTCCTTGGTGTACTGTGCTCCCTCCGCACCCCGCGTAAACTTCCCGCCCACATACAGTGCAACCAACATATTTCCGTTCTGGAATTACTGTTCTGGAAACACTGTGCTGGGATTACTGTGCTGGAATTACTGTGCTGAAAACACTGTTCTGGAAACACTGTGCTGGGATTACTGTGCACCATCGCCTCAAAATCGCTGAAAAAATCGCCTCAGCTCATCTCTCATTCGGTTTTGGAAAATTTCTGGGATTGGGGGAATGAACACTGTGTTGCTCAGGAGAGAGAAAAACCTCTTTTATAGGGTTTTATATCGGACCGCCCGGTTGCTGGGCGGTCAGATAAGGGTAGTGGACCGCCCGCTTGCTGGGCGGTCAGGTCCGGAAAATGGACCGCCCAGCCGACGGGCGGTTGGGGTAGAAATAATTATAACTTTGGAGTGGGAGCAGATTTGATAATTTGTTTTTTTTTTTGGGTTTTAATAAAAATATCGGTTTGTTTTGTAGTACTTCTTTCTTAAAATAAACAATGACAATTTTTGGCCAAGAAAATGATAAATGGTGATGGTGTCATCATTAGTATTTGCTATTGATATAATTTCTGGTATTAGTATGTTTTGTTTATATCTAAATACTGGAAACAATACAAATACTGAAAAAAAAACACTCTTGTGCGTTGACTCAATATGTAATCTTTTAAGAGGAAGGGTAGAAAGGCCTCAATTCGGCCCAATAAGGTCCATATGGTATTGAGTTTAAAAGCCTTTTACTTTTCAATCAACAACAGACTATACCAACAAGACATTATTTCTTGCTAGTTTTTGTTTCCTATCAACAAGACAAGTATAATAAATCTCAATATGTTTGTTTTCAATCAGGGTTTCAAAAACCATTGAACAAAATCAAATATAAGGAGGGAAAAAAAAAAACAGCAGTCACTGTTTCACAAGCTAAACTCACTATTCAAAATAAATGCTACCACAAATAAGAATCTCTGAAGAAATCGAGCAGTCACTCTTTTACAAGCTTGTTTTTCGAAATCCTGCGAGTGACCTTAGGGACAGGCACAATGCTCTCCTCACAAGACACTAACAATGGAGTGGAATCAATTGATCTTAGAACTGAGCAATCCTGAGGGGTACTCAGTTGGCAAGTGGTACCCTCTTTCAGATGATAAGAGTACCAAATTTCCCAATTTGGTCGAAAAAGAAGCACCTTATCATTTGAGATGACAATAGAAATTGTGTCAGAGTAAGGCATGTCAGGCCAGATTTCATGCTCACACTTCCATGTAAACCCGGCATTACTGCTGTCATCAAGTACATACAAATAGACAACAGGATTATTATTATGGGAAGAAAGAGAGAAATGTATGAAGCAAAGGCGGCCGTGAAGAACACTCAAGAATAACTGGCTCTTAGCACCAACAGACCTTGTTAGGCTAGGGGGAACACTGACAAGTGTGAATTCCTCTGTGGTTACATCAAATCGAAGGATGCAGTTGTATTTCTCCTTAACAATCCAAAACAAGGTACTATTCGCATAAGCTGGTGAGCACTTTGCAACCGAGAAAGGAACACCACCCTTTTCCTTTTCAATGGGTCTCCAAGTTCCTTCACCAAGGGTACAAACTTCACAACTTGTTCCTGTGCTGCTTTCGTAAATACGAACCGCTTTGAATTCAAGAGTGTGAGCACTGAAACCTAGACCCAAATTGGGATGGTTATAATCTCTTCCAACAGGAGTTGCCTTGGAAAGATCTTCAACTTTTCTTGTACAAGGGTTAAGGACATAGCCCCATTTGGAACCATATAATATGATAAGGCCCCGGCATGTGTTAGATGTGTAAGAAGCCTCCTGCCTCTGAACTTTTGCACTAAACTGCTTGTCAATAACAAGTTGATTGTCGTAATTTAAGACCGAATAGACAATATTTCGGTCAAAGATTAAAATGTTTGGATTGTTGAGAGAATGGTTCAAGTGAAGGTTGAGAAAGAAATGGTTGAGCCTGAGGGAGTGCCATGATATGCAAACTGACATGAACCTTACAAGTGACTTCCCTGGAAGCCTTTTCAAAATATTAACCATCACTTCAGCCGGGATATAGTGCTGCTTCTCACATTCTTTTGTAACCAAGTCTGTTTCTTTACTGATCTGTAAAAGGGCAAAACATTGCTGATTTAACTGAAATTCAAAACAGTAAACAAAAAATAGCAGCAAGTATTTATTGATTAAACTGGTGCGCTGATTAGATAACAAATCCTACAGGGGGGGTGCCTGTAGAATGTTTGCAAGGTATTAATTAGGTAATTTTTGTATTAATTTTCTTGACCCAGCGCAAGAGCTATTCAATGTAGTTTATACAAGAAGTTAATTAAGACTGCCTCATGGAGGACAAATAAATAGCTATTTCAAGCATTCTTCTAACATTATCCAAGGGTACATACTCAATTTGAATAATTGTAATGGACGAAATTGAGAACCTGCACAGAAAATACCGATGAATCGACAAAGTAATCAACCAATCAATCAATTGAATTTATTATAGGGGAACATAAAAAAAAACTTGCTTTGGTGTCGTCGATTGACAGATTTGAAATCGCATTTTCAGTGGTCGACATCGTCGTCGATTGTTTGGCTGGCGGCCGATACCCGATACCCGATAGATAGACTAGAGGAAGAGGAAGAGGAAGAGAAGGAAGGTTTATTAGAAGATGGAGATCTGATTTCTTGCTTGAATCTTTCTTTCTATAGGATAATAGGACTATGATGACGCCCTCCTTAATTAAACAAATATTTTACTTTTCCACCGCCATAAATATAGAATTCAGATCCAGTGCAGTAACCCAATTTTTGAGTTTTGATCCAAACCGTCCAAGGTGCTCTAACACGAATCTTAAAAAACCTGGACCCACAAATAATACTGGCCCCCTGCGCTACCACCGAATAGGCACCGTACACGTCTAAACTCAAAAATTGGGTTAATTTAGGGGATCCGGACTCTATATTTATATGGGTGAATTTCATGTTTACCCCTCAAAAACATCGAAATAAGTATTTCCCCTCTAAAAATTATTTTACATATTATTTGTAACACATTTTTTATTGCCGATGTTGAGCACCTACTTATCAGCATTTGTTTTTGTAAATTATAATTCACATGAGTATCTATTATCTATTTTTCGAATGATTGGAAATTTTTACCAATAAATTAACTTTCACTATTATAAAAATAACTTATAATATGACATTTAAAATTTAGCTATATTGTATTCGTCCCGTTAAGACAAAAAATAATTGGTATTTAAAAATAAATAACATTCATTAAATAATATCATAACAAGTGAGGCTACGGTGGATCCGTATCCTCCCAGGTACCTGACTCAACACAATTGAAACAGACGGTTCATATTTACTCTCAGCCGGTGCTTGCTCGGAAAGGCGCAGGGGCAGTATTATTTGTGCTTTGAGATTTGTGCCAAGTTAAAAAAATTAATTTTGGGCTGTTCAATTCAATTGTACTCAGTCCGGTAATCTGAGGGAATGTGAATTTGGCTACGGTACTATGCAAAGCACAAATTAGTATGTATTATGGATTGTGCCAAGTTAAAAAAAATCAAATTTGGGCTGTTCAATTCAATTGTACTCAGTCCGGTAATCTGAGGGAATGTGAATTCGGCTACGGTACTATGCAAAGCACAAATTAGTATGTATTATGGATCCATATCTCTATTTTCAAAGTTCAACTATTGATCCAAACCACTCGTGATCTCCATATGAAACTCAATACCAATTTTACATTTTTAAGAATTTTTTTAATATTTTTAAAAATAGATAAAAATCTATTTAATCTAAAGATTCCAAACTATCTAAAAACAGTGATTTTTTATCTATTTAAAAAAATAGAAAAAATTATCAAAAATGAAAATTTTGGTCTCCATGTATATGAGCAAAGCTAGGGTGTGATGTGCTCACCAAGAGGGTTTGATGAGCACAACTCCAAAAGTATATCAGATTGGTTTCAAACGACGAATCCAAACTGTTGAAATCCATGTACTTCATGAGTAATACAAGTACATACAAAATTTTAAAAGTTTTAAATTTATTTGCTACAAGATCAAGCGGTCAAAGAAATGAACTTTTTATAACTTATTTTATAAGTTATTTTATATATTCATTTTTCATCATTTTTTTGACTGCTTGACCTTGTAGTAAATAAATTCAAAACTTTCAAAATTTTACATGTACTTGCATCACTCATGAAGTACATGGATTTCAACGGTTTGAATTTACTGTTTGAAGCCGATCCGATATACTTTTGAAGTTGTGCTCACCAAACCCTCTTAGTGAGCACATCACACCCTAAATTTACTCTATTTTCATAAGGAGATCATGTTGAACAATTCACATCTGTTTGGATTTTCAAATTGGAGATATGAATCTATAATTTGCATATCGCTATACAAAGTATTAATAACCTCATTCATATTATGACATTTAATTATATTAAATTTAACATATGATCAATTTATAAGACCAATAACATATTTGTAATAACTTTTTGTTTTATAGTTTGATTTAAAAAAATATATTATCAATATTATGAAAATAACTATTGTTAAATAATTCCAAGCTTTTCTTTAAATCTACAAATAAATCCAAAATTGTTATTGTATTATATATAGTTGTCAACCATAACACACTTATATAATTGGATTTCAGTGTCCATCTAATCGAATAAAAATCTGATTTAATAATATATGAGCCATCAGAGCAAAAAGTAAATTTGTTAAAGACGGAAAACGATAAACAATAAATATAAAACTATTTATCGGACATGTATCCAGATGTTACTATCCATGAGAGATCTATTTATGCAAAATCCAGGTGAATTCATATCACTCCGCAAGTATTTACACAAGGCCCAAATATATTTAGTTATTTACTTTGCCATACAACTCAAATTCACCTCTTTTTATTTCTGGATATTGATTTCAGCATACACTGCTTTCTATTAAATCCCATCAGTGCCTTTGGATAGACAACTCAACTATTCATTACCATAGTAAAGTCCCTAAAACATGATGATGATGATGATGATTGATTTACTGCATTTTTTTGTTGCTATTTACAAAACTGGTATTTTCAGTCAACCTGCATAGGCCAAAGCAAATTAATTAAATAAAATGTACAGATGGATAATTCTTTTGAGTTTCCAATAAAATAGAATAACACTTGCCTTATCTGTCATGTAATTTCTTCATTACTTCCAGAATGCATAATTTAGTGTATACTACAAAATTTGGATTTATTTTTTCTCCTTCTCCTCGGATATTGGCTCAGCCTTCCAAACTATGTCTTTCAAACCTGTCTGGAAGCTCTTATAGAACTGCAAAAAATGAACATAAAAAATAAAATGAAACAGTGAACCCTTGACTAGTAGTTGCATCAAAATAGGAGCTTTGTGCATCTAAATTTTAGTACCTTGTGAAATTCCAAAGTGTCGCCACCTGTCTTACGAAGCTCAACCATGTGAAGCGAAGGAGCCACCTCAAAAACCTGAAGAAAAAATATACAATTAAAAAACCATACTACTAATGGTATTGTTTGTTCTTAACAATAATATGTAAGACATACCTCTGTTGCCACAGAAAGGTGGCCTTTTCTTCCACTCTTGTCACCCTGCAATTTCATCTGAAAAGAACAAACTTTCAAAAAATGTTGAAATTTATAAATGCATTACAATGATGTTTTAATTTTTTTTATATTACCTTGTAATTATGCTTTCTAACATTAAAGCCCAGTGGTTTGGCAGTTTCCTCAATCCTCGACATAATCTCATTTGCAGGGCGCTGGCTTGTGAATGTTGTCTCCCGTCTTATTGTTGTACCCTGCATGTTATGTCATGTAATTCTTTTTAGAAAGGAAAAAAAAAATTACCATGACTGTATAAATAATTCTACTAAAAACATACCATGTTTTCCTTCTCAAACAAGCTTCCGAGATTGAAGCCTTGAGACCTTGAGATAAGTGCAAAAGCATTTAATGATTGGGGCTTCTCTTTCCTCTCTGTTACCAAGTGTTCCTATAAAACCCAACAAAATTTACATGTAACAGTTAGTCTATTTCCTTTCTGTTATCCTTTCTGTTTTTTCTAACAAAAATTAGTTGAAGAGTTATTTTACAGTACACCACATTTTGGGATAAATTTCAGTATTTAATTTTGACAATCCAATTAAACAAGGGCAAGTAAAAAAATTTGGTTTGCTTTTAAAACTAGTTCTTAATTTTTAGTAAGAAAATATTCACAGATAAATATGGATTATAACAAAATTACTTTTACATCCTTGTTATTTGATTATAAAAAATCTCAATAGTAATAGTATAACCATCCGATCAAATGAATATGAGCAATCCAACAAAAACTTGGTGTACAGGAGCAATAGTATAATCATTGTAATCTTAAGATTAAGATGCACAATTAAGATTATAATACCTCAGAATCATTGAAAACAGCATCAACATCATCGAGGCTCACATCATGATCTTGTTCAAAGCATGGTGATCTGTAATCTTTCTTGAACCATGTATCTTCCAATATTTGTTCTATTGTTATTCTCTAATAAGATTACAAAAAGGAAGTAATAACAAAATCACTTTCTCATTCTCCCTTTGGAAGTAAGAATGAATCAACACAGTGATAATAATCAGCACTTACCGTAATAGGATTTGGATCCAGAATTCTTTTAATCAATTTTTTTGCACCAGAAGAAAACCATTCAGGGAATGAATAGCTTGCTTTGAATATCTGCATTCAAACAGGAAAAGAAAACGAAATGATAATATAGGTAGAACATATGAAATGACATTATGAAAGGTACATACTTTACAGGTCTTAAAAATTATCACACAAAACATTTTACCTTTTTGTATAATTGCATAACATTAGCTTCATCAAAGGGAAGATATCCGGCCATAAGAACAAATAGAATGACACCACAGGACCATATGTCCGATGCTGTGCCATCGTAACCTTTACCAGTAAGAACCTGAATATAATAAAAGTACAGTAATTTTATGTCACAGAATTAAAAAAAAAAGAAAAAAAAGATGAGAGAATAAATTGTACCTCAGGAGCAACATAATTTGGAGTCCCACATGCTGTATGCAACATTCCATTCTATTACAAAAATAAAAAATTAGTTTCACAAAATTAGATAACACTACAGTGTTGAAACATTATCTAAGTTGATTAGATAGTGCTTACTTGGACTTGTGGTGCAAAAGCGCTTAGGCCAAAGTCTGAAACTTTAAGAACACCATAGGAATCTAGAAGGAGATTCTCCGGCTACATTAATTGTTCATAATTAAGTTTGTTAATTCTTTTGCACTTACAAGTTATTGCAAAATTGGATTTAGAAAGAAAAAACATAAAAAAAAAAAATTAACCTTCAAGTCTCTATGGTATACACCTCGGCTGTGACAGTAATCTACAGCATTTATGAGTTGGTGGAAATACCTTCTCGCATCATCTTCCTTGAGTCTCCCTTGCTCTACCTATGTAATTTAAAAAATTAAACATTTATGTTTCCATACTGTGAGCCATGTCAAAACTTGAGAACACCAATTAGCTAATATGAGTATCCTAAGATGTCAATGTCATGAATAGCATGAAATTGAGTGAAAATTATTTTGACCAAAATTCATAACATAAGCAGTCTGCATTATTTCAATATTTTATCACTTTTTCACAAGTAGTATGTTATTACTCAATTTTCTTCTAGAAATAAATTTGAAGGATTTTGATCTTACAATTTTGTCAAAGAGTTCCCCTCCATCAACATAATCAAGAACAATATATATCTTAGTCTTGCTAGCCAAAACCTGAAAATCCAACACAAGTGTTAGTTAATTCACCATAACAAATCTCAATTTGAAAGAAGGGAAATTGGAGATAATGAAAACAGAAATATGAGGGCTAGCTTAGAAATAAATTAGAGATTTAGACCTCATGCAGCTGAACAACATTGGGATGCTTGATGAGCTTCATAGTAGAAATCTCCCTCTTGATCTATAAAATTGAGATTACAACCAATTAGAGAGATTAAGAAATTGAGAGCTCAATTCAATTGAATTGAAAGAAATTGAAAAGAGATAGATACAGAAGAGAAAAGGAAAAGACATACATTTTCGACCATCTTATGCTGGAGCACCTGATTTTTATCGAGGATTTTGATAGCGAAGCAATCTCCAGTTTGAACATTTTTGGCGAATTTAACCTTTGCAAAGCTGCCTTCTCCGACAGTCTTTCCAAGCTCGTAGGGTCCCACCCGAGTCTTGGTACCAGCTACGCTCATCTCCGTCTCCTCCGCTCCCTTCCTTTTCCTTTATCTTTTTCTTCTCCTTCTCGAGAAGAAACGGAGGTGATAATTAAGAGAAGAGAAAAGGCGGAGGTGGAGATTTGGGAAAGAGAAGAAGGAGAAGGCGGAAGTGGCTGTTTTTCCACCTGATTTGATTACGCAAGAGAAAGAGAGAGAGAATTATTGAGAATTATTTAAAGAGGATGGGTGGATGGATGAGGGAGAATTATTGGGAAATTGACCTCGGTGCACCATGTCATTCTCTTTTCGTTGCAATCCCATAACAACTTCTGATGGTCGCAAGTGGCAACAGTAAAATAATATATATTCAAACAATAAATAGTAATAGAACATTTTATATATTTATAAGCATGTATACTATTCATATTACCGTCATAAATTACGCGCAAGAATATATTAGACTAAGATTTTTATATCTCCAAATAATATAAAAATATATTCGACCCAGGCACGACACGGGCACACGGCAGTTATATAAGTAAGTGGGCCCGCCCGATGAATAGTATTGAATCAAGTTGGTGGAGTTATTAACTTTTGGTAGAAGTGGTTCACCGACATAGTCCTGATTAGTGGGTCCTTTCAACCGTTCAAGTATCAATTTCGGTGTATGCATTAATTCATATACGGAGAGGGATTTAATGTGAAGCTTCCTGGAAAAAGGGTATTCGCGTTTGAGCCGCGTAGCTTTTAGCCCATAACATCATAACATCAATAAATAAATGAATAGCAGTAGCAGGTATGTATGAATTAAAGACGCGGCTAATAAGTAATAACTAATAACCACGCAAGTGTACTATGTAACTATGTATGGGGGGTGAGTGAGAAAGCGACGCCTCCATTATTGCTCTGCAATTCCGCGGTCATATCTTAATATAGCATAGGCAATTAGGCATGCATTTAACTAGACTTATCCAAAATAGTTTTTACTTCCGTGCAATAAATATATTAGTCAACAGTTTCAACTTTATCCAAGAATCAAGATCTATTTAGAATCTTATAAAATAGTACCACATTTTAATATTTTTTTATAATTGTTTTACTATTTTTCTATTTTCAAAATTATCCTATTTGTATATAAATATTTATTTCTAGTAATTTTTTATATGTAAAGCATACTCAGGGCATCTTTGTTTGTCACGATATTGTGGGATAGGATTTTACAGGTTCGGAAACCCACTAATTTGCGGGAATCCATATTTATGGTATGTATGTACGAGATTAATTATAAGAATGTGCTGAAATGAGTGTTCGGTTGTACTGTGTAATTAGTTGGAGAAAAACTTAATTTATTTAAAAGCTATGTATTTTTATTTATATTTCTCACATATTTAAAATAAAATAAGATAAAATATGTAAAACAAATAATTAGACCAATTGTATGCTGTAAAAAATGTGATGTAATTTGTTAAAAAAAAAAATGTTCGGATCTGGACCGTTTTGTTAGTCACACCAATACTTATTACTATAATTAATATTAAAAATTAAATAAAGTTCATAAAAATTAGAAAAGAGAAAAAAATTAACGAAAATAACTCAAAATAAATTAACGATTGCGCCACACTCATTTTGAGCGATAAGAGAAGAATAATGAAACGGTTGCTCCGTGGGGAAGAAAACATTCAGTTGGGTTGAATTATTTTTTTTTCGAACGATTTGAATAGCATATGAGATTTTCATGGAAAAAAAACTCTAAATTCATACACCACAAAATGTTTGCCGAACAGTATATGGAAAGTTTTGCCAGACAGGGAGAATAACCAACAAAATTTCATGGACACTGATAGAGCCTTAGAATTTGTCCGTTTGTCACAGAATTACGTAGGATGAGATTTGACAGACATGGGAATATACTTTTGACAAAATAGGAATCCATGGGTGCATTGCTAGTAAGGATTAATATTGCATGGTTCTTATTCAATGATATCTTGTATTTTGTCATTTGAAACATTTGAGGTACGTTGAAACCCATGGGTGATGCTGACACATTTAGTCCTCTTCTGTGGATTCCGCATATTAAGCATTGTGTCGCGCATCTTTGGAGTTACGTTGGTTTTTTACAAGTAATTTAAATAGCATTATTTAATATGACATATAATCAGCTGCTTAAATTGAAATCATTGTTAAATGCATACGAGACGATATTGACAGTGAGACATTGCACCCCGGAGATATCGTACGTCCCTCATCCATTGATGGACAGGTGCATCATGAACCTCGGCTTGTATCAGCTAGCCACCATGCCTCAGAGTAAGATCGATCAGGCTCTCATATGCGGTCTAGTGGAGAGATGGTGACCGGAGACGCATACATTTCACCTTCCGGTTGGAGAGATAACAATCACCCTAGGTGACGTGAGCGCCTTATGGGATTTACGGATCGATGGCGACCCCATAGGCGGTGTCTCGGACAATCTAGACCTGACAAAGGAGGATTGATGTGGACGATCTCCAGGATGACGAGGAGGAGGAGGAGGTTCCTTTGAGGTCGCCGCCGCCACCGTCATTAGATTTTTTATGTTTTTGTAGTTAGATAGATTTGTACGATTTTTTGTTTGGGTTGTTATATTTCATGTTTGAATATTTAGATTTTATGTTGTAGACTTATCATTTAGATTATTCAATTTTGTTATTTATCTAGTCGAAAAAATACCAATTTATAACATTAAACAAAACTAACACAAATATATAATATATTATAAAATATTACAACAAATAAAATTATAATCCTCAATTATAAAAATATAATAATAAATTATTATAAAAATTATAACCAATAAAACTACAATAAAACATTACCACAAATAAAAGTATAATCGTCAATTATAACAAATTATAATCATAAATCATTATAAAAAAATTGGACCAAACCGTTCCATAGAGAGATTGAAAACTTAGAATGAATAGGGTGAAAAGGGGAGGGGTACCCTCCAATGTATAGGCAATAGCAAACCGTTCCAGCATGGGATGATTTGGTACAGACAGCTGACCGTCCCATTGTGAGACAGTATGGTATGAAAAGTGAACCGTCCAGTGAAATCAGGACGTTTAAAAAAAAAATATCGAGAGCAGATTTGATATTTTTTTATTTATTTTTGGAGAGTATTAATAAAAATCACGGCTATACTAGATCGAACCACATTAACGATGCTTTATTGTTAGGCTCATGGGCTAGCAGGCCCATGTAAGAGTTTTTCTTTTCATATACCCAGAATAGCCCACGGCCCAGTAGGAACATGAAGTACGAATTAGTGTGAAGTGATGAGCAAGAGATGTTTCTATACTTGTTCTTTAGAAACATATTGTAAGAGTTATCACAATGCTAATATAAGTATTTCAAAATTCACATTGTATTCGTCTTATTATTTGAAATACCATTTCTAATAATAATGAAGAAATAAAATTATTTTCTTTAATTAATTATATCATGCCGGGCAGATGAATATTTCATTTATTTATCATGCAAACATCGTTACATGAAAAGGACAACTATTCTTCAACAAAAATGCATGCTACTATTGGATTATTATCATACGGTTATGTTGTTGAATTATTATGTCATGATTTTGAGATTTTGAAAATACATGCTACTGTTGGGTTTTAATCTTTTTTAAAATGCTAAAAATAAAAAATTGCAGTTATTTTAATTAATATTAAACTTAATAATTTGACAATAAATCTATTTTAAAAATAATTATTCAACAACAAAAAAATTATTATCTTACCGTAACACATTAGAATGTTTCCTATTAGATTAATAATTAAAACTCTTTCAAAAATAAATTACGGATATTGATTCAATATAAAAAGAAATAAAATTTATCACTCTAGCACAAATAAATTGGTTGATCTTATTATTTAGCCCTGGTATAGTTTTGACACTGTATTGCTTTGCCTAATTAAATTTTGCATGTTGATGCATTTCGAGCAAATTGTTTGAATTAAATTGGTGATTTGTGTATTTGGTGTATTTGTCCAATTATATATATATATATATATATATATATATATATATATATACACACACATTCATTACTTCATCTAACACGTATTTATGTAAAAGCTATGTTGCATTGATACGGTACGGGTATCGTATCGGATACGATACGGATACGGCGATACGGCAATTTTTAAAAATCAAGGATACGATACGTCTATTATATATATATTATTTTTTATTATAATAATTAATATTATTAATTCAATACTTAAATTAAATATAAAAAATTCAGGGCAGTCCAAGTATATATTAAATATGTTAGCTACAAGCTTCTAACACAAGAACAAAGTGGCGCAGTGGTTAAGGAGTATGTTGTTGTTGCCATAGGACGTGGGTTCGATTCTCGCTGACGCTAATTATTTTGACATGGTCTTTGCGCGGTGCATAGTGCACAACTCTGGACTGGTGCATGCACATGGTTCACATCTAGAAAATTGTTCTGATTCTTCATAATCAGCAGAATCCGCGTATCCCGACCGTATCAGAGACGTATCGCTGCGAGTCAAACCGTATCCGATACCGTATCGAAGAGGGTACGATACACCACGTACTTTGATACGCCAGCTGGCGTATCGGAGCCGTATCGGGTGCGTATCCGTATCCGATACGCACCCGATACGGGTACGGGTCCCATAGAGACGTATCCGAGTAACATAGTGTAAAAGTTTCAATCCTTCAAGCGCATATGTAAGAATCGTTTGTTTTATTCATTTTAAAAAAAATAATAACATTGTTTAATATTTTATTCCAGCTAGTCTACAAACTGAAACAACATTTATTGTGAAATAGTTTATTCCAGCTAGTTTAATTTATATGACATTGTGTAATTTAAATTTTGCCTTGGATAATTTTAAGTCCAGCTAGTTCGAAGCTTTCTTCCTTGATACTTTTATTTTATTTTGATAAGAAATTTAACTTTTTATATAAATTCAGTTTTTATATGATACTAATATAATTTGCAAATTTTCAACATATGTAAACAAATGAACTTTTTATATAATTTTCATATACGAGAAATATATAATTATTTTTAAAAAAATCAGCGGTTGAACCGATTGACCCACCGATTCAACCAGTAAACCATTGATCCGAAAAATTACAGGGTTGATGTCCAGTCTAACTCTGATAACATTGCTCAGAAACTTGAACTGTTTAACCATCTTTCATAATGCCAATTCATTAGTTCAGATTGAGATTTCCCCCCTTTTAATTTATTGTTGTCAGAACATGTAAATAAGGACTCAGAAGGACACTTTGTTTAAAGTTTTGAAAAGAAGGATAACCTGTTTGACAAATTTTTAAAGAAATGAGAAAATGTAAAAAAATTCAACATAACACCCATCCTAAAAATTGAGCTATATATGACTATGCCCTATAATAACCCATCATTCATTTACAGCACATGATGTGCAGTAATAAAAGATTTTAATAAACTAAAGAGAAAATTTTACTTTTTTAATTTGATCCATACATAATAAAATGATTCTTCAGAGAACATATAAATTTAATTTGATCTGTGAAACGAACAATTCAATGGTTGGTTGCACTTGCTAAAATTAACAAAATATTTTATAGGAAGGGTAAAATAGTCAAAATGTCTTGTTCAATTTGTCTTCAAATCGGATCCTGATTTTGCATCAAATATTGCTAATGTTTTTTGCATTATTGCATAGTTAAATTTATTTGACTAAATAAAAAAAAATCAATTTACATCATTTCATCAGTATAATATATAGGCATCAAATAAATGAGGCACATGAGATGACAGATGAGGGAGATTGGAGGTTCCATGGACAAAACAAATTAAAGAGAGAAAACTGGGAAAAAGCAAGTCTTGAGACGTGGGCCAAGAATTTTGACTTATCTGCAAAAGAAGCACAGAAAATTGCCTAAAAGCTGATAAGCTGATCCGAGGATTTTTTTTTTTTTTTTATAAAATGTAAATAAAAAAAAATCACAAAACGAGTTAATTACTTCCAAATTATAAAAATCATTAGAACCGAAAAAAAAGTTCGATTACCCTATAAAGTAACTGAAAAAAAAAATCGGTTACCCCTTTTCATAAAAGGCCATACCACTACCTATGACATATAAGAAAAAAAAATTGGAGTAACCAAATATAATTTTCGGTTACTCCAACTTTTTTTTTTAGTTTAAATTTGTTATATGTGGGATGTAACCGAATATAATTTTCGGTTATACGAGGGTAACTGAAAATTTTATTCGGTCGCCAATGGAATGGAATGGGTGGTGTGGCATTTTATGAAAGGAGGTAACTCTATAGAGAGTAACTAAATTTTTTTTAATAATTTTTATAATTTAAAAAATAATCAACCCGTTTTTGCTGTCTTATTTATTTATGTTTTATAAAAAAAATCCCCGATCCGATTCCATTCCCATTACCATTCTCATTTTACGATATAATCTTAGAATCTGTTCGGCTGTCACTGTTCCTGTGAGAAAAAAAAATTACTTGGAATAATTTTTTTTTTCCACGCACAGTATTTCGGCATTCAAATTGAACCCAAACCCAAACTCATTCCCATTCCTATCAAACAGACGAACAGACCCAGGCACTAGCACTCCTTTTTAGGACGAGTCCGGATCCCCTAAAGTAACCAAATTTTTGAGTTTAGACGTGTACGGTGCCTATTCGGTGGTAGCGCAGGGGTCAGTATTATTTGTGGGGTCCAGGTTCTTTAAGATTCGTGTTAGAGCACCTTGGACGGTTTGGATCAAAACTCAAAAGTTGGGTTACTGCACTGGATCTGAATTCTTTTAGGACTCTACAGAAAGAAGTATATATTACAAGCAAACAGCACGCCAAAGATTATACTTGATTGAACATAAATAAATTATGGATCCTCTGCAACTGAGCACATTCCTAACGATTATATCCGCCGTTGGATTTTGTGATGCTTCGTGCTAGATCGAATTATTAATAATCAGAGCGCGCAGGATTGATTGATGTCCTGTTGGGCGTGTCAGAATCAGGGTTCGTCAGTGAAAAGAGAGAGAAATTTTGTCACCGCCTGAGATTGAGACTGATTATGAATTATTGGATTTGATTCCTTGTCAGAAATCTCGATTTTGTGAAGTAGTGGTGTGAGTGTGACTCCTTTGTTGGCTTATGCATGCGCGTGCTGCACAGCGCTTCTCGTCGCTAATTCAGCAATTATTTGGGGCCATTATATTCGTCAATCAATTACTTAAAAAAAATTCAAAAACCATTATATATTTTAAGACTAATTGACAAAGGACCAAACAAATTACAAATTGGACCATAGATGTCATAAACAACCTAATTAATCTTGACTTGTCAACTATCGCCTAACAACCTATATAATTGCAAGCATTTCAGAATATATAAGAGGAAAATAATTATTAATAACAAAATTTTTATGGATCTTAATTTCCCTCTCTCAAAAGTTCATGCCCTATTAACTATTTACATGCATATAATTAAAAAGGATTAAGATTTAAGAACCACCTATCTCATTTCTCTCTGTTTGCACCACTATGACCGGTTGTTCTTGCATAGACCTGGCTCGCATGGTCCGCATCATATCGAACCTCCGGCATGCGCTCGAAGTGAATATTGACAACCATGCAACCATCGGCGTACCGAGCAAAACCAGGCTTACTGGCACCATCCATAGCTGTTGGTTGGAGGGATGAAACACAAGAGCCCACCAGACCAACAGTGCGGCCCCACCAAGACCCAACAACAGCAGAGAAGCTCCGACCAATAACCAAGCGGCTGTTGCCGTACCACTTGTAGCTGGAGTCTCCTCTTTCTTGTGGGTGTGTACCGGTTCCGGACCTTCCATAAAAGAATGAATTGGAACTAGCTATATATATATTGGATTGTCATGTGAGAGATGAAGAGATTGATTGGCTATAGCTAGTGGTGTAATGTAATGAGAGGTTCATTTGGGAAAGGGTTATCTGGTGAATAATTACAACTGTATATGCCTGGCAGAAATATATGACCAGCTTTTAATGGAGACTTGTCAGTGTAGTAATTAATAAGAGATCACGTCCGTTGGCGTTGGACATATAATATATATCAGGAGTTTTGTAATTAATGTTTCTAATTCGAAATGTAAACAAACAAATTAAAGGAAGAGAGATTGGACATAGATTGGAGGTGTTCACCGTATTAATATATATGCAACCACTAGTGGAAAAAGTATAATTAGTATCGGCCCATCAGTGTCGGATTTAACATTAAACTGATACTGATACAGGAACGGGCATATTAAAAAGCCAACCTTGGTTGTGGTTATCAGGAACAGTCATATATTAAAGACCTTTTTTGATAGTGCTGGCCGAATCAGGAACGGCTCTTTACAATTGACCGTTCTTGATTGTGTGTTATTAGGAACAATTGTATATTAAAGACCGTTCTTGATAGTGCTAGCCGAATCAGGAACGGCTCTTTACAATTAACCGTTCTTGATTGTGTGTTATCAGGAACGATCGTATATTAAAGACCGTTCTTGATTGTGCTGGCCGAATCAGGAACGGCTCTTTACAATTGACCATTCTTGATTGTGTGTTATTAGTATCGGTTCTTTAAAATAACTGTTCTTGATAGTTTTAGGAACGACCTTTTATTAATTTAACCGACCCTGATGGGCCTTGTATTAAGAACGGTTATTTAAATAACAGATCCTAATAACTCTTTCTTCCCATTTCCCTTCCCACTGCGCGAATTAAAACTAGATTTTTTGACGGCCGCACAAAACAACAGTTTTCTCTGATCTCTCTACATGAAAACACAATATTCTCTGTTGCATTTCTCTGATCTCTCTGCACGAAAGACAGTTTTGATGGTTGATTGAGAGTTTTGATAGTTGATTGAGGTAATATAAATTAATCTTTTTCCTTCATTTCTTTGAGTAATATGCAATTAAAAGCTAGAATCTTATTTCTGAGTTGCGAATTGCTAGTATTGTTATGCCAAATTGTAGAAAGATGAACTCATCTTGTGGGGTAATGGATTTATAGATTGGATATTATCTTTTCATCTTGTGCAATGATCTCTTCATCTCACTCGATCCGGCATCCAAAAAAATTATAAGTATAATATAAACTCATGTTTAGTTTTGTGCATGGATGTATATTTTGATAAGAGTATGTAGTTAATTAAATGTATTTATAGTAGGTATCTAGCTAGAGTATTGTATTTATAGGGTGGGAAATATGGCACATCGGATCCGGCTTCGTCACGGAATGGCACGGCACAAGTGTCGGTACTCACGAGTTCCGTGTCGTGGTTAATTGTTGATAAAAAAGATACGCTACGACGTGGCACGTCACGAAAATCGTCTTGATCACAGCACAGGAAACAATATAGGATGTTCATGTAGAAGAGAAATGCAAAACAGAGCATAGCAGAGAGTTTGATGACCCGATTCACCATCCATGTCAAGAAACATTTTACGCACGATTGCTGTTAGGCCGTGTACAGCCTGGTTCCAGCGGGTCTGGATGCTCTTCTCCAGGGCTTCAAAGATTATTGGAAAGATCACCCCTTGGTTCTGTGCAATTAGGCTCACTATGTGTTCGTTATTCCATAGGAAAAGGGCCCCCTCAGCCACCTGACATATGTTAATTTTAAGTACCATCCTTGAACTCAATACTTAAATGTAAACTCAGTGTTCCTTAATTGCATTTTGCAGTTACATGTAGCATCTAAGCGTTTAAACAATGGTCAAGGCAAGGAAACAATGACCTAATTACCCTCTGAAAAATCATAAGCAGTCCTAAACGCAAATAAAACATCTTTCAATAAAATCATTAGGAGGTAGTAACATAAAACCTAGTATTCTCAACCAAGATTGATAACTTTTAATTAATTATAAAAAGCATATCAAAAGTTTAACTTTTGATAAATCTCTGAGTATATTAATGAAATAATTCTATCTTATTGGGCTAATTTATGATTAGTGTTATCTACAATATCTTAAAACAAAACAAAAATATTGGGTGTCAGTATTCAATTGTTAATGAAAATATCAAATGCTTTTTCAGCAAAGATACAGGCAGCAGGGAAAAGCTAAAATTATTACTGCCTAAAGTTACTAGTGCCAAAATACAGATAGGTGCTTTTCTAGACAGCAAGGAAATAAAACTAAATGCTCATTTGGAATCCAAAATTAAAGAATAACCATAATTGATGAAAACAAAAGACAAAGAGTTCAATGATAGATCATTCACATAGTCTCATTTACTGTTCAGTTTTCGACACAACTCAGTATTACGGGGTTTAATCACTTGGCAATCGAAGAATCCATTATACAACAGTTGTTAGCTCTTTATTTTTATTTTTTTAATAATAAATCAGCTTTTCATTGTGTATTACACTACTAAAAAGATAGACCAAAATAAAAATCTAAGACCTTACAGAAGGCACCACAACTTCTTATGTAGTTGATAGGTCTTGTTTCTTCGGTCATACCACAATTTGGCAAGCAACAATATATAACCTTTGGGAGGATACACGAGCTTAACAGAGTAATCTCCTATAAATCCAACCAAGCAATATAAATTTATGAAGTTCCATTTCCACTACCCTCTATCCAAACAAGGTGTCAGTTGAGAGCTTTCTATAGGAAATCTTATCAATAGATACCTGCACCTACTATACCATACTAACATCAACCATAAACAGTGTATGAATCCATTCATCAATTACTGTATTAAAAAAAAGTAAAAGAAATAAAAAAAAGCTAAATTAACAAAAGTACAAACCTGGAAATGAGAGCTATTGAGACACCGAGCAATCTACTTGAAGAGTGGGACCATGCATCTCCAGTACCACCTCCAGTTCACTTATAAACATAACCTCCTTCTGATAGTTTGTCACATACTGGCCTCTTATAACAGCATCAGCCAGTTGACAGCCTGAACACTGACCAAAATTTCCCAATGGTGTCCACCGGGGCCTGCTTCTGTATCGTGAGAGATAAGAACTCATGCAGAACAGCAATGTTCCTCTTCTCCATTTCTCGAGAGGCTGTGCTCAACTCTGATACGTCAGAGTATGGAGATACATATGGTAATTCAAGCCAGTCCCAGATCCATTCCCTCATTTCCTTGCTTAAATTTAAACCCTTCGGCAATTTCAATTTAAAATTTGGTCAGACTCTTATCCCAATCACCTCAGATTCCTCATCAGCTCTCAGCTGGATCACCGATTTGGCATAGGATTCATTCCAAGAGACCAAATGTAGGTACCCATTCAACTCCAGTATCAATTCAGGATTCCTCGGTACGAGCGAGGTGAGCAGACCGTCAGGGAAACCAAACAACTGCCTCATCTCGACTATTTTCCCCACCGGTGTAACACGATCTTTTGAAATCATGGGCAATTTACATAATTTAGCTAACACAAGGGGTTCGTTCATGAATCTGACAAACTGCAATCAATTGTTAAGTAAACACATTTTGAAATACCGGATTTAACTAAACTAAAAACAGACAACTAATAGAAACATGATAAAGGAAACATCCTCTTAGAAATATGATGCCTTTAGTTGTAAAATTGATTTGATAATCTTATGCAAACTGCCTTATGCCTTACACATTTTTACTTGTTCCATTTCTTGCACCAGTTGTTCTTCTACTAAAATTGAGTCATGCTTCCACACTGGCTGAGTGAGGATGGAAACCAACAAAATCAACAAATTGAGAAGAAAAACCAACAAAATTTTAGAAAGAAAACATAAATCAAACCTATAATTTTTTCCAATTTCTGACACATTGAGAACTTTCAAATTGACCTCCATCTTAGGGAGGTGAGGGGATGGTTTAGGGTCTAGGGGAGGAGAAGGTGTGCACGGGTGGAAGGAAAACAGCAGAGAAGAAGGTCGTCGGAATAACATAAGAGAATATAATTATTAATTGGATGTCAATATTTTTCAAAGGCATGATATGTACCTTATATACCCGAAATTTTTATTGTTACCGCTCAAAAAAATTAAAATTAATTCATTACCACCCCGCTGACCCTTTATTCAATACTACCACCTCTGCTAACCCAGTTCGCGCACCAAATGGGCTGGTGCGCGGACTGGGTTGGCGCACCATGTTGGCGCGTGGAATAGATTAGCTGAGCACCCTTTGGCTGACTGGATTTTGGGATTTATTTTTATTTTTGCCACGGGTGTCTGAAAATCATGTTTTATTTTTAACGGTGTTCATTCATCAGACGTAAGGCAGCAGGCAGGCAAATAACGTAAAAACTAATGTGTTAAATTGACTGCGGAAGAACTAAACAACATAAGAACTAATATCAAAATAATATCGAAATAACATTCAAATAACAAGAACTAATACCGAAATAATATCCAAAAACATAAACTACAACAAGTAACTCTATCCTATCTGCTCGAGGGTGTCCACGGCTTCTTCTCTCTCCTAATTCTCTTACCCCGCCCCTCCTCCTGACGCTCCCTCTCCTCCAGCGATGTGTACGGGCGTGATGGCTGTGGTGGGGTCTCCTCATGTATCTTCCCAAAAAGTGTCTCCTCGTGTGGTCACTCATCCACACCAGGTCCGAAAATAAACTCACGTGTATCCTCTGCAGAGTACACGGGTCTATATGAGACATCCTGCTGGACAGCTGTTGCACTGGACTGTGGGAGTGGTGTCTCCTGTGGGAGTGGCGTCTCCTGTGTGTAAAACAGAGGAGAGTCTACATCCTGCGTGTAAACCCCGTACTGAGAGCCCAAGTGAAACGTAAAATCTGAGGAGGGGTCCTGCTCGTCGTACGGATCTCCGCGGGGTATATCTCCCTGAAACAAATAAATAATTAGGTTTCACAACGAACATGATTATAAAAATAATTACAAAAATATACGTACCGCTGCAAGTCCAGCAGCTTCAAATGCAGCCTCAGCAGTCGCTGCCTCATGTAGGTCTGAGAAATTCGGCTCTAGCGTGCTCATAGGCTCCGCAGAATCGTCATCGTCCATGTCTTTCAAATCTTCATAGCGGGGAAGATCTGAAAGCCTGAGAACCCTCTCGAGCTGATCCTGGTACCCGGCGACGACGATAGGCGGTGCAGCCATACACAACCACTTCTTTCCGATAGCCTTCCAACCTCTTGTGACGGCGTATCTTGCGCTCCTAAGCACTTGCTTGATGTTCATGAGTACCTGCGAATTAAAATAAAAAAATTAGTTCGAATTGCAAATGAATTTTCATAATTTTCTTAAACCAAAAAAATTAAAGACTTACAATCTGTGCAGCCGGGCCAGCACACGGAATGAAGCCATACTCGTCACTAACCGTGTCGCGTCGTACGTGGAGCGGCTTCATGTTCATCTCCGTGATCTGACCATGCAAGTACACCGTGAAGACACAGTACTCCTGATACCAATTGTGATAGGTCTGATCGTATGTATCGAAAGCAAACGACTGGAGCTCGTCAGGGATCCTGTCGCCCATCGCCTCAAGCCGAGTCACATAATCAGCGTGCACGGTCCGCCAATTCTTACCGCTGGTAGTGGCCAGTTCTTTGTGAAGCTCGTACCACTTGTCTTTGGAGATGGGATCCGGAACGGGAAAGGACTGACGCATACCGAACTGACGCATCACCCGTCCAGGATAGTAATGCTCGACAAACTGGTAGAACACAAGTGGTACCTGCAAGTACATAAAAATAAATAATCCTACGTACGTAATAAATAAAAGTGATACAAAACTGTAATACAATAATAATGTAAGGGCTACCTGAGCAAACCAGAACTGACGCTGCTCGAGGCATATATGAGGCAGGTCATGCAGGAAGGAGTGAGGAACAGCAACATCATCCTCATCCTCGACACGCTCGTCTTACGGCCGCCAGCAGACGTGTCTGTCAGGAGTCATTTGCTCGAACTGACTCCAGAAGAAATCAACACCCATAGGTCTGCCGTGCGGGGTATGGATGTACGTCTTCCTCGAGCACCACTTCTGCGCGTACGCCGGACATGTAATCCCGTTGGGCTGCCCCCGAGCTGGAGCCCAACCTCTCACTCGTGGCTGTGGACGGCCGAACGGGAACCTCGTCCACGACCAATGCATTAGGAGACCAGTTGGACCGTAGAAATTGTGCTTGTTTGTCTATTTAGGTACAAGTGACAGTTAAAATTCTGGTTTTTTTTTGTGTAACCATTTAATTATACAGATTTAATTTCAAAAAAATTTATACCTAGAATGCGGTGCACAAACCCTGATATAGACATGCCAATACCGCTGCACCCTAGTTCATCTGTTTTGGCTGGGCCAAGTCCCTCAGCCACTCAAGCAAACATCCAGGGACAGTGGCCCCCGATGAATCTGGGAACATCCAGCAAGCAAACATCTCCATGATGTAAGCCCGGGTCCACAGATCTACCGTCTCAGCATCGGCATCTGCGTCTAGGGCTCCACTGTAAATTCGAACCAATTTAGTGAAAATTGTGAAAAATAGACATCTAATAATTAATTTTATAAAATAAATATTTTACTTGAACCGCTCCCGCAACTGTAGTAAACTGATGTCATTCTTCGAGTAGACATACCCCTTTTTGGTCGCCCTCCGCTTCATCAACCCGTCTCCCAGCAGGTCGGTGACAAGCTGCGTGAAGTCTCCGTACTCCACACCCGTCACCGCCTCTCCGGTAATAGGCGGACCCCAGAGACAACTCACGTCCTGGAGAGACACCGTAATCTCTCCGACGGGCAAGTGGGATGTGTGGGTCTCCGGCCGCCACCTCTCGACCAATGCAGATATAAGAGCAACATCTGCATTTAAGTCACTGAGCTGTGACACATGCCACAGACCCAGCCTCTGCAATGCGGGTGCGGGTGCAAATCGAGGGTCGTAGAGGATATTCATCTGGTTGTTCCTCGTCGACGTCAGAGTATGAGTTGTATTTAATTTCAAAATAAACACAAATACAATTTATTATTTTATTCAAATGAAAATGTATATTATTTGCAAGTGGTATAGAAATGTAAACTTACATATGAGTTTCTAATCTTGTGCTCCTTGTACGGGAACCAGCAAACGGGACTGATATACTCGATCGTCAAATGCGGAAAGACGGTCCGGGCTAACTCTACATCCAAATCCACATCATCATGAGGCAGACTGGTGTGCTTGGTGCCGCTGGATGACGCCATACTACAATTGGTGCATTTCTAGTCAAATTTGGTCTTAAGTACCTCAAATAGGGTACTTTAATAATTTACTAAAATAATTTGGCATAAAATACAACATAATATGGCTAAAAACAATTCTACTCTATTTGGACAACATTCTAATTATTTAATACAATTCTACTCTGTTTGGACAGTATTCTAATTATTTAATACAATTATACTCTATTTGGACAGCATTCTAATTATTTAATACAATTATACTCTATTGGGACAGCATTCTAATTATTTAATACAATTCTACTCTGTTTGGATATTATTCTAATTATTGAATAAAGGGTTAGTGGGGTGGTAATGAATTAATTTTGATTTTTTTGAGTGGTAACAATAAAAATTTCAGCTTATATACATCATGTTTATAATGTCGAAATTCATTTCTAAATTTTATTGTTTACGATTATCAAAATTGTTAAGAATTTTTTTTTTCAAGTGATTTCTTTTAACAAACTAGATAATCGAAGCATAATTTAATCCACCTATTTAGCATGAATTAGTTACCTCACCATTTTTTTAATCTCTAAGCCAACTTATCCAAACTACTGTTTAGCCATACTTGATAGTCATAACATGCATCCAAGCAAATAGCATACAAGTTTGTTGTAATTCGGTCTAAACAGTTTTTGTATTTCGATTCACTCAGTATACTGCTCAACCGAAAGCAACAGAATTTTGTTTGATGTTTATATTTCATTTTGATTTACCAAAATATTAATATATTCTGAACCTTTTTACTTTTATGGACTCCAAATTTTCTTATTTGAAAATTGATTTTCTTTTCTAAAAATGGTAAAATAAAAAAAAAAGATTCAGAATCCGGACTTAATTTGCCGACCATAAAAGTATATTTTGTAACCGGATCTTATTTCCTGTGTAACTATTTGTGAATTTTCTAAATAACTTATTATCAAATTTGACGTTACTTAGGACGCGCTCGAAAAACACAAGGGGAGGAGAGGGAATGAGAAATAATGTAAGGGGTAAGGTAGGAATTAAAAAAATTACGGCATGACAGGATACATCATCGTACGGTACGGTTCCGTCATTGCACATGAGTCACACGAAATATCTGAGCACACGAGTTACGTGTAATTAAAATCATTAGATCTTAATTGAATAGAGAATCTTGAATAAACAAACTTAAATTTAAAAAAAAATAGTTAAATCTTACTAAACATGACAAACGTGATCAATTACATTTGAACACGTGACGTGTGGTCACGACAGGCACCGTGACTATCTTCCAAATTTGATCACGACACATCACGTAAAAATCTAACTTGATCACGGGACGTCACGTATTTAGATCTCTAAAGTAAAGAGATGAGCTACTTTCCAAATAGAGAGTACAGATTAGAAGAAAATCATATTCATTTTTGTATCATGGTTTTTCTTTTTTTCTATTTCTCTTTTATTGACTACCCTTCAAAATTTTAATTACTAAAGTAAAAATAAATATGTTTGGACAATCCGATCACTCTCTCATTCCTTTCTTCTTGTTTTTTCTGGATCTCGTTCTTAACAATTATTCCTTCCTTAATATCAGAACATTTATTGCATACTCGGTAGGGAGGATGCACCTTTTTTTTTCCCTCAAAATTCAATGATATGTATTAATCTTTTATTATTTTTAAGGAAAATTTACTATTATATATTTAATTTGATCCTCATATTTTGTGATGAAATTGTTTCATGTGAGTGAGTTACAGTAACTCCCATATTTATAAAATGACAAATATTATTGAACTAATAAATATGCAGCCCAAGAAAATTGTTTCATCTAATTGTGTTCATGGGCCCAAGAATTTAAATGGGTTTTTAGGTTAGGTTTAATCTTAAAAGACATGGGCCTTCAGGTTTAACCCAAACCCAAATTAAATATGCACAAGATGGTTTTGCAACGCTCATTAATAAATTGTACAATGAATGATGGAATCTTCTTCAGACTTTTAATGAGCAATATCCCAAAAGGATCTATATATAATATATTACTGTACATAACTTGGAAGTACTCTATCCGTTCAATAAAAACTAGAAATATCGCTAAGATTAAATTATGGTTTTTAACGCATTGAGTAGTGAATTTTGTTAAAACGTCAAACAAATTTTTATTTAATATCGAAGAAGGATGTAGAGCACTCAGGGGTGAAAACGGAGCGAATACGGAGCGGATAGTGCTAAAACTCTATTCATATTTCTTTTTAATTTTCTGGATACGGATACTAATTGAATATCAACCGGATACAGATATAGATACGGATTGGATTGGATATTTATTAAAATAATAATAATATTTATCTCATTTTAATAGTGAATAACAATATTTTTTCATAATATATATTAAAATATATGATATATATTTACTATTCAGATACGGATAATTGAAATGTAAAACCATATTAGTATCCATATCCACACAGATATTCGGATATCGGATATCCACATCTAATTCGGATCACAGTATTCGAATATCAGATATCCACATCTAATTAGTATATATATATCTCTATATATATATATCACAACATGAAACTTTTCCTTGGTTATGTTGAACTACAACTGCGACCTCTTTGACACTAGCTGAACTTAGTTTAATATCCTCTTTGATACTATATGAGAGAAACATCCAGAATAATAATATAATGTATACAATTATATATTTCTAGAAAAGGGCGACACACACATATATATAGATCCTACCGTATATGTTAATTAATTAAGAAGACTTGTTAATCTGGTCTACACACTGACTATTTCTTCCCAACCACTTAAACCACATGTGACTTACCAATCCACCATGCATATAGTCTTGCAATTTCTTTTTGCGGTGCTTGTGTTGTGTGCATATGTGGCAAATTAATTAATATATATATATAATATAAGGCAGCGCTGTTATTGAAGTGAAGGAAAGTGTTAGCCTGGGCGTTCCAACCACCACCTACCTCTTCTCTTTCTCCAGCACTAGGTTTTAATGAATCTCATTCAAATTCATTTATCTCATCTCCACTTCTCTTCTCTTCTCTCTCTACCCCTACCCCACCACTCTCTCTCTGTAGATCTCATATCCAATTAGTTGTATGGTGGTTTGCTCCAAGCACCAACTTTACACTACTTCTCCAGGCAAACCCAACACTACTTGCTAACATACCACCTTGTTTTGTTGTTCATCCATCCTCTACATTGCCTTTTTCCTCCATGAGAAAGGCAATGAGAGGTAGTCGTGTTTCGGTTAGACGAGCAATGGCCGCCTTCGGATCGGCCCTAAATGATGTCATCAGCTTAATAGTTTTCTCTTTTCTAGACTTACTGGACATTTTATTTTGCTTTTTGTACAAGATTTTGGATTACTTAATGGAGGCCGAATGGCGACCGTGCTATTGCTCTTCTTCACCGAAAGATATGATCACCAGCATTGGAAAGATACTTGTGTCAGAAAGCGGCGGGTCAAAAGTTGTCACCCTCTCCTCTACTAAGCTTCAACTGGAGGACATTTCTGACACACTCTATTCTCGCCCTTGTCTCCTCTCCGATGTCTCTCGCTTAACAGTTTACCAGCTGTGTCGCCTCAAGAATATCTCCAGTACTACTGATGCTTCCACTTCCACTGTTATTTCCAGTCGTGGTGGTGCCGTGGTAAGCTCCACCTCAGGAAACCCTAATTACCCGACCACCACATTTACGGTGAACTCAGCAATTATTCAAATGTTGCGAGGGAAGATAAGCAGCCACAAATCGCCCCCAGTCCCACGCTGGTCAGACTGTCACTGTGCCAATTGCAACCCCATTTCACAAGATACTCTCTTTGTTAAAGCCCAAGGACCACAAGGTACATCACATAACACAACTAAAAGTTTTTATTGAAAATGAAGTTTCCAGAATTTTGCATTATGGTAATTAAATGACTGTTTTTCTTTTCTTTTACTTTGTATAAATTAAGATGGTAAAATGGTGGCAGAAGATGTACTATTCATACATGGATTTATATCGTCATCGGCTTTCTGGACCGAAACAGTTTTCCAATACTTCAGCTCAGATGCAAAATCACGGTATAGGATGTTTGCAGTTGATTTATTGGGTTTCGGACGCAGCCCGAAGCCTGCTGATTCGCTTTATACATTACGAGAGCATCTAGAAATGATCGAACGGTCAGTTCTCGAGCCGTACAAGGTCAAATCTTTTCACATTGTGGCACACTCTCTCGGTTCTCTAATAGCACTAGCTTTGGCAGTTAAATATCCCGGTGCTGTTAAATCTCTCACACTCATTGCACCGGTATGTTAATTAACATACATAAATAATCTCTATCGAATAATTAAATATGATTTCGTGTATGTCATTTTTATTTTTTACTTGTCTTATACTTTGTGGGGTGAAGCCGTACTTTCCGGTGCCAAAAGGGGAGCAGCAAGCGACACAATATGTGTTGAGAAAGGTGGCGCCGAGACGGATCTGGCCTCTGATTGGATTTGGTGCATCGATGCTTTGCTGGTACGAGCATCTGAGTCGAACAGTGAGCATCCTATTGGCCAAGAACCATAGATTTTGGGAGATTGCCTTCAGGCTCATCACCTTCAACAGGTTTGCCACTTCAACCAATGAGAATTTTTTTTTGTTTTTGGCAAGGATACAACTAGGAAATTAAGGTACAATTTTTGTTACGTATAAAAAGAATACCTTCTATATATTCATTTGGCCCTTTTTTGTTCTCTTAATTAATTTTTTTCTAGAATGCATGTTACTGTTGCTAGCTAGTTTGGTGATCTGAAAAACTATTTCGGTCAAGATATTGGACAATGACATTTAAAAAGATTCTATTCAATATTCTTTTTATAATTAATTTTAGAAGAATATATGCTATATATTTTTATATGTATAAAAAATAAGTTGATGAATGGTTTTAAGGTAAATCGCATGGACCAATATATCCGGGTATATATATATATATGTTTATTCTGTATTAATTAATTGAATGTTGTAATTAAAATGATCCATCTATTAAAACTTGGTCGCCGCAATTTGAAGCAAGATCCACAGATATATAAGAACCTTATATATACGAAGTCCACTTTTCTTGGCACTAAACTAATTAATGAATTATATATCTTTGTCATTGGGAGAATATTTAATAAATAACACCCATTAATTAGAAATTAAACACTAGCAGAGAATATTATATAATTGGATATGGACAGTTCACTAATTAATGAGGACTGGGCTGGGTGAGCCCATCCCATGGTAGACGGTATTATATATATAGATATAGAGAGAGCTGGGCTATGGTGAGTTATGAAGTAAGATGTCATTTTTACTTCACGCTCATATTTTTATTTTGAAAATTCAAACAACCGATCCGAACCGCTTAACATGTTCTCTATATTGAAATGTGCTTGGATACCAAATTTTACATTTTTTGGAATTTTTTTATTATTTATTAAGTCACTTTGAAAATCACTGATCTGGTAGTCCAGAAATTTTTACTGTTTTTCACAGTTCACAGTGGATCAGCGATTTCAAGATGGCTTAATAAATAGTAAAAAAATTCCAAAAAAATGTAAAATTTAGTCTCCAAGCACATTTCAATATAGAGAACATGTTGAGCGGTTCGGATCGGTTGTTTGAATTTTCAAAATGAAAATATGGCGTGAAGTAAACAACTCACCATAGTCTATCTCTGTATATATATATAATTAATGAGCATTGAAGATACATTTCTTAAAATAAAATGAATGAATGTTTTGACGACTGTGGTCAAGGATAGGTGGATCTAAAACAACCACCACTTCCTAATTCCAACGGACCCTACATACAAGTTTTGTTTCAGTCTAGATCTATTGAGAGAGAGAGAGAGAGAGTGAGAGAGAGGATAAGGTGTCCGTAGTTCGTACGTACTTGAGATATATTAATTAAGATGAGTTTGTTTTGGTGCTCCAACTTAGAATTAATTGTTGTGGGATTTTGGTACTAGCTATATACTTGGAATCTTGGATACATATGAACAAGAAGTCAACAACCAGATTTGATTATGCATGGTCCAATTAATTCACAATCCAGTGCCACGTATAAGAGCCTAAACCCTGACAAATTAACCCCACAACAACCAAATCACAACTGTACATGCATGTACTATTGTACTATAGCTATCAGTTGGCCATAGCCCCTGCTGCATTCTCAAAAATAGGGAATGACTCGCCACACAGTGTGGTGCATGCTCTATATCTGTTCCAGAATATTTGTAACCTTTCACAACGGTTTGTTCAACAATATATGAACAACCAAGATATATTCTTTTCAAAATTTTAATAAGTTAATCATAAATGAAATCATTTATGAAACAATTGTTATACATATATATAGAGCAAAAACCTCCACTTAGGTGCTATATATATATATATATATATATATATATATATATATATTATGTATTGAGTAAGTTTCATTTTTATATATATGACAGGGTAAGAACATATTTAATGGATGGTTTCTTCGGTCACCACCACATCGGGGCGTTCCACACTCTACACAACGTCATTTGTGGCAGTGCCGGAAAAGTGGAAACATATCTTGATGTAGTGCGGGATCACTTGAATTGCTCGGTTACCGTCTACCATGGAAGGAACGATGAACTCTTGCCAATCCATTGTAGCTACGCCGTAAAATCGAGAGTTCCTCGGGCACAAGTGAAAATTATTGATAGCAAGGATCATGTTACAATTGTTGTTGGTAGGCAGAAAGCCTTTGCTAGAGAGTTAGAACAAATTTGGAAGAATGCAAAGAGTTGAACAGCAAGAAGCACTCCAATTTTAATTTAGTGCATATAACTCACAAAAAAAAAAGAATTTATATGCTTGGGTATTATTTTTGGAGTGATCAGGTGTCCGTTGGGTCATATTTTTTTCAATTTTTTTTTAAAGTTTGAACCAGTTTTTTTTTTTTTTTTTTTCTTTCATTTTGAATCAATCTTGTACTGTCCTGTGTATTCTCTCTCTCTCTGATCTCTCTCATAATTCTTCTGTGAGAAATCATAAGACTTCTGTCAGAAAGATATAGTTAATTACCTGAAAATTTATTCAGATCGTATTTACATTTGGTTTATCTCTCTATATATACTAATAATAATACCCTTATATTCATTAATTTGGAATCTCTTAACTCTCAATTTTACAAGTACTTCAGACATGAGATAAAGTATGATAAAAATTAGAAAATATAGTAAAATTAACAAGTAAATAATCACTAAAAGTTGCAATAGACTACTTAAAGGCGAAGCCTTCAAACTAGTATTTGTGGAGAAGATTTAAAAGTTTTGCCTATATATTAATTAAGCCCAAAAACAAGCCGATTTTTTTATTAATCGAAAATAAATAAATAAAATATCGCGAAAGGGGATCGATTTGGTGAAATTTTGATATTTAGGTAAACCGGGATTGATTATCCCGTTCCACGGGACGGGAGGGACAATTTATCCCGTCCCACTAATCCAAATCCGTAACCCGCTAATTTCTTCTTAGTTAATAGGTTAAGCAGAGAAAATAAAATAAAAATTTGTGGGATGGGATAATCTATTCCGTCCCATAATTTTTTTTTTTGTTTCTTCTCTTCTTAGTTAATAAGTTACATAGGAAAAAATGTGGGACGGGATAGATTAACCCATCCCACAAAAAATTTTTTTTCTTCGAAAATTAGGTTAGTGGGGTTACGAATTTGGATTAGTGGGACGGGATAAATTATCACGTCCCGTGAGACGGGATAAATGATCTCGTTTTACCTATATTTCGATTTTCAACAGAAACGATACCCTTCCGTGATACTTTTTATTTTTATTTTCGATTAATAAAAAAATCGGCAAAAACAAGTACTGCTGAGCTGACCAACATTTGTGGGTCCACTTGTGTCAGTTCTGTGATAACATTTATAAGCATATACGTGTCAAGTCCCATATTTGTAATTTATTATTCCGACTTTAAAGGCCATTGAGTCACAGAGACAGTTGGCAAACTGCCTTTAAAGTTTAAAATACGGCATGAATAATAATCATATATAATGTTGCAACTATATATATATCCCATGTAGCATTAATGGGTAATTCTTGCAACAACTTACATCCAACTACTATAGCATACTCATTCAATATATTTCCAATATTGTTTAAAAAAATACGGATTTACCTTTCCTCATTAAAATATGGTGCATTGAATTTGAACCAACTTACACTTCATTTAACATTCATCAAATTATTTTAATTTTTTATTTATCGGAAAAAAAAGTTTTGAATGAATGTTAAATTAAATTTCAAATTGATTTAATTTTAATGCCCACCCTTTCTAAATAATGAGTGCATATATATATATATATATAGAGGCTGGCTACTATGCTTATATAAGCATATGCCCACATATGCTTATAACTCATTTTTGCGTTTCCAATGTTCAAATGGTCGATCCGACCGTTCATCTTGTTCTTCATATTAATATGTGCTTGGAGACTAAATTTTACATTTTTTTGAATTTTTTACTATTTATTAAGCCACTTTGAAAATTGCTGATCTGGGTGAACAGTAAAAACAGTGTTTCCAAAATTCTGGACCACCAGATCAGAAACTTTCAAAGTGGCTTATTAATAAATAGTAAAAAAATTCAGAAAAATGTAAAATTTAGTCTCCAAGCACATATTAATATGGAGAACAAGATGAACGGTCGGATCGATCATTTGAACATTGGAAACACAAAAATGCTCATTTAAGCATATGTGGGCATATGCTTATATAAGCATAGTAGCCAAGCACTATATATATATATATATATATATATATATATATTAAAAGATATTTAAAGTTATTTATTAAAGGGCCTTGATATATTCCAACATCTTTTGGATGCTATTTTCGAGAATTGAACATGCGTCTCATATATAGACGGAGCTCGCACCACTGTGCTAAGTTTGCGGTTCATATGAGGAATACATAATAACTTTAATTATCTTCTTAGTTATGAGTAATGTTTTTTTTTTTAAAATGAGAGGTGCGATCACTTGACAGAGTTTTATTTTGACAATATTGACAATCTTTAGAATAAAGCTTAAATTTGAAATAAAAAATTATAGACATAATTCATATTATTCACATATCTTGTTTATAAAAATGATAAAAATTTGATGTATATTTTACCGTACATAAATTGATTTGAAATTCAGCGGTCCGAAATTAAGGTACTTGATACATCAACAAGCAATACCAAAATTACATGAAATTTAGTTATTGTGTAATCTGTATGTACAACAACATACCCATAAATTTACTTTTATTTGTTTAGAAAATCCATTGTTGATGTATCTTATCTTAGAAATTATATATACTTTGAAACTATCTTAAATGAATTGTTTGTTTTTAATTTTTTATCCTGTCCCCTTATGAATGGAATAAGCGAGTCACGGAGTGAGAATTGATTTGCGGTATGTCGGCTGCGCATTGAAGAAGAGTCACGTTAGAGAATAGAGTCATAGAGATGGTTGCATTCCATGCTTAATTTGTTAGAGATATATTAAAACATTACCACGGTACTTGTGCATGCTTTAACTGGAACAATAATAGTGATTTAATTTATATGAATATGAACACAACTCCAACACACCGACGACCATTGATGGAATTTTCTCTGTTCACATTTCCTCATAGATTAGACTTCATTGCATATTGGGTGGTTTCACCTTTTGCTACTTTTTCACCTTCCAAATCTGTAAATGGGGAGTGTCAAAAAAGTTAAATACTTGGATAAAAAAAAACCATATTATACATATCTCAATTAATTTTGAATTTTTTTAATAAAAAAAACTAAATATGCATTACACTAATAATCAAGTGTGTGTTATACTCTTATATAATAGTTAAGTGGACATAATAAAATATATAAACTAAAATCTAATTTTAACCTGAACTATGGCATTATTTCATGATGCTGCGATAACTAAATTAGAAAAAAAAAAAAAGGCAAGATTGATTTAGTTAGTTAGACATAATTTGCAGAGCAATTTCTGGTTTAACCCTTGATCTTAGTTCAATTCCACCACATTTGCCAAATCCAAGTACCCTCAGTTGGGCGCTCATATCACCTGAGGTAACATAATACCCTGTTTAGATCTAGACTGTATGATCAGAATACACACGAATATTAAAGAGACCCTGTGCATTCCACCTTGGACCAAATTGGTCCGAATCTAAACTGAAATATTCTGTTACCTCAGAGGATATCGACTCCCCTCAGTTATTGCCTCTACTTTGATTCTTTCTCTGCTATCGATATAGTACAATTGTAATTACATCTTTCCCTAAAAAAAAAAATGAACAAAGCAAAACAAAGTTAAAAATTTCCTTCACTGAAATAAAAGAAGAGTTTGATAATACAAGTATACTTGTTTAACAAAACAAGCACACCTTTTTTTATTTTCTTCTGAGCACTGAGAAAGAGAACTTTCCCTTAGGTTGCAGATTGCCATACATCAAGTTATTATAATATAAACAATCACGTATGGAGAAGCTACATGAAATTATTAAAACACATATTTGATACATCTGAATCACAACCAGAATTGAGTAAACAAAATTTACCTCAGGTTGCAAAATGAAATTACATTGTATGGATAAGCAGCATGAAATTATTAAGACATACAATTGATACATCCAGATCACAATCAGAATTGATTAACAAACTTAACATCTGAACTAAATTGCAAACAAGGAACTTTAGATTTCCACAATTTACAAGCTGGCCTGATACTGACACTGGTTTGGCGATTATGGCTTAATAACAGAAAAAAAAAAAAGGAATGTCATCTTAGATTTCCACACTATACAACCTGGCCAGATATCAACTTATTGACTGATACTATTTGAACAATACAACACAGTATTATCATAAAATATAATAGAGCAGGCACTATTTGAACAATACAACACAGTCCTTACTAAACACAACTCCAAAATGTTGGCTACAATAGAAATCATGTTTCTTTATTACATAATAAAATCAATGTTAAAAAGGAGAAAAAAAAGGCAAGTCCCATCTGACCAAGAGATTCACCTGCAGATGAATATCAACAACAACAATAATCAGCATTAATATTTTTATAATAAGTCTATTGATGTAATTGATGACCTGCACATTAAGTTGGGCATAAATTTGAAATGTAAATAGGAGATAAGGAAATGCAGACATGTCCAGATATTAAACCTTGAAATACAATATGGAGAACTCCATTGTGAGTCATAACTGCACAAAAGAAAAGAACCTGTACACTCCTTTAGATGCACACAATGACAAAACACAAATAGTACTAGAGAAAGAAATAATCAAAGTAATGCAGATAATACTAACCAGTTTCGATTTGGCCTAATAAGATTGTCCCATAGAGAGAGAGAGAGAGAGGGAGAGGGTTGAGAGGGGGGGGGGGGGAGGCATAATTTTTTATTTCTAAACAAATACAAAAATCCACATAACTATTAAGATAATCATCAACAAGATAAGCAAATTATAAAGGAAGCCTGCAAATCATAAACAAGAAGGAAATAAGCATTCAGCTCCAATAAACTCGTACCTCAAATGAAGGGAATAACTGCACCGGATCCAGTCTTGATTCATGAGTCTTCACTTTAACCATTCCTAATCAGCATTAAATTTCATGCTTACCTCCAACAATTACTATTATTGGCAGGCACATTTCGATACTAAGCTGGTATTAGACAGACCAGCACACCATCATAATCACATTTGAATGAGGCTACGGTACTTTGCAAAGAGCGAAACGGTCTGTGCTATGGATCAATATCTCTGTTTAAGAAGTTCAAACATTCGATCCGAACCTTTCAAAATGATGTCCATACAAAAATGTACTTGGAGACAGAAGTTTACATTTTTCAGATTTTTTTTTACTATTTTTTTAGATAGGTAGAAAATCACCGATCTAAAGATTTTGAACCATCCGAAAGTAGTGATTTTCAACCTATTTAAAAAAATTGTAAAAAAATTCTAAAAATATAAAATTTGGTCTCTAAGTACATACCCATAAGGAGATCATGTTGAGCGGTTCAGATCGACTGTTTAGACTTTAAAACGGAGATATGGATCCATAGCGAACTGATCCGCGCTTTGCAAAGTACCATAGCCTCACTCATCACATTTAATCAACAGAAAGATCACAAGGGTTGCGAGTTTTTGGTATCCAAAATAGAAGAATAGATTAATCATGCATCTTTTTGAAATGTCAATTTAGCTTTTAGAGAACTATACAACAGAAAATAAACACTAGTCTCAGGTCTACTAATCTAAGGAAAAGAATTCTGCTATTCTGCTACTGCATTAAAATGACCAACAGCTAACATCAGATAGATATTCATTGACCGCTATTTTCTCTATATGCCTCATTCAGTCACAACTTCCTAATTCGCAAAATAATAAAAAGGTGATCATCAGCCTTCCTTTAAGCAGCCGAATGTAAGTATTCCAATTATACCCACATTCTTTTCCAAAATCTGATTGCTTGAACGCAGTTCAATTTCTGACACCAAGCACATCAAGAGCCAGCAGCTCCTTTAGCTTGCATTTGCCTCTCAATCAGTTTGTCAACTAAATCACGGATCTGCAATCAAGTAGAGATGACCTTAGTTATCATGTGAGTTGAAAAGTAAAATCACTATTTTTTTTCTTATCAAAAGCTCAATTTCAGACTAGTTTATGCTTATCTGAAACGCTTATCTGAAAGCATCGCTTATACCTTGTTCTTCCGTTTAAAATTGAGAAATTCAAAAGCTGACATCCCCTTTTCTGCTTCTGACAATTGCTCCATAACCTGGCAAAAAGGAAGAGAGGGAGACACACGATTAATATAATATAATAAATAAATAAATAATAGATAGAGCTTTCTAATAAGTATTTGGGGGTTGGTTGCTGGGTTATGAATTGCGAGTCTTAACCTGACGGCAGGTGGGGTCAGGTCCAAGTCATGACCCAACCCAAGCATTCAATATTTTCTGTTACAACAAAAAATATCCACAATCCTAGTCAGCCTTGTTAATTTTCAAGAGAAAATTGACCCAAATGTAATTAAGAAAAACTCACAATACATGAAAAACCCAAATTTACCACATTGGATGTGGCCCAATCCTTCATGTCACCAGAATGCACAAACAAAAACAACAGAAACAAAAAAACAAACAAACACATAAAATAATGTTCTACCTTAGTGACACTCTTCTTCATAACCGCCTTATAACCGTCCCGGTCTAGCTTGTTGGTCTTATAAAGTGGCTTGAGCAGTGTTGCGACATATTCCATTATACCCTGCTTAATCTGCTCCACTCCATGAGACCGACCCTCTGAATTCTTCTTGCTATCTGCCGGTTGCGACCCCACACTACCTCCTTGCCCTTGCCTTGCAGCATTCTGCAACGCTGCTGTAGCTTCCCCTGGCACATCTCTTTCAGGAATATGCAACCGATTGTAGAAATCGGTATCAACTTCAAAGGCCTGCTCCTGCCACCTTTCAACTGCCGATGCATCCTTCACACCATCAACTCTTACTGGGTCTACATCAACCCAGGCCTTGGTAAAGATCACTCTATTTTCTGGTACTCCGCTACACTCTATGGCATCTTCCCTTATTGTAGGACAGGCATTGCTGTTGGTTGGCATTCTTGGAATATCAAGATTCTGACAAGTAGGAGCCCTAGAGTGGATTTCAGGGTCTCCAGTTAAGTGGCGGCGCCTTGGATCAGATTCTTCAGCTTGCAACCTATTTGCAAACTTATGGAAGGATGGTATTTTAGGGAGCTCGAGTGCTGCTTTCTCTGCCTCAGCAGATGCATATGCCTGAAATCAGGAATCAAAGATTCATAATACTATCTATATACACAAATGGGCACAAACCATTCCCAGGGAATTAATAATTAGTACAGAAGTAGTGTGAAAAAAGGCTAGAAAGGGTTGTGTGGTGATGGATACCTGTGCAGCTGCAATGGCGGCGGCACGGGCAGCTTCTGCAGCAGCAAAGGCTGCAGCCTCTTCTTCAGACATAATAGGAATGGGCTTCGCCTCTGAATCTAAAGCATGTGCGGTTCTTTGTGACCGTAGAGAGCTCGCTTCAGATTTGACATCGAATGTTGCTTCTGATCTCATTGCTCTACCTTCAGGTCTTTTGTTTGATTTAGAAATCTTACTTTGTGGATCCCTGTCCCTGACTTTCAATAACCTCAGCCTGCCATTACTAGCCTTTTCTTTACGGAATACCTCTATCCACACTCTAACAAGTTGGCTTGCTATTGCTCGGATATCTCGGCTGGTGTGCACACATACTTTCTCTTTCACTGTCCTTCCAATTCCTAAATCAACACTTACTTGGTTAATTTAATTTAAAAAAAAGTGGTAAATAAACAAAATCAAGTAAGTGATACAGCAGTACTAACCAGACAAGCGAACAGCCACCAAATCTATTGACACGAGCACAAGCAACCGCACACAATGTCGCAACAGTTGGGTTGAGTTCTTCCCCAGAGAATCCTGCACAAGACATTAAAATAACCACATCAGCAGCTTAAACTTCATATATTGACACAACACAAAAATTGAAACTTACAAGAATCCAGGAGTTGAGTGTGCTCAGTCCTTCCTTAGAGCCAGCAAATGATTTGAGGGCATCAACGGGGAGCTGAAACAATTCCTTTGCCAGAAGCAATCGCCCAGAGGTTGTCTTTGCATTAAAGAACATCTCCCTTAGCAATGCCTCCTTGCTGACTGAAGGATACAACATATCACTAGACAGATCACATGCCTCAAGTCTCCTTGACATGTCTCTAACCTCATTTCTTGCATGATCAGATCGTTTGTTAGCAGTCTTACTTGCGCTCTCCATGGCTTCAACTTCGGACACAAAGTCCCTACCAACCTGGAGCAAATCTATTATACGTACAGCCTCACGTACACCACTAATCATTGCACCTCCAACAGTATCAGGATGTTCCTTGCAGGTGGCCTCACCGGCAAAGAACAAACAATTTGCAACTGGTCTTCCTAAGATATCATAATCTTCCCCTGACGCACCCACTGCAACGTATGAATAAGATCCTCGGGTAAATGGTTCGGAGCCCCAGTTAGTGACCACAGAGCCAATTGGGTCTGGTACAGACACCTTGCTGAATATCCTTCGGAGCACCATCATAGCATGCGCCACATGATAAACAGGGCTAATATTCTGCCCGTCTACAGCCGCCTTGCCAGCAACAAGTGCTATCAGAACAGGAGCATCACATGTCTTTTTGACATTCCAAAACATGAAGCATCTGCCCCTCAGATCTGTCTCCTCGGCTGTGGCTCCAAAATAATCAACAGTCTCATCCCAGAAAACAGTGGGGAACTCCAAAATGACCTTATTGAGAACACCAAACCCGAGGCGCTCTATGGACATCTTTTTCCAGTCTGGTAAATCAGGAGAGAATTTGATAGATGATGCTTTTAGGCAACCAAGAGGAACCGTCACCAAAACAGCATCTCCCTCAAATGAACTGCCATTTGAAGTACATACCTTGACCTTCTTCTCTTCATAATGCACTTCGGTTACGACATGACTCAAGCGGACATCTAACCCCTTAGCCAGGTTCTCAACAACAGTGCTGAAACCACCTTTAATCATGCAGTGAGCCCCACCAAACCCTCCATAGGCATCATCCTGGTTCCAGTTAGGAAGTGATACCTCCTTCAGCATAGTTGCACAGCCATATTCCAAGTGTGCAAAATGCCAATTCATAACTCGCCTCTCCATTGGTGTAAGTACATCTGTTCCATCTCTGTTTTTGCCTATTTCATCCAACCCGTCACACTCTATGACAGATGGTGCAAAAGCAGAATCACGATGCTTTCTTAGACCGTATTCAAGCCCGTGCTCCAAAGATAGTTGAGCTGACTTCTCACCATGGTGGGCCACAATAAGCGCCATTTCATCAAGAAGGGTGTTGTACTCTGATTCCAGAACCTCATCCAACTCAGGAGGAACCTTCTCACCAGTCACTAGGTCATACAACGGGCAGTCACTGTTTAGCACAGTTAACTCAAGACTGAGCTGAGAGCAGATGAGAGACGACGGGTCGGGTTGCCTCTCAGTTGCCACATCAGCTTCCACTCCAGTAATGATGCTGGCACCGAGATCAACTGGAACTGAGAGCGATGTGCGATCTGTGTGAACCCGTCCACCTAGCCTGTCACGTGCCTCGAGAATAGTGACACAGAATCCCTGACGATGCAGATGCCGTGCAGCGGCCAGGCCGGATGGGCCCGCTCCTACTATGATAATTGTTTTACGGTTTGTTTCATTAGAGGAGGGTAGTTCAGTACCAAAAGGCTCAACTTTATCTTTACAGATGGAGATTTCATATCCATCTAGAGTTGTGTTCCCAGGAATGTTGACTTGACCAGGATCAGAGGCAAGGTCATTTTCTGGGCTTGTCGGTTTAAATCCGTTGCTTTCATTCAGCTCGGGTTTTTTCATATCTTCAAAATGAGGAAAATCTGGTTCGACCTCGAACTTACATGCCTCTTTTTCGGATGCAATGCCAGCATTTATATAGCCCTGGAAAAAAAAAACAAGCATTAGTAAAAAATTGCCATGATATTTAGGTGTTTGGGCCTATTTATAATTAAAATCAAATAAATTGCCTTAGCATATAAAAAAGGTCATGCACCTCCTTAACCATGTAGGAAGAGAGAGAGAGAGAGAGAGAGAGAGAGAAGTTACATTTTGATTCAGAAAGAGATAAATTTCACGTATTAGTGATTCACGAGGAGATTCATCTTGCAAAGGAGTGTCAGATACACCACAGCTGGAAAGCGGCAATATATGTCTGACATCTTTCCTCCAGCGGCTTAATATCATATTCCTGAGATTAAAAAAGAAAAATAAAAAATAAGACCACAAAAACCATTAATGGGAGGCAAGTAGAGAGGATAACCAATATGGCAAATTCAAAAATCACTTGTACCCACAAAGAGAAACAGAGGTCTTAATTTGTTATTTAATTATCTGAGCATTGATTAGTTTGCATTCAGTGAAGCAAATAGGTAGCTTTATTAAATACCGATGACAGATTTTGCGAAAGAGAAATGACCTCACCACAAGCAAATATCTCAACAAAGCTCATGATTCAACGATGACTGCATCAAATTCATCTTATCAATAATGCAAATCAATAGTAAGTTAAATTTATTAAATATCAATAACAAATCTTGCGAAAGAACAATGACCTCACTACAAGCATACATCTCAACAAAGGCCAACACTGATGATGACCAAGTCATATTTGGTTTCCAATAATAGCCAAACTTTACACATCACTATCATAGAAAGGTGTGGTATTTAAAGTAATTATTGATATTATTACAACCAAGGATGACAGAGCATGCATTACTGGGTATATTGGAGTCAATCTAATGTACAGAAAATATCTAAATACATTTGTATTGACAAAAGGAATCATTTTTTAATCACAAAATTATTCAATTGCACTCGCCCTGCAGTTTTCCAGCAAATATGAAATTGTCTATGTATCTCAGTCTTTTTAAATATATGGATACAGCAGTCTTAAGATAATGCAGGTTAAGTATAGATGTTTACTGCACTAAATATTTAACACAGGTACCTGTATGGATAGTAGTGTGCACATGTCTAAACAGATTTGCATAATTAAATACACGCCTACGTATATGCATTTGTATAGGAAAAACCAGTGAACAACAAGGACAGCAATTTTGTCTATTAAAAATCTTAACCAATAAATTGACCAGACTTCAGGTTCTTTATTATATCTACCATAAAAGACAGCAAAATTCATAACTGGTTCCTTTAACAATTTATTTACGCATTAAATCAAATAATAAAGCAAGCGGTAACAAACCTGCACTCAAGATATTCCTGAAAGCCACCCTTGCGCCTCAACAGTTCTTTGAATTTGAGCTTCTCAATAGGCGTAACAGCACGAGCCTTCAGACCAGCTGCGACAGCAGCCACATAGCCATCATTAGCCTCTTCCTCCTTTATTAGCAAATTTCGGTCTCTCGGTTTAAAAGACTGGTCAGGCTGATCCACTGGTAAGTTGTTAAACAACCCTTGTTCATTCACCACTACCTCCCAGTCAGCATCTCCCTCATATGCCATGTCATCATGCCTTCTTTTCTTCGCATTTCTTGCACGTAGCAACACTGAATGATTCTCACGATCTTCACAGATAGGCTCAGTTGCTTCCTTTACATTAAACACAACAGGAGGTTCATTTGTTATAGCCTCATCACGATTAGGTGACATGTCATCTGCCTCGGCTCGGGTAGAATCTGGGGTCCCTGGTACTTGCCTCTCGGTAGAAATCTCTAGAGTATTTTCTGAATTGGTTGATATTTCAAATGCTTTATTGGTAGGCAGCCTTGCGTTGTCATTAATTATAAAATTTCCTGTATCCAACTGCTCATTACAGGGGCTGCAGGTGGAGTCAATGTTTTCCTCTGATACAGGATTTATGTCAGCAACCTCTTCCCCCTTAGGTAACTCAGGAATCTCTTCTAAACACTCTTTTACAGAAGAAACCTCAATCTTTTCTTGTTCATGTATCCCTGAAACAACATTTGGTTGAGAAATTTCTTCCCTAGATATGTTCTGAATCTCTTCCAAATGCTCTTTTACAGGAGATCCTTCACTCTTTTCTTTCTCTTCTGTTTTAGAAACAAGATTTGCTCCCAAAATGCCTTCCTCTTGAACGCACTTGTCAACAGTGGATTGTGCAAGGCCAGCTGAGCAATGGCTCAAGCCAACCTCTAATCCCTGCACCTCTTTTGAATTCTCAGGGAATACGTCTTCTTCATCCTTTATACTAGTTGTCTTAGTTTCCTGCTCAGGATCAGTAACTGAAATTTGCTGACATTCTTCAGCAGATTCTACCAGAATTCTGCTACAACTAGCCTCAGCCAGTTTATCAGAACCCTGATTTTTCACTTTTCGGGGTCTCTTAAAAAGAACTGAGAGAGAGTCTTGGAGCCCTGCCTCATCAGAAACCCCCACCAAGCTGTCTCCTGTTTCCTCATCTCCCACATCAATTCTCGGCCTTTTATTACCAGATTTCACACAGGCCGACCCAGCACCAATTTCAGCACTCTGCAATTCCTCTATTACCTCCTCCTCTTTAACAATAACCACTGGATCGACCACAGAAGTCGCTTTCACACTACTACTCTTTGGCCTCTTGAGCTTTTTCTTTATGGACGCAAGGGTATCATTGATCTCACCACAAGACACCATATCTTCAACCCTATTTTCACAATTGTCGGTCTTTTTCCTGTGTGAAACCCTAGACTTCCTCACTTTAAACAGGGACCCAATCGGCTTTTCATCCTCATCCGATTTACCCTCCAATTTTACTGGGGTTTTTTCAGTATCACTCCCCATTTACACCAAAATCCCCAATCTAAATTCAATTATTAAAAAAACTTACCACCATCACCAGCATAGAATCAAATTCAGCATTGAAACCAGCTGCTGCTCCTCCAAACGAGCTCCAAGCAACTGATAATTGTACAAAGTCCGAGCAGGAGAGGGTGATAGAGGTAGGGTTTTGCAACCTAGGCTTAGGATGGAGGCGGCGGGGAGGGTGGTAGAGGGGGGTATTAAATAGCGCGAGGAAGGGGGAAGAGTAACGGGAAAGTCATTAGTGAGTAGGGGGGGATGTGTGCCACGTGGCAGAGAGAGATAACAGGTGCCAGGTAAGGATGCCAGATGTCAGAAGCGATATCGAAAAAGGCGCGCGGCCGCGGGGGTGGGGGGGCACTTCAGGCCGGTGATTCGTTCGGGCGTTCGCCTCCTCTCGGTCGCACTTTCCGTTTCACTACGCACAACCTTTTTTTTTATTTTTTATTTTTCTTTTCTTTGTTTTCTTTTTTTCTTTTTCCTTTTCTTAACTTAATTGGGCCGTCCAATCCATTATACAGGCCCACGATGGGCCTTTTTTGTTGCCAGGATCCACCGTCAACACCTCGTTTTTATTTTGTCAGTTGTCACTTTGTTTCATTTAATATCGAATCATACATAAATTTGAGCTTTTTTTTTTTTATAAAAAGTAAGCTTTGTGCATTCAAATGTTGTTTGCATTGTATAATTCAGAATAGTGTTGTATTGTTTCCGCAAAATATAGATAACCCAATACTTTTTTCAAATACAGGCTCACTCTGACACGGGAGCGATTACATTGTTGATACAAGATGACGTGGGAGGCTTGGAGGTACTTAAGGATGATAAGTGGATCCTGGTGCAGCCTCTCACAGAAGCGATCGTAGTTATTTTGGCTGACATGACAGAGCTATTTTCGCTATTATTATTTATTAATATGAGCAATTCGCAAAAGAACTGCTGCATAATCTATAAATTGCAAAGATCAATGATGTTATAGGAGATATTCAAAGTGATCCAAACTTAATATCCTTTAACTCCATTACTTTTTAATGCTAATTAAATTTTGCTCCTACAGTTTTCATACTTGAAACCCATTAGGAAGATTAATTAAATTTGTTTTCCTAATCTAGTGTCTTCTAACACCAATTTACATAACCTTTGTTCTACTTTCTACTAATTCAAATCAATACTGGTCAACAATCAGGGGCGGAACTAGAAAATCATGATAGGGGGTGCTAAAATTTAAAATGCACAATATGTTGCTAGTGGGAATTGAACCCATGCTCTCCACAACTACAAAATAAGCTCTAACCACTGGACTACAAGTAGACATGTGATATTTTATAAGGGGGCTAGACTATATACAAAATTCTAAAATAATAAAATTCAATTACATTTCAATATATATAATTAAAATTTTAAAATCATAGGGTGGCTTAGCACCCGTACGGGTGAATGTAGATCCGCCCCTGTCAACAATATAATATGTTTGCTAATATATTGTCCTATTAGCCACTTAAATAGGAAGCATTAATTAATGAATAAATTTTATGATAAATATCTCCTAATATCAAATTGACTTCACAATATAGGCCATGTATTGTTACATCTACAAATAGCTCACAAAGAAGAAAAAATAAATGATCCACTAAATCAAATATTAAACTCTTATTCAGAGTGCGGCTCCGTTTCAGTGCTTGATATGCTTAGAATGAAAACACCAAAAATGATAAGAGCTGCCCCAATAAACCACTGCACACTCATCAATAAATCAAATATGTTAAGATAAAACAGAAGGGGCTGTAACAAAAGGTACAGAATGTGCAATAACCTGGTAATTACTAGCAAACAGGTCCTCAAGATACAAATAGCAGTGATATTTTACTGGTATAAAATACAGGTTGGCCAAATATGATAAATACACAACAGTAATAGTAACAGTTACCAAACTTGTCAGTCTAGTAATGCACAGGTCTGGTAAACAGCACCCATTTATCACAATTTAAGCATTTCTCACTTTCTTTTTTTCTAATTTCTTGATTTAAATTGGATTGACCGGGGTCGATGATGCAAAAAGGGGTGAGGCTCTAACTCGTGTACCAGAAACTGGTACAGTTGAAGTAGCTAGTTGACAGTTCTGTCAATGACTGCCTGAGGGTTTTTATCTAGTAGGGGATGGATTTTTACCTTAGAAGGCAATGGTTCGTCAAACAAAAAGTAACCAGCGAAGCCTGAAGAGATGAAATTAGTTGCAAAATTAGTAACTGTAGCTTGTAAAGAAGATAAAGCCTTGAGACTGTTGACGTAGCAACCCCACATGATTACATTGCAAAAAACAACCATGCCATACTTGACAATCTGTCAAAAAAACAACCATGAATCCATGATTATATGAAAGAATCTGAATTAATCTCGCAGTTAGTTTCGCATTTGAAATTGTGACCTGACCTGAGAAGCAATTAGTTTGGCAAAGATGGCAGCTAGAGCGGCGTTGAGACCAGCCGCTACAGCCCACGCGTAGCCCCGCCCACCCATTGATTCACCTCCGACGACGACGATCTATTCTCGATTGGGTTATTTCTAATCTAAGAAGCCGAAAGGCGACGAGGCTTAATTACTCTCTGGGCTCAGAAGGGCCCAATAAGCTACAATTATTAATTCATTGTATACATTCATGAACGGCATATTCAATAAAGAAATAAAGATGGTGTTTTACTTTATCTTCGTATTTTCATTTTCAAAGTTAAATAGTAAATTTGAACTTCTCAACATGATCTTCATATTAGTATGTGCTTGAAGATCAAATTTTATATATTTTTTTTAATTTTACTATCTTTTTAGAATTTTTAAAAATCACATCTTTTCATTAAAAAAAAAATAATAAAAAATTCAGAAAAAAACTTATTTTCAAAAATTCCAAAAAAAAGTAAAAAAATTTCAACAAATGTAAAATTTGGTCCCAAGCACATTACAATATGAATATCATGTTGAGAAGTTCGAATCGACTGTTTGAACTTTGAAAAAGAAAATATGAGCGGGAAGTAAAATATCATACCATCACTCTAATAATAAAGTCTACTCATTTGAAATTCATAAATATTATATATAAAAGAGAATTAATGATATGACATTTATTGGTTTATAAATCTAAGATTATTTTTTATTTTCACTAAATATATAACTTATAAGCATATGCCTTGATATATTTATATAAATAGCGTAGTCAGACTCCAATTATAAGATTTAGGAAAATAATAGTAGCATGAATTTTGGATTAAAATGTTCTTTTAAGCGCACTGTACATTTGCGTTGAAAATAAACTGAAATAAACATCAGTGCACGCATATGGTTTAGGGGTGAAAACGGAGCAAATATGGAGCGGATAGTGGTAAACCTGTTTAATTTTCCGGAAACGGGTACATATTGGATATCAGTCAGATACAGATACGGATACGGATCGGATTAGATATTTATTAAAAATAATATTAAAATATATCAAAGTTTATAATATTTATCTAATTTTAATGGTGAATAACAATATTTTTTATAATATATATTAAAATATATGATATATATATCTACTATTCGGATACGGATAATTGAAACATAAAACCATATCAGTATCTATATCCACACGGAAAATTAAACATATTGATCGCATAGTAAAAAAATAAAAATAAAAATAGTAAAAAAATAAAAATGCTTCTTCTTGTTTCATATTGATCGCATAGTATTGTTAAAATTGGTTATGTATCTAACTTTAAATATTTCTTGTTAATTTGCAAGTTCAAATTGGAAAAATCCGTTCTTAACTGTTCGACATTGATCAAATTGTACAAACCAGTGTTGTAAAAAACGTCCGTTTAGGCAGATTAAACCGTGACGGATTTTTCTGACTAATTGGCTGATTATTTCCGATTATGATCGATTATTTCTGATTATTTCTTATTAATCGCTTAGCGATACCCTGTCCGTCTGACAAGCGCATACTGTTATTTACAACAATGGTACAAACGAAGTAGGACCATTAACAATTTTTTTTTTTTTTGCAAATCCTACGACGATTGCGATTATTAAATATATGGTACAAAAAGGATGTCATGCAACTTTCTATTTTGTATACTTGCATGTTGTTAAATAAATAAAATACTCTTTATGGCTATTTCATATTCATCGAACAATATAAAAGAAGAGGGGGGTTCCACTGCACCATTATTTGGTGCACCTAACGTGCACCCAAAACTCATATGGTGCATTTTCAAAGTTCAAATAGTCGATTCGAACCTTCCAACGTGTTCTTCATATTAAAATGTGCTTGGAGACCAAATTTTACTTTTTTTGGAAATTTTTTACTATTTTTTCAGAATTTTTGAAAATCATCACTTTGCTGAATTTTTTACTATTCATCAAATTATTGTTTAGTTTTTTCAAAAATTCTGAAAAAATAGTAAAAAATTTCCAAAAAATGTAAAATTTAGTCTCCAAGCACATTTTAATATGAAGAACATGTTGGAAGGTTCGAATCGACTATTTGAACTTTGAAAATGCACCATATGAGTTTTGGGTGCACGTTAGGTGCACCAAATAATGGTGCAGTGGAACCCTCCTCATAAAAGAAATAGGATGTGCTTATTTTTATTTTATTAAAAAATTCGCATATTATATTGGCTACTTGATATTGATCGGACGGTCCAACAAATATTTTGTTTATATATGGATTGTTATTTTTTTTATAAAATTTGCATACTGTAAAATGAACAAAGAAAATGTTACGCCATTTGATAAAGATCACACAATACTGAAAAAAAAAAATAAGTTTTGAACACGATTCTCATTTTTTTTTTTTGTCAAATTTATGGATTCCAAATTTGAAACTAATATATAGTTTTGGCTCTCTGACATTGGTCGAATTGTTAAAAAAAAAATCGTGTCTATGCAAAGCTATTGATTTTTCATTATTCTTTAAATTTAAAGATTATAATTAATCGTAGATATTAATTAGATGTTATAAAAGCATATAGTATACATACATATTCTTTTTTTTTTTCAAAAAAAGATAAAAATTCACTACAAAATATACAATCAGAATTTACTAATTTATTTGTAATGATTTTATTTGATTTCATTCATAATCATGATTGTCACTATTCCGTTACAATTTTATTCGGATCGAATTGGCGAATCTAAAATTAGCTCTAGAATGGTGTTATTTAAATATTGCATATAAATAGAATAGTGCTATTTGAAAAGTGAAATGGACTTCTGATAAAACGTTAATTGGAATATAGTGAAAGACGAATTGTATGATAATTGATAACAATAAAATATTTCAAAATAAATAATGATTGTTATAAATAATTATAATAATTATGATTGAATTTTTTAAGAGTAATTATGATTGAATTTAATAGAATAATTTTAAATACTGAAGAATATAATATAATAAAATAAAAAAATATCACCATTCCACACAATTTGATTACAATTTTTTCTATTGAAAGAGCATACTATTCCCGTATTCCGTTATTCGTACAATTGTCAAACTGTCCTTCAATTTCCGTAAAATAACAAGAACTGCATATGTATTGTCCCGATATTTTTATTAAAACCCCCAAAAAAATAAAAATTATCAAATCTGCTCCCACTTCAAAATTATAATTATTTCTACCCTAACCGCCCGTGGACTGGGCGGTCCACTTTTCCCACCAGACCGCCCAGTCACTGGGCGGTTCACTTTTGAAACTTGACCGCCCAGCCTTCGGGCGGTCCACTCTGAAAACCTGACCGCCCAGAGGCTGGGCGGTCCACTATGAATTTTTTTTTTTTTTTAAAAGCGGTCCGCTGGGAGCAGACCGCTCCCCAGCCTCTGCCTCTGCCTCTGCCTCTGCCTCCACGCCGAGTCGCCGCCCCGCCGAGTCGCCGCCCGAACCTGGTCCACCCCAGCCCATTTCGCCTCTCTCCCTCTCTTCCTCTCTCTCTAGAGCTCTCTCTCTCTCCCTCTCTTCCTCTCTCTCTCCCTCTCTTCCTCTCTCTCTCTTCCTCTCTCTCTCTAGATCTGCCTCTCTCTCTCTACTGCCATTCTCTCCCTCTTCCCCTCTCTCTCTCTCTCTTCCTCTCTCTTTCTCTCTCTCTCACCCGAACCCTAATTTCGGCCATCTCGGCGACGGTCCGATTTTTTTCGGGTAAGTTTCTAAATAATTTTTTTTAATTTATATTTTGTATCTTGTATTGGCATTGGACCGATAGGTAGAATTGAATTGTTAATTATCGTGTCCGGGTTGTTGATTTTCCCGAAACGATTGAATTGTTCAAAATTAGGGTTGTTGATTTTCCCGAAACGATTGAATTGTTCAAAATTAGGGTTGAATTGTTAAATTAGGATTTAGGGTTGAATTGTTTAAATTATGTTGAATTGTTAATTTAAGGTTGAATTGTTAAATTAGGGTTTAGTGTTGAATTGTTAATTTAGGGTTAGGGTTAATTTAGGGTTTAGCGGTTAAATTAGGGTTTAGGGATCAAATTAGGGTTTATGGTTGAATTGTTAAATTAGGATGTAGGGTTGAATTGTTTAAATTTTGTTGAATTGTTAAATTAGGGTTGAATTGTTAATTTAGGGTTTAGGGGTTAAATTAGGATTTAGGGGTTAAATTAGGGTTTAAGGATCAAATTAGGGTTTAGGGTTGAATTGCTAGATTATGGTTGAATTCCTAAATTAGGGTTTAGGGTTGACATAATTAGAGTTTATAAGTTAGGGTTTATAAATTAGGGTTTAGGGTTTATGTTTCTAATTTATATTGCAGGTACGTGAGGGCGTTTGTCTTGGATTTATGTGGCAGCGTCATGTTTGTCGATTCCAGCGGTGACGCAGTCCCGATTATGTTCCTCTCTCTGCTGAGGGACATTCAGCGGCCGTCGAGGTGGAATTGGGGTGGAGCCGTGCTCGCTCACTTATACCGGGGCTTGTGTCATGCTTGTCTGGTAAGTTTGTACAAATATTTTAATTTTTTTATTACATATATTATGGTTCCATATTTACCAGAAATGAATCGCATGTCCAAAATTTAGGCGACGAACAGGCAGATTGCCGGACCACTTCTTCTAGAGATGCCTTTGAGTATCACTATCCTGACCGAGTGCCCCGTCAGTTTGGCTTAGATGCCTTTGTCCCTGATTTTCCAGAGTTGGGCGAGCAGCAGACCACCCAGCTGCACAGGTAACTACCCACTGCCTTATCCTTTGTCTATTTTATTACTTATTCAGCCATACACGTTACTAATTAATTTATATTGCAGCACCAAACACAACAAGCCCAAAGTCGACTGGAGCACGCGTTTCTGGGAGCATTACCAGCGTGCTGCATCTCCCCAGTTGCACTTATGGACCCCGCCTCCAGCAGGAGATGCCCCTATGCCGGTCGGGCCTTGGAGATTGCGATATATCGTCTGGTACCAGAGATGGGGCATGCCGACGGTTTATCTACAGGGGGACTACGGTGATGCTCTTCGACGGAGACTCACGGGTGAGGGATCTAGGACTTACTTGCCTTTCGGCCCGATCCATGCTCGTTCGGTATGTTTAAATGAAAATGACATGCTTAAAAAATTGTATTTATTTATTCATCTTCTAATAATAATAATGAAAATACATTGTGTGCAGATTTTGACGGGTATTAGAGGAGTGGCACACAGCTTGGTGTGCATGGCGAGAAGAAGTTGGAGAGCGATAGGATGTCAAATGCTCCAACACAGTGCACCGATCGTTGAGGACTCTGGCTGGGACGGGCGCCTCATTGGTATGTTGCACGATGCCGGGGAGGACATCAATTGGCGCGAGATAAAGGCCCCACCACCAGATCCGGAGCAGCCTGTCGCCCCTATCTACGCTGCGGATATGCCGCCACCTCCTGCAGGTAATAATATGGAATACAAATGATCATTATTAAGTTTTATCTCTAAAAGATCATTCTTATTAATTTATCTTCATTTATGCAGATGATGACCCAGCTTGGGCGTTCCACCAATGGGTATTGAACAACAACGCGTGGAGCGCGTACTACAACGAGTATGGAGTTCCAGTGCAGCATACCGAGGTAGCAAAAGTTCATTATTTACCAGATTTACTCGTTACTTCTATGTCCCTAATTTAACATTGTTTACATGCAGGATGGAGCTGCCGCCGCGGACGATGCCGTTTTCTCATTGGATGACCTAGCTCCCACCGATGGAGATGAGGGCGGATGGGAGCCAGCTAGCCCCCACCGACAGCAGTATATGGAGCCCAGACAGCACGACGGCGAGGCCAGTGGGAGTGGGGCACAGACTGCAGATGGCTTTGCCGCTGCTATATTTGGCACACCGCCTCCGGCCACGTATCCTCCTACTTGGGAGGCCGATCCGTGGGTGTTGCGTACACAGGCGGGGATCCATGGGGAGCATGCATTACACCTGGGGGAGGACCCATGGGCGCGTGAGGACGTACACGATGACATGCAGGTGGATGAGGTTCACCAGAGGCGTCCGCCGTCGCAGAGAGAGCACCGTGCACCTGAGAGGTTGGACCTCTCCGGACCTCGCCCTCGTCGTCGCCGTTAGGGTTTTTATATTTTTTTTAGTTTGATAGGTTTCTAGTATTTTAGTTTGGATTATTATATTACATGTTTGGACTGTTATGTTTCATGTTTAGACTTACCATTTAGATTACCTACTTTTATTGTTTATGCTTACTATTTAGATTACCATTTAGAAACATTTAAACATTAACAAACTTAATATAAAACTAATCAATTATATTAAAACTACACAATTACATAACATATAAAAATAATCGTCAACAAATAATAAATATATATCATACAATTTAATATAAAACATTCAAACAAATCATTACAACAATTTAATATAAAACATTCAAAAATCATTACAACAATTTAATATAAAACATTCAAACAAATCATTACAACAATTTAATATAAAACATTCAAAAATCATTACAACAATTTAATATAAAACATTCAAACAAATCATTACAACAATTTAATATAAAAAAAAAAAATTAATAGTGGACCGCCCAGTGACTGGGCGGTCAAGTTTCAAAAGTGAACCGCCCAGTGACTGGGCGGTCTGGTGGGAAAAGTGGACCGCCCAGTCCACGGGCGGTTAGGGTAGAAATAATTATAATTTTGAAGTGGGAGCAGATTTGATAATTTTTATTTTTTTGGGGGTTTTAATAAAAATATCGGTGTATTGTCAGTTTCTCACCATAGAATATCAGTACTATCCTTGATTAATTCCACCTTCTAAATTATCCCTGCATCATCAAACTAAAATCGTAAAATTGAAGGGGTGATTAGGTAATTAAGTAGGAGTTATAAATTAAAAAGCAAACCTCGTTCCTACCTCACTGCCACTATTATCTTCTCAGTTCTCAATTCTCAATAAGTGATCAATAAACTCGAAGAAAAATGCTCTTACAACTATTAGCAGCATTCCTGTTACTGCTAGTAACACCAGGTTGGGCACATAATATCACAAAATTGCCGCCTCCTTTGATACGCAGCAACACCGGAGGATGCCACATCGCATCTCCGCGCATACAGCTGAGAGATGGAAGGTATGTTGCTTATAAAGAATACGGAGTGCCAAAAGAGAAGGCCAGGTATAAAATTGTCGTTGTTCATGGATTTAGTAGCAGCAAAGAGTAAGCTAAAGTCAAATTTCAGGTAGAAATAAGTAGAAAATAAAGAGGAATTGGAATTATTTATTTGTGATTCACAGGAATTGGTAGAAGAACTGGGGATATGCTTTGTGTCATTTGACCGGGCCGGGTATGAGGACAGCGACCCGAATCCGAAAAGAACTGTGAAGAGTGAATCCATGGTCATGGACATAGATGAATTAGCACAGCAGTTGGAGTTGGGTCCAAAATTTTATCTTTTGGGGACCTTACTAAAAAGATAATGAACCCATTAGCTTTAGAATAGGAGAAGAGAAATATCAATTAAAGTTAGTGAACCCATTAGCTTCGTTAGCTACATGGTTCTAAATCCATTATCCATTATTGTTACTTTTTTGTTTTGTTATGCTTCTGCTTGAAAATTAATCTTCTCCATCAATGTTTTTTTTTTCTTCATTCTCTTGACAATTCAAAAAGATGCAAACTGTAAAAAATTTGATTCTCGATCTCAATACCAATGGTGAAAGAGAAAGAGTCAGAGTAACTGAGATGGAGAAACGAAAAACGGAAAAAGATGTATCTGCCCAAATATCAAGAAAAATCAAATATCAATGGCCTTGATTCAGACTTCGAGATTTTTATTGAAAAATAAATTATTGATACCTTACTAAAAATCAAAGACGAGATGGAGTTGAAAATAAGAGACTAAGGCTACCCTTATTGTTCTAGCTCGTATATTGAAATTAGAGTGAGAGGATTAGAAAGGGAGGGAGAGACGGGGTTCGTTCAATTGGGATTTGGGAGAATGGAAGTGGCTACGGAGAGAGAATGAGAACAAAACTATTATTAAAGAGAGATGGACCCTTCACTGACGACTATATTTTAGTTTAACGAGGCCCCTCCATCAAATGAAGATCAAACTGATGGGCACAAATCACTACGCAAGATCAGACGGTGGAAATACCCATCGAACTAGACTTGGTCCGATGCGCATCGGAACGCCCCCACTTCCATGAGAAACACATCTTTCTCATGCCCGGCCCAGCCCGGCCCACTTCAGATGGAATTCGGAATTTAGTTTTACATGTGAGATGACCACGTTATTCATTCGGCAAAGATTTCATCTTTCTGATTTCCATCGTACACAAATAATTCTCCAAATTCTTAAATTGATTATCCAGATTCTTCGAAATCTTTTTAATTAATTAATAATAATATATGAAGAGTTTGGCTTAGGTGCTACGGATAGTATAAGGCCTTCGTGCTATTGTCTGAAAAATCTATCGTATAAACTTCAAACGATAAATCCAAACTATTAAAACCGATGTTCTCGTCATTGATGTGTTACATGTCAAATTTATAAATTTTTGAGTTCATTTGATATAAAGTCAAGCAGCAAAAAGATGATAAATTTTAAGTTAATTTCAATACATTCATTTTCATATTTTTTTACTGCTTGACTTTATACCAAATGAACTAAATTTTTTATAAATTTGATATGTAAACACATTAATAACGAGAACATCGGTTTTAACAGTTTGAATTCATCATTTAAAATTTATACGATAGATTTTTGAGGCAATAGAACATAAGACCTTATGTTATCCATAGCACCTAAGTCAAACTCATATATGAAATTAAAACTCCTCAAATTGGAGATTATATATATTATGTAGTCACAGTTTGCCAAGTAGATAGTCATGCTTGGAGCTAACAAGTGCTTTTGTGAACAATTCTACCTGTTGGTGTATAGTACAGATACACAACATTTTTACAGAATATTTTTGAAATTACTTCTTTTAATAAAAATTAGGATTATTCCTTGAATTTCGCTTTGAAAAACAATGATCTAATGATAAAACATAAATTTTTATAATGATATAAAAACTATAGAGAATTATTTTACATTTAGAAAATTTTGGCACAAATATTTCTTTTTAAACATTAAAGATATATACAATAGTAAACAGGTATATTGCATTGTGAGGTACATTGTGCGTCTATGATTAAGGAAATGAAGATTTTGTTTAGATTGTGATGAATTTGTAAATATATCTGAAAATAATATGAGATTCGGCAGATGATTCGAAATCTTTAATTATATACAAGTAATTGCACTTAATGACATATAATTGGTAAACTTGCTTGCCAAGCAATTGAATTTAGTGGCAGGGAATATGTTATGAATATTATTTTTACTAGTAGCATGGTCATTACTTTTTTTTTTTACTATTAGCACGGTTGTATACAAACCGACTTTTAACTTTTATTAAGCAAGTATTTTTTTTTGTCAAAACATATAATTAATTACTTTCTTGCGCAATTCATTAACTTCACCTCATTTCGCGCTAATTATACATGCAAAATTCTTGTAGTTTATTTGTACTATTTTTTTATTCATTAACAAATTATTAACGCTGAATGGAGTGATTATATATTTTTATTTTATATTAAGTATTAGAGACTATTCTGCTAAGTATATTGTCTATCATGCATAACTAAGCACCCCAAAATTTTTATTTATACCATATTTAAAAAAAATAAATAAAAAAACCATGATTTTGAGAGAATTTTAAAAACAACTAGGCCGCCAAGCCAATCTGCGGCTCCAAAAACAGAGGGCCGCGAAATAAATCTGCGGACCCGACACAACAACATCAAACCTCAGAATTTGATTATTTTGGATCAAAGGGAAATATAATTGTTTAATACTTTTCATAAATAGAAAGAATAATTAATAATTTAAATATGTTAGAAAGAAAATTAAATAAAATAGATAAAATATCTTATAATTTAGATTACTAGAAGGACTTCGAAACATTTTTCAGACAAGATTTTTCCAAGTTGTAAATTTTTTTTAACTATTTTTTGATGTGTTACTGGAAAAAAATAAAAATACTTTGTATTTGAATTATTGATTCTGGTTCAAAAGTCACTTCTAGTAAATATATAAATTTTATATCTGAAAATTATTAAACAAATATTATACAACCAAATGAATTTGAGGTTTGCTTTTGATTAATCAGGGTCTGTAGATTCATTTGGCGGCCCTCAGGGCATGCAGATTGACTTGGTGGCCTGGGTAGTTTTGGAAATCTCCTAAAATCAAGATATTTTAGTTTATTTTTTTTTTAGATTATGGTATAAATAAAAAATTTCGGCTAAGCACCATACAACATCTTTCCATCTAGTTTATAGTTTTGGGAGCACATATTTGGTGAATATTTGAGAATACAGGGGTATTGTTTGGTGAGAAGAAGACCAAAGAGTTGTTCGCAAATACTTGGTCCGAGTAAGAGTATAAACGAGATGGATATTAATATATGTTTCATTCGTATTTGTATATGCAAAAAAAAAAAAAAATTATTTGTAAACATGTAGATATCAGAAATTCAGAAGTATTCGAATTACCAAAATTTGTATTGGTGCATCTAAAATCCTACGGTTTGTATTTTGTAAATACTCTTATATTTTACATACTCATTGTTATTATGAATATTAAATAATATATAAATATTTGTTATCAATTTTTTTATTTAAATTGTTTTAATTTTTCTTAAGTATCTCTTGGTTATATTATTTGTCAGTTGCATTGTTAATTATTAACATAAAATCCTATTTATTAATTTTTTATTTCACATATGTATACGTTTAGGTGCATTTTATATTTTAAAGTATTACATATGTTTAATATATATCGACATATTTATTCATATCTGTTTAACAAAATGTGGATATTTAATATGATGTTAACAATGTCTATTTGAATCTGTCTTGTTTGCCCTCCAAATTGTGATATATCATGTTTACTTAAGATGTTAAAGTAATTAAGTAAAATCAATTATGGAAAGAAATTAATTAATTCTTCAATTCTCTATATGGAGAGTTTCCTTGTAAGTGTATTTTGTACTCACTTTGGTGCGGTAACTTTCATAGCACGTTTTTTTTTCTTTCTTGTTTCTACTTGCCACACATCTGTCTACACAGATAGACAACATGAATTTCAATGCTCTGTTTTATTGTGAGCGCGCTCTCACAAAACATAGCGCTCTCTCTCGTTCTTCTTCTGAAACGTTTCGGAGCGGCTGTAGAAACTCTCTCTCTCTCTCTCTCTCTCTCTCTCTCTCTCTCTCTCTCTCTCTCTCTCTCTCTCTCTCTCTCTATGCACACACTCTACATACCAAAACTGTTTCATCTCTTTCTTAATCTGCCTACAGTTTCCCAAATACCTAGCATTACACTCTCTCTCTGTTTCTCTTCTTACCATTCAGGCTCGTTCGCACCTCCGAAACCAAGAGACTTCTCTGCTGAAATTGAGGTTGTTTTCAATGTGACTTTTCACCTTCTTGCTGATTTTTAACTTGTTTTCAAGTGCTGAACTGTCACGCTCTCAGATCAGTGAGGAATCACAAATCAAGGTAGCTAGATAGAACACAATCGCAGAGACAAAACAATCTCAATTTTTGTATTAATTTCAGAAAGATACAAAGTTTAGCTAATTTGGTTAAAGGAGAAATTGGGAAAGAAAGGTATCAAAAACATAAAATTGCAATAACAGATGCTATCCCTATATATAGGCGATGCATTCCCAACAGAAATTATTTAATTTGGTAAACTAAAACGCGCAAACGATCTCCCGCTCGCCACGTCAGACGGGGACCTTGCTCTCACTCCTGCGATATAACAAACTCACAACCGTTCTCGCTCTCATCCTCTCCAGTTTGCTCAAGAACCATCCTCTCCTTTTCAATGGCATTGGGACCCAGCGACAGAGATTCATTTTCATTTGAATTTCTGCCCGTTTCCTGACCGGAATTGCCCGGCTCTATCTCCTTCTTATTCGGTCTATTGACCAAGTCAAAATTGGTTTCAATTTTATTCAGAACTCCTTCCTCTCCTGACATTCCCCCCTTCTTCAAACTGTTCTCGACCTCGAGAAGGAAATCGGGAAATTTTAATGCAATATCTTTGTAATCCTCCCACGTGGCATCCTCTTCAGTTTGGTTTGACCATCGAATGAGCAATTGAGTTTCCGCTGCATTTCGTTTTTTTACCATTCGACGAGCAAGGACAGCAGAAGGTGTGGGATGTAAATTGCCACCTGGACTCATCAAAGGAAGAGATGGAGATACTGCCTGTGTGTCGCTTACACGGGCTTTCAACTGAGAGACATGAAAAACTGGATGAATTAACGACCCGGCTGGCAAATTCAACCGGTACGCCATGGTACCAATTCTTTGTAACACCTCATAGGGCCCGCAGTAACGAGCTCCGAGCTTCTGATTCTTTACCCCAGATACTGACAATTGTCGGTAAGGTTGCAATCTGAGGTACACCCAATCACCTTCTTTGAATTTCCTTTCACTTCTTTTGGTATCAGCATACTGCTTGCTTCTGGCTTGGGCCTTGATCAAATTTGCCTTCAGTTGCCTCAATGCTTCTTGCCTATCTTTCAAATAGGAATTGACAGCCTCCACTGACCCTTTGGGTATACTTGCTAAACCCAATTGTGTTGGTTCATACCCATACAAAGCTTGAAAAGGTGACATTTTGATGGCACTGTGATAGGTTGTGTTGTACCAGTATTCTACTAGGGTTAAGTATCTCATCCAATTCTTTTGTTTCTCATACACCATGCATCTCAGATAACTCTCTAAACACTGATTCACACGTTCAGTTTGCCCATCTGTCTGAGGGTGATACGCAGTACTCATGTTTAGCTTCACACCCAACTTCTCCATCAACTCTTGCCAAAATTTGCTTGTAAAGGCTGGGTCTCTATCTGATACTATATTCTGGGGCAAACCATGCAATTTGTAAACTGAATCCATAAAGGATTGGGCTACATCAGAAGCCTTGTAAGGATGAGATAAGGGTAAGAAATGTGCATATTTTGTTAAACGGTCAACAATGACCATTATAACCTCTTTCCCTTCTGACTTTGGTAGGCCTGTAATAAAATCCATTCCCACACTACACCATGCTTCTTCAGGTACAGGAAGAGGTTTTAACAATCCTGGGGTTTTAACCTTTTCTGTCTTGTTTAGTTGGCAAACCTCACAGTGATTAATAAACTGTTGAATATCACTCTTAAGGTTTGGCCAATAAAAAGACCTTTTCACCCTTTGGTATGTGGCAGTAATGCCTGAGTGTCCCCCTAAATTGGAGGCATGCAATTCCTTGATAATAGCATGTCTCCAACTTCCAGCATTTCCCACACAAATTCTTCCCTTGTACCTTATAATTTGTAGATGTTGAGATAGGTGGTTGTGCTCCTCCTGTTGGTTGACTGCCTCCTCTAGTTTAGCCTTCAAGCATTGCACCCACTCATCACCTTCATAACTGCTTTGCACTTTTTGAACCCACTGTGGTACCAATTCAGTAACAGCCATCAACTCCATAGTTTCCAACTCTTCTACACCTTCTCTCCTTGATAGAGCATCAGCAACTGTATTTTCCACCCCTTTCTTATACTCAATCACATAATCTAAACCCATCAATTTACTCAGCCCTTTGTGTTGACTAGCTGTGTTAATTTTCTGTTCCAACAGGTATTTCAGACTTATATGATCAGTTTTGATGACAAATTTACTCCCTAGTAAATAATGTCTCCACTTGGTAATAGCAGTCAAGAGGGCAAGGAAATCTTTTTCATAGGTGGACAGTAGTTGGTTTTTAGGTCCAAGTTTCTTACTCAAGAAGGCCAATGGTTTCTTATTTTGCATCAAAACTGCCCCAATTCCTTCTTTACTGGCATCAGTTTCAATAGTGAATTGTTGGGAAAAATCTGGTAGAGCAAGAACAGGAGCTTGAGTCATGGCAGTTTTTAAGGTTTCAAAGGCTTGTTGTGCTCCTTCATGCCATTTAAAAGCATTTTTCTTCAAGAGATCAGTTAAGGGTTTAGAGAGAAGACCATACCCCTGAATGAACCTCCTATAGTAGCCTGTCAGACCTAGGAAGCCTCTCAATGATTTCACATCCTTTGGCACAGGCCACTCCTTCATGGCTTTCACCTTGCTAGGATCAGTAGCCACCCCTTCATGAGATATGATATGCCCCAAATATTCAATGTGAGACACTCCAAACTCACACTTACTCTTTTTCAAATAGAGCTGATTCTCTTTCAAAATTTCAAAGGCTTGCCTCACATGCTCTGCATGAGTGGTGTGATCATCACTATACACCAAAATATCATCAAAAAACACCAATATAAATTTTCTCAGATAAGGTTTAAATATGGTGTTCATCAAATTTTGGAAGGTGGCTGGTGCATTTGTGAGCCCAAATGGCATCACCTTGAACTCATAGAGCCCCTCATGAGTGTGGAATGCAGTTTTGGGAATGTCTCTCTCATGCATCCTAATCTGGTGATAACCAGATCTTAAATCCAGTTTAGTGAACACTTTAGCTCCCTTGAGTTCATCTAACAGATCTTCAATGATTGGAATGGGGTACTTGTTTTTTATAGTGTCATTATTGAGTCTCCTATAATCAACACACATACTCCATGACTGATCCTTTTTCTTAACTAATAGCACAGGTGAGGAATAAGGGCTGCTAGAAGGTTGTATCAATGACTGTTTAAGAAGTTCTTCAACAATTTTCTCAATTTCTAGTTTCTGGTAGTAAGATAGTCTGTATGGTCTGAGGTTAATAGGTTTTGAGTCAGGTTTGAGGTGTATTTGGTGGTCTTGGTCTCTTTTAGGAGGAAGGGATTTAGGTTCAGAAAATAGGAATTCAAATTCCTTCAATACTGGTTGTAAAAACTGATTCTCAAATGGCAACTTATCCTTCACTTCCACTCCCTCTATACTAAACACATGTGCCATCAGCACCTCACCATCAGGTTCCTTCTCATTCAGCAATTGGGTCACTCCTTTACAAATATGCACAGCTGAATTCACCTCTTCTACTTCCAATTTGACTGGTTTACCCTTGCTTCTCATTTTCATAATGCCCCTTTTCCAATCTAAAAACATGGGACTCATACTAGCTAACCAATCCATACCCAATAGCAAATCAAAACCATTAATATCTAACACCCTCAAATCTGACTCAAAATCATGGTTTTGCAATTTAAAATTCAGATTGGGACATAACTGGTTAGTGCTCATCTTGGCGCCATTAGCAATCTTAACTTGCAAGGTGGGTGTCTGTTGTGTCTCCAACTTCAAATCATTAACCAAGTAAGGGTTAATGAAGGAGTGGGTACTTCCACTATCAATAAAAGCACACACTGGAATTTGATTGATTTCACCCTTGAATATTAGAGTTTTACTGTTTGGATTGTTGTGGATAGTGCACAGATTCACCACTGCTAATTCTCCTTGTTCATCACCCTCTGAATCACCTTCTTGCACAATTTGCAGTTGGTGCATCATCTCCTGTTGCCATGCCTGTGCTTCCCCTTCTTCATCTTCTATCACCATCACCCTTTTAAATTGACACTTATGCCCCTGACTCCATTTTTCATTACATTTGAAGCACAAGCCTAAGGCTCTCTTTTGATCTAGTGACATGGAACTGGTGGTGGGTGCAGCCTTGAGCATGTGGGGTGTTTTCTCTTTCCATCTACCTTCAGTAATTAAAGCTGGTTTGGCATGAGGAAAGGGTGAGGGTCTACTAGCAGCAATGGGTTTCTTCAGGGCACTGTCCAAAAATAACTCGATTTGTTTTGCATATTTGACAGCATCATTCACTGTCTGAGGGTTGAACATTTCAATCGTATGCTTAATCTCATCTCTTAAACCCGATATGAACCCTTCAACATAGAACTCTTCACTAACGATTTGCCTCATATAAGTCAATCTAGACTTTGCTTGCAAAAACAATTTCACATACTCCTCTACTCTGCCAGTCTGGTGTACCCTCTTGAACTCATCAACCGGTTTATCTAATTTACCAGTAAAAATCTCCTTTACTAAATTCACCAATTCAGGCCATGGGGGTTGAGGATTCGCAATTTTGTAACACCTGAACCAATCTTTCGCTTCTCCTTGGAAGTGCATAACAGCTAATCGAGATTTGAATAGTTCAGGAGTTTGAAACATGTCAAAATAGAGTTCACACTCTTCTCTCCATTCAATCGGATCAGTACCATCAAAACTAGGAAAATCATAACGAGGCAGATTATACCTAGGTTGTTGATTATCACCTTGCCTAAAATCTCGGCCCCTATCTCCATTAGTAGAGCCCGAACCAGCATCTCGATCGCCGGTACCACTAGCCTCATGGATCACCGGTCGTTCCCTCGCAAAGTAATGATGGATGGTCCGTTGCATCTCAGCTAGTTGCTGAATCATGGTGGAGATAGCTTGTGTGTTGGAGGTTGTGTCACGAGCTATCATGCCCAACTGATTTTCCATGAGGTTCACCTTACTGCCTAACTCGAGTTGAGATGAGTCAGATCGGTTGAAGCGATCCTGAATAGCCTCCAATTCAGTGATAACCTCAGCTTGTAACTTGCTGCGAGTATTCGTCGCCATGGCGATGTCAGTGTTCCCAGCTGCGATCGATACGCTCTGATACCACTTGTCACGCTCTCAGATCAGTGAGGAATCACAAATCAAGGTAGCTAGATAGAACACAATCGCAGAGACAAAACAATCTCAATTTTTGTATTAATTTCAGAAAGATACAAAGTTTAGCTAATTTGGTTAAAGGAGAAATTGGGAAAGAAAGGTATCAAAAACATAAAATTGCAATAACAGATGCTATCCCTATATATAGGCGATGCATTCCCAACAGAAATTATTTAATTTGGTAAACTAAAACGCGCAAATGATCTCCCGCTCGCCACGTCAGACGGGGACCTTGCTCTCACTCATGCGATATAACAAACTCACAACCGTTATCGCTCTCATCCTCTCCAGTTTGCTCAAGAACCATCCTCTCCTTTTCAATGGCATTGGGACCCAGCGACAGAGATTCATTTTCATTTGAATTTCTGCCCGTTTCCTGACCGGAACTGCCCGGCTCTATCTCCTTCTTATTCGGTCTATTGACCAAGTCAAAATTGGTTTCAATTTTATTCAGAACTCCTTCCTCTCCTGACATGAACCCTCTTATTTGAAAGGCGCCAGCATATGGATATCAAATTTATTGGGAATTTTGAATGTATCTCTCAGCCTTTTACTCTAGTTAATTAAACCCCAAAAAGAAAAGAAAAGAAAAGAAAAAAGATTACGGAGGTTTATAATTTAGTTTTTCTTTTGAGTATTTAAGATTTTTCTATTTTCAAAGCTCAGTTCTATTTTCATTCTCTGTAGATCTTCTCTGCCTCAAATTTAAACTATTTAATTTTTTTACTCTCTTTTTCCATTGACAGTTGAGTGAGACCCAATAAAAAGCAAGCTAGGGTTTCATCTCTGAGACTCTGACAGCTGGCAACCTTCTCCCATGTTCATCACAATGGATAATGTACATTACCAATACATGATCCATCGGAAGCAACAACAACAAAAAAATTATGAAAATTGGGAGGTAAAAGAAGAGCTTACAACTTGTCCGCTTGAATCGGAGTCAGACTTAGTATCTTGCAACGTTTGTAAAAGAAATTTCAGGTCTAAAAAGGCGTTGTGGGGACACATGAGGTGTTGCAAATCAGCCGCCAGAACTGATAACCGAAGCAAGCATGATGTGCTTGAATCTGGCTGGCTTGTGACTGCCAAGCGGGGCCAGAAGCCAGTCATAACCACTACAAGCCCCCAATTTGTGGCAGCTTGCATTCTCATCAACTTGTCCAGTGGCAAAAATTGTGATGACAGGGAAAAGGAGAAGACTGTGATGGAAGAATCTCAGCCGTTGGGTGACACCTGGATTTCTCAGTTCGTGTGTGGCAATAAATTTGCATGTGTTACATGTGGCAAGGCATTTCCTTCGTATCAGGCACTAGGTGGCCACAAAGCAAGCCACGGGAAGGAGGACACGATGGTGAATTTAGGTAAAAGTGAAAAGGAGGTGAAGTACTTGAAGAGGCTGATAAGTAGGGACCACCGGTGCGAGGTTTGTGGGGTCTCTTATCCATCGGGACAGGCTCTTGGCGGTCACAAGAGGAAACATTGGACGGGTTCACCTGTAAATGAAATTCATGCAAGTAAATTTACTGCAAGAGAGGGTTAATGCATATATGCATTTGGCTAGTTTTTGGACAGATAACTGATATTTTAAGCTTAAGGGTTTTTCTTTAAAAAATTCTTTGCATAAATTTATATAGTACTAATTCTATTGTAGATGACTTGATAGATTTTGGTGGTTTAGCAGGATATGTAGTTCTGTTAATTTCTCAGTAATTTTGGGTACGTATTATTTGGTTTTGCTCATCTTTCGTTTGAAATTGTACTTATCCTGAGTTATTAAAGAATACAATTGGCTTACCAAAACAAATAGTGAACATTAAATTTTACTTCAATTTTCGGACCAAATTGAAATGAGAAGTATTTAACCTATTATTGGAATTATTGTTTCTCATAAGTACAATCAACATATGAATATGTAACTTCATATTCCTCTCATAGGCAGAGACGGAGAAAGGCATAGAAAAAGAGAATTAACTTCTATAAATTGAATTTTCATTAATTTTTACCTTATAAAAATTCTATTTTTTACAATATTTAATACTATTAGTCTATTAGTTTCCTCAGAAAATAAAACTATGACACTTGTGTTTTCAGTCCTTCCAATCTCAAGAAGGATACAAGTAATACATAACTTGGAAGGCATTGTATATTGAGAAACTGAAGACAAAGATAACCTGGCATGAATACATTTTCTCCATTCATTTCATAATTATACAAATCTTGTAAGATCTCTTCAAAAAATATGAGCGGATGCGTTGCTTGAGTCGGTTACAAATGTCTACTTGTTGTAGTGGTTATCTGTCTTAGTTTAGTACTTCTCATTCAATTTTGTTTAAAGGCACCTTGTATATAGGAGAGCAATAAGAGGTAATGTAGTGGCAGAGTGCTCCAAGAACCGTCTTGGTGAACGCATCTTAGTTTTCGCTTCTTGTTTTATGGGTTATTTCTTCAATTCAGTTTAGTTACTCATTTAGAAGAGCACTAAGAGGACTGATTACAAGTGTCATATGAGGACTAAGAGGACTGATTACATCAACTATTACAAAAGAAAGGATCATTTATGGGTTAACTCTGTCAGTTTCATTTATGGGTTAACTCTCCTGAAAGCATCACTTTATTACAAAAAAAGGAAAAATTAACACTTCTCAGGTTACAGACGAATGCATCAACCAGCAAGTCAAAATTTTGTTTTGAAATAAATAAATGAACAAATTAGCAATTTATCAGACTCAGTATCAGTTTCACCAAGCACAATATGAGGTGCTGAATCACTTGTTTCACAAAGCAATTAATCATTCATCAATTCCTTACCTTTGAAACTATTATTCCCCAGTAAATCATAATACAACCTTTTACCCTGTCTGTTTTCGACTTCTAACATGATAAGGTGAAACAAGAGCAGATAATAGGGCTTCTAATGCCACAAACCAGTACTCCTCTTGGGATGTAGGCGATTCCCCTATGCATAAATATTTTTCTACTTTGCCAGTAAATGTGTCGCGTGATTTTGTCGCCAGATTTCATTAGAAGGAGGTCTGCTTCCAGCCTCCATGATTTGCTTTTTACAGAACCACCCTACCAGAATGTAAAGAAAAAAGGAACAAAGGAAAAAAATAAATATACAAAGGTTATGTAGATGTTTGGAGAATTTTGGGATAAGATGATCTATTCTGGCATAATAACACCTAAATACTCACGTCTTGGTATCAGTGTCGTAACATCAACGGTTCACAATTTCACATTCTCTAATTATGAATTATTAATGAAAATAAATTTGTGGTCTTATTTTACCTGGTATATTATTTTATTATATTTGTCACTTTGCCTGGTACATTATTTTATTATATTTGAGGTAAAATTTGGGGAATTACCACAGATAAGAGAGTTTCCATTACTTGCTGGTTGGAACATGTATAACGATATTAAGCCTTGCTAAAGCAATTTAACAATAAAATTGTGGTATCCCAATTAAAAAATTAAACTACCTTTCTGAAAGTTTTGAACCTGTTCTGTAAGAATCTGGTATGGACATGATTTTGGATATCACATTGAGTACCAGAGCAGCCTCTAATAGTTGCTATATGGCATTACTGGGTTTTCATCCTGGCAATCCAAATCTTATATAAAAATTATAATGTCCGTATTTTAATTTGACTTGCATTATCTTACTATTATAAATTGATTAGTTTCTTGAATTGAGTAGTTTCATCCCTATAAATGTGCTACTCGAAAATCTGCCATTAGATCCTAATGTGCAAGCAAATTTTCATTAATTTTTGTACCTATCTAAAAAATAGTAAAAAATTCCAAAAATATAAAATTTTGTCTCCAAGCACATTTTAATATCGAGATTACGTTGAGCGGTTCAGATCTACTGTTTAGATTTTTAAAATGAAAATAAGAATGTGAAAAATAAATTGAGCGTGAAAACAGTGAGACATTTTAATTAACCGTATTCTTGTTTTAAAATGTTGCATGTGGTTGGTTATTTCACAGTGGATAAACGGCGTGTGAATGCATATTGCAGTAGGATATGTAAATAATGAATGCATATTTGTATTTATAACAAATAAAAAACAAAAATTTACAAATAGATTTTTTTTAAATAACTAAAAAAATACAAAAAAATACTAGTATAAAATTTATCTTTGTCAAATTAAAAATGTATCACTAATTTTATATATCTAGAACATTTCTGAAACCGAAAGTTGCATTGCGATGGAGTATATGATTCTATTTAATGGCTGGTGGGCATTCTTGGTAAAACTACTATAAATACATGCAGAGTTTATATTGTTTTCATCCGTTTCACTTTTCTTTCAGTCTCTCCTTTTCTTTTTAAGCTAGAGTTGAACTAAAAAGTATTAAATTAAAGGTTGATCCCTAAATAGAGTCAATATAAAAAATATTAAAATATACAAAGCTTCCTTTTAAAGAAACATATATTTACATGAAGGAAGAGTTATATAGCTACACGTCCGCTCATATTTTTTGAAGAGATCTTACAAGATTCATATAATTATGAAACGAATGGAGAAAATAAGAAGAAAATATATATTCATGCCAGGTTCTCTTCGTCTTCAGCTTCTCAATATACAATGCCTTCTAAGTTATGTATTACTTGTATATATCTTTCTTTCTAGATATTCAATGTATATATGTGCCTATGAGTAGTGCGAAATCTTGAGATTTGAAGGACTGAAAAAGATTTATTTTCTGAGGAAACTAATAGACTAATAGTATTAAATATTGTAAAAATTAGAATTTTTTATAAGGTATCATTGTTTTTGGATATTCCAAAAATAGTGATTTTGTACATGTATAAAAAGATAGAAATTTTTTTCAACAAATATAAAATTTGGTCAGGAAGCACATTTTAATATGAAAATCATATTGAGCAATTTGGATCGACTGTTTAAATTTTAAAAATAGAGATAAGGATGTGGGACATAAATGAGACATTTTAATCTAACTATTTTGTTTTTGACATTAAAATTTAAAATTTAACTGTTTTTGACATTTAAATTTTAAATTATTTTAACTACTACATATTTATGCTGCTCAAGCTGTGTCTTTAAAGAGCCAGATCCTCATTGTCTTTCTGAAGAGCAATCTGTGCCCTTCTATATCTACAATTTAAAATATACACACATGCAAGAAAGAAATATAATACCAATATAAACTGAAAATAACATAATCAGGTTATCATAATGTATAAAGTGGAATTACTAGTCATTGAAGCCTGTTTAGCAGCTTTGTATTTGTTCTCCGGTCTCATTTGTGATGCCAACACCATCACCAGAAAGAAAAAAAACCAAAATTAAAACATTAAGAAACATGGTAAATTACACAAATGCTCCCTTTGTGTGACCCTTGTTCACCATCTTGGTCCTACAAACACAAAAGACAATTCATTAAGAAACATGGTAAATTCCTTGGCTGTTCCTTCTAAGCTTTTGATATAACATCAAACTGGACCTATTAGTTGCAACCTTAATACAACACTCCAAATAGAATGTCATGGCAACACTTAAGTAGTGTCACTAGATGGCAAGAGAAAAGGTCAGTTGCAACCCTAATACAATATTCTAATTGATGGTCTTTGCAGCACTCTAGGAGTTTCGCCAGATGGCAAGAGAAGAGGGTAGTTGCAAGCGTAATACAACATATTAATTGAAGGTCTTTGCAACACTATAGTAGTGTCTCCAGCTGTCAAGAGAAGATGATAGTTGCAACCCTAATACAACACTCCAATTGAAGAACTTAGCAACACTCTTGTAGTGTCCCCAGATGGCATGAGAAGAGGGTAGTTGCAACCCTAAAACAATACTCCAATTGAAGTTCTTTGCAGCACTCTAGGATTGTCGCCAGATAGCAAGAGAAGAGAATAGTTGCAACCATATTACAACAATCCAATTGAAGGTCTTTCTCGCACTCTAGTAGTGTCTTAAGATGTCTAGCGAAGAGGGTAGTCGCAATCCAATTACAACACTCAAATTGAAGGTCTTTGCAGAACTCTAGTAGTGTCCCTAGATAGCATGAAAAGAGGATAGTTGCAACCCTAAAACAACACTTCAATTGAAGGTCTTTACATCACTGTAGGAGTGTGGCCAGATGGTAAGAGAAGAGTGTAGTTGCAACCCTAATACAACACTCTAATTGATGGTCTTTGTAGTACTATAGAAGTGTCTTCAGATGGAAAGAAAAGAGCGTAGTTGCAACCCTAATACAACACTCCAGTTGATGGTCTTTGCAGCACACTAGTAGTGTCGCCAAATGGCAAGAGAAAAGCATAGTTGCAACTCTAATACAACATTCTAATTGAAGGTCTTTGTAGCACTCTAGTTGCTCCGTTAGATGACAAGAGAAGAGGGTAGTAGTTGCAACCTTAATACAACACTCCAATTGAAGGTCTTTCTCGCACTCTAGTAGTGTCTCAAGTTGTCAAGAGAAGAGGTTAGTTGCAACCCAATTACAACACTCAAATTGAAGGTCTTTGCAGTACTCTAGTAGTGTCCCTAGATGACATGAGAAGAGGGTAGTTGCATCCCCAAAACAACATTCCAATTGAAGGTCTTTACAACACTCTAGGAGTGTCACCTGATGGCAAGAGAAAAGTGTAGTTGCAACCCTAATACAACACTCCAAGTGAAGGTTTTTGCAACCCTAATACAACACTCTAGGAGTCTTTGTAGTACTATCGGATTGTCTCCAGATGAAAAGAAAAGAGCGTAGTTGCAACCCTAATACAACACTCCAAGTGAAGGTTTTTGCAGCACTCTAGTAGTGTTGCCAAATGGCAAGAGAAGAGCATAGTTGCAACTCTAATACAACATTTCAATTGAAGGTCTTTGTAGCACTCTAGTTGTTTCGTTAGATGACAAGAGAAGAGGGTAGTTGCAACCATAATAAAACACTCCAATTGAAGGTCTTTTTCGCACTCTAGTAGTGTCTCAAGATGTCAAGAGAAGAGGGTAGTTGCAACCTAATTACAACACTCAATTGAAGGTCTTTGCAGTACTCTAGTAGTGTCCCTAGATGTCAAGAGAAGATGATAGTTGCAACCCTAAACCAACACTCCAATTAGAGGTTTTTGCAGCACTCTAGGAGTGTCGCCAGATGGCAAGAGAAAAGTGTAGTTGCAACCCTAATACACCACTCTAATTGATGGTCTTTGCAATACAATAGGAGTGTCTCCATATGGAAAGAAAAGAGCGTAGTTGCCACCCTAATAAACCACTCTAATTGATGGTCGTTGCAATACAATAGGAGTGTCTCCAGATGGAAAGAAAAGAGTGTAGTTGCAACCTAATAGAACACTCCAATTGATGGTCTTTGCAGCACTCCAGTAGTGTCGCCAAAAGGCAAAAGAAGAGCATAGTTGCAACTCTAATACAACATTCTAATTGAAGGTCTTAGTAGCACTCTAGTTGTCTCGTTAGATGACAAGAGAAAAGGGTAGTTGCAACCCTAATACAACACTCCAATTGAAGATCTTCACAGCACTCTAGGAGTGTCGCTAGATGGCAAGAGAAGAGTGTAGTTGCAACCCTAATACAACACTCTAATTGATGGTCTTTGTAGCACTCTAGTAGTATTGCCAAATGGAAAGAAAGAGCGTAGTTGCAACCCTAATACACCACTCTAATTGATGGTCGTTGCAATACAATAGGAGTGTCTCTAGATGGAAAGAAAAGAGCGTAGTTGCAACCTAATATAACACTCCAATTGATGGTCTTTACAGCACTCTAGTAGTGTCGCCAAAAGGCAAAAGAAGAGCATAGTTGCAACTCTAATACATCATTCTAATTGAAGGTCTTTGTAGCACTCTAGTTGTCTCGTTAGATGACAAGAGAAGAGGGTAGTTGCAACCCTAATACAACACTCCAATTGAAGATCTTCACAGCACTCTAGGAGTGTCGCTAGATGGCAAGAGAAGAGTGTAGTTGCAACCGTAATACAACACTGTAATTGATGGTCTTTGTACTACTATAGGAGTGTCTCCAGAAGGAAAGAAAAGAGAGTAGTTGCAACCCTAATACAACACTCCAATTGAAAGTCTTTGCAGCACTCTAGTAGTGTTTCCAAATGGCAAGAGAAGAGCATAGTTGCAACTCTAATATAACATTATAATTGATGGTCAGCATTCAAGTAGTGTCTTGAGAGGGCAAGTGTAGTTGCAACACTAATACAACACTCCAAAAGAAGGTCATCACATCATTCAAGTAGTGTCGCCGGATTACAAGAGAAGAGGGTACTTGCCACCCTAATACAACACTCTAATTGATGGTGTTTGCAGCACATAATACAACATAATAATTGCAGGTCTTTGCAGCACTTTAGTAGTGTCGCCAGATAGCAATAGAAGTGGGTAGTTCTACAACATTCTAATTGAAGGTCTTTGTAGCACTCTAGTTGTTTCGTTAGATGGCAAGAGAAGATGGTAGTTGCAACCTATTACAACACTCTAACTGAAAGTATTTCCAGTACTCTAGTAATATCTCTCGAGTCAAGAGAGGAGGGAAGTTGCAACCCGATTACAACACTCAAATTGAAGGTCTATGCAGCACTCTAGTAGTGTCTCTAAACGGCAATAGAAGAGGGTAGTTGCAACCTTAATACAACACTCCAATTGAAGGTCTTTGTAGCACTCTAGTATTGTCTCCAGATGGCTAGAGAATATGGTAGTTGCAACTCTAATACAACACGCCAATTGAAGGTCTTTGAAGCACTCTAGTAGTGTCTTCAGATGGCAAGAGAAGAGGATAGTTGCAACCCTAATACAACACTCCAATAGAAAGTCATGGTAGAACTCAAGTACTGTCACTAGGTGACGAGATAAGAGGGTAGCTGCAACACTAATACAACACTCTAATTAAAGGTTTTTCCTACACTCTAGGAGTGTCGCCAGATGACAAGAGAAGAGGGTAGTTGCAACCCTAACACAACACTATAATTGATGGTCTTTACAGCATTCTAGGAGTGTCGCTAGATAGCAAGACAATAGTTGCAAACTTAATACATCACTCCAATTGAAGGTTTTTGAAGCACTCTAGTAGTGTCGCCGGATGGCAAAAGAAGAGGGTACTTGCAACCCTAATACAACACTTTAATTGATGGTCTTAGCAGCACTCTAGGAGTTTTGCCAGATGGAAAGAGAAGAGGGTAGTTGCAAACCTTTTACAACACTTTAATTGAAAGTCTTTCTAGCACTCTAGTAGAGTCTCCAGCAATCAAGTGAAGACGATAGTTGCAAACCAATTACAACACTCAAATTGAAGGTCTTTGCAGCACTCTAGTAGTGTCCCCAGATGACTTGAGAAGAGGGTAGTTGCAACCCTAAAACAACACTCCAACTAAAGGTCTTGGTAGCACTATAGTAGTGTCTCAACATGGCAAGAGAAGAGGGTAGTTGCAACCCTATTACAACACTCCAATTGCCGGCCTTTGTAGTACTATAGGAGTGTCTACAAATGGCAAGAGAAGAGGGTAGTGACAACCCTAATACAACACTCTAATTGCTGGTCTTTGCAGCACTCTAGGAGTTTCGCCATATGGCAAGAGAAGAGAGTAGTTGCAAGCGTAATACAACATATTAATTTAAGGTGTTTGTAGCACTCTTGTTGTGTCTCCAGCTGTCAAGAGAAGATGCTAGTTGCAAGCCTAAAGTAACACTCCAATTGAAGGTTTCAGCAGCACTCTAGGAGTGTCGCCAGATAACAAGAGAAGAGGATAGTTGCAGCCCTATTACAACAATCCAATTGAAGGTCTTTCTCACACTCTAGTAGTGTCTCAAGATGTTAAGAGAAGAGGGTAGTTGCAACCCAATTACAACTCTCAAATTGAAGGTCTTTGCAGTACTCTTGTAGTGTCCCTAGATGGCATGAGAAGAGGGTAGTTGCATCCCTAAAACAACATTCAAATTGAAGGTCTTTACAACACTCTAGGAGTGTCGCCTGATGGCAAGAGAAGAGTGTAGTTGCAACCCTAATACAACACTCTAATTGATGGTCTTTGTAATACTATAGGATTGTTTCCAGATGGAAAGAAAAGAGCGTAGTTGCAACCCTAATACAACACTCCAGTTGATGGTCTTTGCAGCACACTAGTAGTGTCGCCAAATGGCAAGAGAAAAGCATAGTTGCAACTCTAATACAACATTCTAATTGAAGGTCTTTGTAGCACTCTAGTTGCTCCGTTAGATGACAAGAGAAGAGGGTAGTAGTTGCAACCCTAATACAACACTCCAATTGAAGGTCTTTCTCGCACTCTAGTAGTGTCTCAAGTTGTCAAGAGAAGAGGTTAGTTGCAACCCAATTACAACACTCAAATTGAAGGTCCATGTAGTACTCTAGTAATGTCCCTAGATGTCAAGAGAAGATTATAGTTGCAACCGTAAACCAACACTCCAATTGAAGGTTTTTGCAGCACTCTAGAAGTGTCGCCAGATGGGAAGAGAAGAGTGTAGTTGCTACCCTAATACACCACTCTAATTGATGGTCTTTGCAATACAATAGGAGTGTCTCCAGATGGGAAGAAAAGAGCGTAGTTGCAACCCTAATACACCACTCTAATTGATGGTTGTTGCAGTACAATAAGAGTGTCTCCAGATGGAAAGAAAATAGCGTAGTTGCAACCTAATAGAACACTCCAATTGATGGTCTTTGCAGCAATCCAGTAGTGTCGCCAAATGGCAAAAGAATAGCATAGTTGCAACTCAAATACAACATTCTAATAGAATGTCTTTGTAGCACTCTAGTTGTCTCGTTAGATGACAAGAGAAGAGGGTAGTTGCGATCCTAATACAACACTCCAATTGAAGATCTTCACAGCACTCTAGGAGTGTTGCCAGATGGCAAGAGAAGAGAGTAGTTGCAACCCTAATACAACACTCTAATTGATGGTCTTTGTACTACTATAGGAGTGTCTCCAGAAGGAAAGAAAAGAGGGTAGTTGCAACCCTAATACAACCCTCCAATTGAAGGTCTTTGCACTATATTAGTGTTGCCAAATGCAAAGAGAAGAGCGTAGTTGCAACTCTAATACAACATTCTAATTGATGGTCAGCACTCGAGTAGTGTCTTGAGAGGGCAAGTGTAGTTGCAACACTAATACAACACTCCAAAAGAAGGTCATCACAACATTCAAGTAGTGTCGCCAGATTACAAGAGAAGAGGACTTGCAACCCTAATACAACACTCTAATTGATGGTCTTTGCAGCACATTAGGAGTGTCTCCAGATGTACGGAGAAGAGGGTAGTTGCGACCGTAATACAACATAATAATTGTAGGTCTTTGCAGCACTTTAGTAGTGTCGCCAGATGGCAATAGAAGAGGGTAGTTCCAACTCTAATACAACATTCTAATTGAAGGTCTTTGTAGCACTCTAGTTGTTTCGTTAGATGGCAGAAGAAGATGGTAGTTGCAACCCTATTACAACACTCTAATTGAAAGTCGAAACAGTACACTAGTAATATCTCTCGATGTCATGAGAAGAGGGAAGTTGCAACCCGATTACAACACTCAAATTGAAGGTCTATGCAGCACTCTAGTATTGTCTCCAAACGACAATAGAAGAGGGTAGTTGCAACCCGATTACAACACTCAAATTGAAGGTCTATGCAGCACTCTAGTATTGTCTCCAAACGACAATAGAAGAGGGTAGTTGCAACCTTAATACAACATTCGAATTGAAGGTCTTTGTAGTACTCTAGTATTGTCTCCAGATGGCTAGAGTTTGGTAGTTGCAAACCTAATACAACACTCCAATTGAAGGTCTTTGAAGCACTCTAGTAGTGTCTTCAGATGGCAAGAGACGAGGGTAGTTGCAACCCTAATACAACACTCCAATAGAAAGTAATGGTAGAACTCAAGAAGTGTCACTAGGTGACGAGATAAGAGGATAGCTACAACTCTAATACAACACTCTAATTAAAGGTCTTTGCTACACTCTAGGAGTGTCGCCAGATGGCAAGAGAAGAGGGTAGTTACAACCCTAATAATTCATGGTTTTTACAGCATTCTAGGAGTGTCGCCAGATAGCAAGTTGCAAACTTAATACATCACTCCAATTGAAGGTCTTTGAAGCACTCTAGTAGTTTCGCCGGTGGAAAAAGAAGAGGGTACTTGCAACCCTAATACAACACTTTCATTGATGGTCTTTGCAACACTCCAGGAGTTTCGTCAGATGGCAAGAGAAGAGGGTAGTTTCAACCCTATTACAACATTTTAATTGAAGGTCTTTCTAGCACTCTAGTAGAGTCTCCAGCTGTCAAGAGAAGAGGATGGTTGCAACCCAATTACAACACTCAAATTGGTCTTTGTACCACTCTTGTAGTGTCCCCAGATGACTTGAGAAGAGGGTAGTTGCAACCCTAAAACAACACTCCAACTGAAGGTCTTTGTAGCACTCTAGTAGTGTCTCAACATGGCGAGAGAAGAGGGTAGTTGCAACCTTATTACAACACTCCAATTGCCGGCCTTTGTAGTACTATAGGACTGTCTAAAAATGGCAAGAGAAGAGGGTAGTGGCAACTCTAATACAACACTCTAATTGATGGTCTTTGCAGCACTCTAGGAATTTCGCCATATGGCAAGAGAAGAGAGTAGTTGCAAGCGTAATACAACATATTAATTGAAGGTCTTTGCAGCACTCTTGTTGTGTCTCCAGCTGTCAAGAGAAGATGATAGTTGCAACTCTAATACAACACATCAATTGAAGGTCTTTCCAGCACTCTAGTATTGTCTCCATATGGCATGCGAAACGGGTATTTGCAATCCTAATACAACACTCCAGTTGATAGTTTTTGCATCACTCTAGTAGTGTCTCCAGGTGGCAAGAGAAGAGGGTAGAAGATGATAGTTGCAACTCTAATAGAACATTCTAATTGAAGGTCATTGTAGCACTCTAGTTGTTTCGTTAGATGGCAAGGTTAGTTTCAACCCTATTACAACACTTTATTTTAAGGTCTTTCCAACACTCTAGTAATGTCTCCAGATGTCAAGAGAAGAGAGAAGTTGCAACCCGATTACAATACTCAAATTGAAGGTTATGCAGCACTCTAGTAGTGTCTCCAAACGGCTAGAGAAGTGGGTAATTGCTACCTTATACAAAACTCCAGTTGAAGGTCTTTGTACCACTCTAGTAGTGTCTCCGGATAGCAAGAGAAGCTAGTTGCAACCCTAATACAAAACTTCAATTGAAGTTCTTTGAAACACTATATAGTAGTGTTGACGTATGGCAAAAGAAGATGGTAGTTGCATCCTGATTACAAGACTCTAATTGAAGGTCTTTGCAGCACTCTAGTAGTGTCTCCAGATGGCAAAAGAAGAGGGTAGTTGCAACCCCATTACAACACTCCAATTGATAGCCTTTGCAGTACTATAGGAGAGTCTACAGATGGCAAGAAAAGTGGGTAGTCACAACCCTAATACAACACTCCAATTGAAGGTCTTTGAAGCACTCTAGTAGTGTCGCCAGATGGCAAGAGAAGAGGATAGTTGCAACACTAATACAACATTCTAATTGATGATCTTTGTAGCACTCTAGTTGTTTCATTATATGGCAAGAGAAGAGGGTAGTTACAACCCTATTACCACACTCCAATTGAAGGTCTGTGCAGCCCTCTAGAAATGTCTTCAGACGGAAAGAGACGAGGGTAGTTGCATTCCTAATATAACACTCCAATTGAAGGTCGTTACATCTTTTTAGTAGTGTCTTGAGATGGCCAGAGGCGAGGGTAGTTGCAACCCTAATACAACACTCTAATATAAGTTCATGGCAGAACTCAAGTAGTGTCGCGAGATGACAAGATAAGAGGGTAGTTGCAACACAATTAGAAGACTCTAATTGAAGGTTTTTGCAGCATTCTAGGAGTTTCGCTATATAGCAAGAGAAGAGGGTAGTTGCAAGCGTAATACAACATATTAATTGAAGGTCTTTGCAGCACTCTAGTGGTGTCTCCAGCTGTCAAGAGAAGATGATAGTTGCAACCCTAATACAACAATCCAATTGAAGAACTTAGCAGCACTCTACTAGTGTCCTCAGATGGCATGAGAAGAGGGTAGTTGCAAAACCTAAAACACCACTCCAATTGAAGGTCTTTACAATACTCTAGGAGAAGAGGGTAGTTGCAACCCTATTACAACACTCTAATTGAAGGTCTTTCTACCACTATAATAGTGTACCCATATGACATGAGAAGAGGGTAGTTGCAACCCTAAAACAACACTCAAATTGAAGGTGTTTGCAGCACTCTAGTAGTGTCCTCAGATGGCATGAGAAGAGCGTAGTTGCAACCAAAAAACAACATTCCAATTGAAGGTATGTGCAGCACTCTAGTAGTGTCTCCAAATGGCAAGAGAATAGGGTAGTTGCAACCCTATTACAACACTCCAATTGATGGCCTTTGTAGTACTCTAGGAGTGTCAACAAATGACAAGAAAAGAGGGTAGTTGCAACCCTAATACAACACTCTAATTGATTGTCTTTGCCGCACTTTAGGAGTTTCGCTAGATGGCAAGAGAAGAGAGTAGTTGCAAGCTTAATACAACATATTAATTGAAGGTATTTGCTGCACTCTAGTAGTGTCTCCCGCTGTCAAAAGAAGATGATGGTTGCAACCCTAATACAACACCCTAGTTGAAGGTCTTTCCAGCACTCTAGTATTATCTCCAGATGGCAAGAGAAGAGGGTACAAGAGGATAGTTGCAACTCTAATACAACATTCTAATTGAAGGTCTTTTCAGCACTCTAGTAATGTCTCCAGATGTCAAGAGAAGAGGGAAGTTGCAACCCTATTACAACACTCAAATTGAAGGTTATGCAGCACTCTAGTAGTGTCTCCAAACGGCAAGAGAAGTGGGTAATTGCAACCTTAATACACAACTCTAGTTGAAGGTCTTTATAGCACTTAGTAGTGTCTCCAGATAGCAAGAGAAAATGGTAGTTACAACCCTAATACAAAACTCCAATTGAAGGTCTTTGAAGCACTAATGTAGTGTTGACGTATGGCAAAAGAAGATGGTAGATGCAACCCGATTACAAGACTCCAATTGAAGGTTTTTGCAGCACTCTAGTAGTGTCTCCATTTGGCAAAAGAAGAGGGTAGTTGCAACCCTAATACATCACTCTAATTGATGGTCTTTGTAGTACTATAGGAGTGTCTCCAGATGGAAAGAAAAGAGCATAGTTGCAATCCAAATACAACACTCCAATTGAAGGTCTTTGCAGCACTCTAATAGTGTCGCCAAATGGCAAGAGAAGAGCATAATTGCAACTCTAATACAACATTATAATTGAAGGTCTTTGTTGCACTCTAGTTGCTCCATTAGATGGCAGGAGAAGATGGTAGTTGCAACCCAAATACAACACTCCAATTGAAGGTATTTCTCGCACTCTAGTAGTATCTCAAGATGTCAAGAGAAGAGTGTAGTTGCCACCCAATTACAACACTCAAATTGAAGGTCTTTGCAGTACTCTAATAGTGTCCCTATATGTCAAGAGAAGATGCTAGTTGCAACCCGAAAACAACACTCCAATTGAAGGTCTTTCCAGCACTCTAGTATGTCAAGAGAAGAGGGAAGTTGCAACCCGATTACAACACTCAAATTGAAGGTCTATGCAGCACTCTAGTAGTGTCTCCAAACGGCAATAGAAGAGGGTAGTTGCAACCTTAATACAACACTCCAGTTGAAGGTCTTTGTAGCACTCTAGTATTGTCTTCATATGACTAGAGAATATGGTAGTTACGACCCTAATACAACACTCCAATTGAAGGTCTTTGAAGCACTCTAGTAGTGACACCAGATGACAAGAGAAGAGGGTAGTTGCAACCCTATTACTAAACTCCAATTGAAGGTCATTGCATCTCTCTAGTTGTGTCTTCAGATGGCATGTGACGAGTGTAGTTCCAACCCTAATACAACACTCCAATAGAAGGTCATGGTAGAACTCAAGTAGTGTCGCTAGATGACTAGATAAGAGGGTAGTTGCAACTCTAATACAACACTCTAATTAAAGGTCTTTGCTACACTCTAGGAGTGTCGCCGGATGGCAAGAGAAGATGGTAGTTCCAACCGTAATACAACACTATAATTGATGATCTTTACAGCATTCTATGAGTGTCGCCAGATAGCAAGACAAGAGGGTAGTTGCAAACTTAATACATCACTCCAATTGAAGGTCTTTGAAGATCTATAGTTGTGTGGACGCATGGAAAAAGAAAAGGGTAGTTGCAACACAATTGCAAGCGTCTAATTGAAGGTCTTTGCAGCATTATAGTAATGTCTCCAAATGGTAAGACAAGAGGGTAATTGCAACTCTATTATAACACTTCAATTGATGGTCTTTGTAGTACTATAGGAGTGTCATAAGATGAAAAGAAAAAAGGGTAGTTGCAACCCTAATACAACACTCCAATTGAAGGTCTTTGCAGCACTCTAGTAATGTCTCTAGATGGCAAGAGAACATGATACTTTCAACTCTAATACAACATTACAATTGAAGGTCTTTGTAGCACTCTAGTTGTTTCGTTAGATGACATGAGATGAGCGTAGTTGTAATCCTATTACAACACTCTAATTCAAGGTCCATCCAACACTCTAGTATATCTTCAGATGTCAAGAGAAGAGGGTAGTTGCAACTCGATTACAACACTCAAATTGAAGGTGTATGCAGCATCTAGTAGTATCTCCAAACAATAATAGAAGAGGGTAGTTGCAACCTTAACACAACACTCCAGTTTAAGGTCTTAGTAGCACACTAGTAGTGTCTCCAAATGGAAATAGAATAAGGTAGTTGCAACCGTAATACAACACTCCAATTGAAGGTCTTTGAAGCATTATAGAATAGTGTTGTCGTATGTAAAAAGAAGTGGGTAGTTGCAACCCTATTACAACACTCCAATTGAAGGTCATTGCATCTCTTCAGTAGTGTCTTCAGATGGTAAGAGATGAGGGTAGTTGCAACACTAATACAACACTCCAAAAGAAGGTTATGACAACACTCAAGTAGTGTCGCCAGATTACAAGGGAAAAGGATATTTGCAACTCTAATACAACACTCTAATTGATGGTCTTTGCAAGACTTTTGGAGTGTCACCAGATGGCCAGAGAAGAGGGTTGTTGCAACCGTAATACTAACATAATAATTGAAGGTCTTTGCAACACTCTAGTAGTGTCGCTAGATGGCAAGAGAAGATGATAGTAGCAACTCTAATAGAACATTGTAATTGAAGATCTTTGTAGCACTAGTTGTTTCGTTATATGGCAAGAGATGAGGGTAGTTGCAACCCAATTGCTACACTCTAATTGAAGGTCCTTCTAGCTCTCTAGTAATATCTTCATATGTCAAGAGAAGAGGGAAGTTGCAACTCGATTACAACACTCAAATTGAAGGTCTATGCAGCACTCTAGTAGTACCTCCAAATGGCAACCGAAGAGCGTAGTAGCAACCTTAATTCAACACTCCAATTTAAGGTGTTTGTAGCACACTAGTAGTGTCTCCAGATGGCAAGAGACTATGGTAGTTGCAACCCTAATACAACACCTTAGGAGTGTCTCCAGATGGCAAGAGACTTTGCAGTACTTTAGGAGTGTCTCCAAATGGCAAGAAAAGAGGGTAGTCGTCACCTTAATACAACACTCCAATTAAAGGTTTTTGAAGCACTCTAGTAGTGTCGCCAGATGGCAAGAGAAGAGTATAGTTGCAACTCTAATACAACATTCTAATTGATGGTCTTTGTAGCACAGAGTTGTTTCGTTAGATGGCAAGAGAATAGGGTAGTTCCAACCCTATTACAACACTCCAATTGAAGATCTTTGCAGCCCTCTAGTAGTGTCTTCAGATGGAAAGAGACGAGGCTAGTAACAACCCTAACACAACACTCCAATAGAAAGTCATGGCAACACTCAAGTAGTGTCGCCAGATGGCAAGATAAGAGGGTAGTTGCAACTCTAGTACAACACTCTAATTGATGGTCTTTGCAGCACTCAGGAGTGTCGCTAGATGGCAAGAGAAGATCATAGTTTGTAACACTAATACAGCACTCTAATTGATGGTCTTTACAGCACTCTAGGAGTGTCGCAAGATGGCAAGACAAGATGGTAGTTGCAACCCTAATACATCACTCCAATTGAAAGTCCTTGAAGCACTATAGTAGTGTTGCCGTATGAAAAAAGAAGATGGAGTTGCAACACAATTACAAGACTCTAATTGAAGGTCTTTGCATCATTCTAGTAATGTCCCAGATGGCAAGAGAAGATGGTAATAAAAGAGGGTAGTTGCAACTCTAATACAGCACTCCAATTAAAGGTCTTTGTAGCACTCTAGTAGTGTCGCCAGATGGTAAGAGAAGAGGATAGTTGCAACACTAATACAACATTCTAATTGATGGTCTTTGTAGCACTCTAGTTGTTTTGTAAGATGGCAAGAGAAGAGGGTAGTTGCAAACCTATTACCATACTCCAATTGAAGATCTTTGCAGCCCTCTAGAAGTGTCTTCAGTCGGCTAGAGACGAGGGTAGTTGCATTCCTTATATAACACTCCAATTGAAGGTCGTTACATCTCTCTAGTAGTGTCTTCAGATGACCAGAGGCGAGGGTAGTTGCAACCCTAATACAACACTTCAATAGAATGTCATGGCAGAACTCAAGTAGTGTCGCGAGATGACAAGATAAGAGGGTAGTTGCAACACAATTAGAAGACTCTAATTGAAGGTCTTTGCAGCATTCTAGGAGTTTCGCCAGATGGCAATAGAAGAGGGTAGTTGCAAGCGTAATACAACATATTAATTGAAGGTCTTTGCAGCACTCTAGTATTGTCTCCAGTTGTCAAGAGAAGATGATAGTTGCAACCGTAATACAACAATCCAATTGATCCCCAGATGGCATGAGAAGAGGGTAGTTGCAACCCTAAAACAACACCCCAATTTAAGGTCTTTACAGCACTCTAGGTGTGTCGCCAGATACAAGAGAAGAGGTTAGTTGCTACACCATTACCACACTATAATTGAAGGTCTTGATAGCACTCTAATAATGTCCCCAGATGACATGAGAAAAGGGTAGTTGCAACCCTAAAACAACACTCAAATTGAAGGTGTTTGCAGCACTCTAGTAGTGTCCCCAGATGGCATGAGAAGAGGGTAGTTGCAACCCAAAGACCATACTCCAATTGAAGGTTTTTGCAGCACTCTAGTAGTGTCTCCAAATGGCAAGAGAAGAGAGTAGTTGCAACCCTATTACGACACTCCAATTGATGGCGTTTGTAGTACTCTAGGAGTGTGTACAAATGGCAAGAAAAGAGGGTAGTTGCAACCCTAATACAACACTCTAATTGATGGTTTTTGCCGCACTCTAGGAGCTTCGCCAGATGGCAAGAGAAGAGAGTAGTTGCAAGCTTAATACAACATATTAATTGAAGGTATTTGCAGCACTCTAGTAGTGTCTCCAGCTGTCAAAAGAAGATAATAGTTGCAACCCTGATACAACACTCCAGTTGAACGTCTTACCAACACTCTAGTATTATCTCCAGATGGAAAGAGAAGACGGTACAAGTGGATAGTTGCAACTCTAATACAATATTCTAATTGAAGGTCTTTCCAGCACTCTAGAAATGTCTCCAGATGTCAAGAGAAGAGGAAAGATGCAACCCGATTACAACACTCAAATTGAAGGTTATGCAGCACTCTAGTAGTGTCTCCAAACGGCAAGAGAAGTGGGTAATTGAAACCTTAATACAAAATTCTAGTTGAAGGTCTTTATAGCATTCCAGTAGTGTCTCCAGATAGCAAGAGAAGAGGGTAGTTGCAACCCTAACACAAAAGTCCAATTGTAGGTCTTTGAAGCACTATAGTTGTGTTGACGTATGGCAAAGGAAGATGGTAGTTGCAACCTGATTACAATACTCCAATTGAACGTCCTTGCAGCACTCTAGTAGTGTCTCCATATGGCAAAATGAGAGGGTAGTTGCAACCCTATTACAATACTCCAATTGATAGCCTTTGCAGTACTTTAGGAGTGTCCACAGATGGCAAGAAAAGAGGGTAGTCGCAACCTTAATACAACACTCCAATTGAAGGTCTTTGAAGCACTCTAGTAGTGTCGCCAGATGGCAAGAGAAGATGATAGTTGCAACTCTAATACAACATTCTAATTGATGGTCTTTGTAGCACTCAAGTAGTTTCGTTAGATGACAAGAGAAAAAGGTAGTTCCAACCCTATTACAACGCTCCAATTGAAGGTCTTTGCAGCCCTCTAGTAGTGTCTTCTTATAGCAAGAGACGAGGGTAGTAGCAACCCTAATACAACACTCCAATAGAAGGTCATGGCAACACTCAAGTAGTGTCGCCATATGGCAAGATAAGAGGGTAGTTGCAACTCTAATACAACACTCTAATAGATGGTCTTTACATCACTCTAGAAGTGTCGCCAGATAGCAAGGCAAGGGTAGTGGCAACCCTAATACATCACTCCAATTGAAGGTCTTTGAAGCACTATAGTAGTGTTGCCGTATGGAAAAAGAAGATGGAGTTGCAATACAATTACAAGACTCTAATTAAGGTCTTTGCAGCATTCTAGTAATGTCCCAGATGACAAGAGAAGATGGTAGTTGCAACCCTATTACAACACTCCAGTTGATGGTCTTTGTAGTACTATAGGAGGGTCTCCAGATGGAAAGAAAAGAGGGTAGTTGCAACCCTAATACAATACTCCAATTAAAGGTCTTTGTAACACTCTTGTAGTGTCGCTAGATTGAAAGATAAGAGGATAGTTGCAACTCTAATACAACAGTCTAATTGAAGGTGTTTGTAGCACTCTAGTTGTTTCGTTAGATGGCAAAAGAAGAGGGTAGTTGCAACCCTATTACAACACTCTATTTGAAGGTCTTTCCAGCACTCTACTAATGTTTCCAGAGGGCAAGAGAAAAGAGAAGTTGCAACCCGATTACAACACTCGAATTGAGGGTTATGCACCACTCTAGTAGTGTCTCAAAACGGCAAGAGAAGTGGGTAATTGCAACCTTAATACAGAACTCCAGTTGAAGGTCTTTGTAGCACTCTAGTAGTGTCTCCGGATAGCAAGAGAAGAGGGTAGTTGCAACCCTAATACAAAACTCCAATTGATGTTCTTTGAAGCACTATAGTAGTGTTGATGTATGGTAAAAGAAGATGGTAGGTGCAACCCGATTACAAGACTCTAATTGAAGGTCTTTGCAGCACTCTAGTAGTGTCTCCAGAGGGCAAAAAAAGAGGGTAGTGGCAACCCTATTACAACACTCCAATTTATAGCCTTTGCAGTACTCTAGGAGTGTCTACAGATGGCAAGAAAAAAAGGGTAGTCGTAACCCTAATACAACACTCCAACCCTAGTAGTGTCGCCAGATGGCAAGAGAAAATGATAGTTGCAACACTAATACAACATTCTAATTGATGGTCTTTGTAGCACTCTAGTTGTTTCGTTAGATGGCAAGAGAAGAAGGTAGTTGAAACCCTATTACCACACTCCAATTGAAGGTCTTTACAACTCTCTAGAAGTTTCTTTAGACGGTAAAAGACGAGGGTAGTTGCTACCCTAATATAACACTCCAATTGAAGGTCGTTACATCTCTCTAGTAGTGTCTTCAGATGGCCAGAGACGAGGGTAGTTGAAATCCTAATACAACACTCCAATAGAAGGTCATGGCAGAACTCAAGTAGTGTCGCCAGATGACAAGATAAGAGGGTAGTTGAAACATAATTAGAAGACTCTAATTGAAGGTCTTTGCAGCAGTCTAGGAGTTTCGCCAGATCGCAAGAGAAGAGGGTTGTTGCAAGCTTAATACAACATATTAATTTAAGGTCTTTGCAGCACTCTAGTAGTGTCTCCAGCTGTCAAGAGAAGATGATAGTTGCAACCCTAATACAATAATTCAATTGAAGAACTTAGCAGTGTTGTTTCAAGCAATTCTCTTTTAGTTTATTTGACTAATTTACAAAACATACAATGATTGAATTTTACGATTTTCTCTATTTTAGAAAGAATGCAGGTTCAAGACGATTGAAATTGCAATATATAAAGTGCTTGAACTAAAGAATCATCAAGTTATTATCAAGAATCTAAATTGTAAAATTTATATTTAGTAAAGTAGCTTTGATGTTGATTCACAGGGACAAAACGTTGGAACGATTAACAAAACGTTCAGACGTTTTACCTCGTGTAAAAGATCTGGAAATTAATCGATTAAAAGCTGAAAAATGCTCTAAAACGTTGCAGACGTTTGTCAAAACGTCTGGACGTTTTAATTCACTTCTCAGATTTCAAAATAGCATTTTGATCGATAAATTTCCAGAGGAAAACGTTTTGCAACGATTGTTAGACGTTGGCAACGTTTTAGGAACTTTCACATAAATTTGAATTTTTGAACTAAACGTTTTCTACGTTTTACAAAATGTTGGGACGTTTTATGGCAGATAACTCATTTCAAAGCTGCCACTATAAATAGAACCTTAGGGTTCTCCTCTTTAGAAATACAGCCGACCCTAATTAATTCTAAAGCGATTTTCTGTGAGTGTTAGAGTGAGCCTTTGAGTGTTCATCTTGAGATTTCGAACTTAGAGACTTCGTTCTCTATTCTAGTTGGCCGTGTGACTTCCCGTTGGTTGTAAGGGCTCACCGGTTCACAAGTTGTAACCTTTCTCTTTTGGGTAATAGAAAGGCGCACCGAGAAGCGGTTGCGACGCCCCGGAGACGTAGGCATTTTAAGCCGAACTCCGTTATCACTCCTTGTGTCAAATTTCTCTAAACTCATCTATTTTATTTTATTTGCAATTAGTAATTTATTTTCGAAATTAGTGGTGCCTAAGGGACAACAAAGTGGTATCAGAGCACGCTACTCAAATTAAGACTCACTTAATTCGAGCTTACCGATCTAAAATGGCACTAGGCCTGCTAATGAGCCGGATCAAACCCAAAACTCGGCCCGGCTCTATCAACCTTCATTAAAGGCCCAACTCGGACTCGAATCAAATATGAAGGAAATAGCCCAGCTCGACTCAGTCCATTTGATTCGCTCAGCTCGGCCCGAACTCGGATCGACCCAAAACTCAGCTCGCTGTTCGCTATTAGCCTACTAAAGAATTGTGCATCGCTGTTCGCTACTAGTCAACTGAAAATGAATTATATTTGTTTAACAGCTCGTTGCCACCTGTAACCTATTTGATAAGATGAATTCACAGCCCGTTTGCCATCTGTTTCTTATCAACATTAATAATATCTATTTTATATTATTTTATTTATTTGTTTGCTTGTTTAGAAAATAATGCAACCAAATTCTGAAATTCTAATAACGCATTAAATTGAACCACAAATTATACCTGATAATTCAAAATTATAACACTAATAATTCAAAATTTAGTACGTACAGTAGAAAATTCACTAAAATTCAAAATCAAACTGCCGTAATCAAACTGAGCATCACATAATGAAGCAGCTCATGCAATCATGTAACATGTGTTGCACTAGCTCAGAATTTATCAACTAAAATTATAATTCAAAAGATGATTGAGCAATGTAAATGAAGTCATCCAGCTTGCTGGTGCAACAATAGCCTGAAACAATTGATAAATAAATAAAAATTTCAAAAGTAGAAACTTTCTAATATTAGAGACTAACCAATATAAAGCATCCATATTTTATGCATACTGCTATTGTGTGAAACCCTTCAAAAATTATAAGTTAAACATGTAGAGCATTGAAGAAACATTGAAGAAAATTTTTTGTGCAACTAAAATTTTTGGTGCACCCAACTTAATTCAGAACAGTTAATAAACATCCACTAAATTAAAACATGAAAGGAAGACTCCTAACTTGAATAGTGGCTGGTACCACCTGCTATATACCAGTACCAAATTAGTTCATAAGGTACGTTTTTCTTTTAGTTGATCTTTTGAAGTAAAGGTTAGAAGAGATAAATGCAATTTACACGACTGATATGTTCTCCTACTTTCTAAGTTATAAATGAACTGTATCCTTTGCATTATCGCATCAGAGAGAGAGAGAGAGTAATTCTACCAGGGGATTGTTTTGTAAGATTCCTTGAACTATCTACTTATGACATGTAACAAATGCTTTTCATTTTGCCAATTCTTGTACTTTAACCTAACTCTAGGTGTACTGGTCAGTCATGGCTAATACTAGTGTTCAGTAGCTTGAAAACAATTTTAATGTGCCAAGTGTTAAACTATGTATTTCGTTGAATGGCAGTGTTGACCAGAAGGTCAATAATTACCTTGTTCACTTTTCCTATTCTAATATAAAGAACTTTTATGGTGAAGTAAAGAGAAACCATACAGAAATGAGATTGAGGAAAATAATGTGATTCTCAGGTACTCCTTTGCGAATAAGCAAATCTATAGCCTGATTTGTGCAGTTCCCTAAGAAGAGAGGGAGAGAGAGATTTAAATTTGTCGAGGTCTCATTAAGAATCAAACCAACGAAGTAAAGAAACAAGCAGAACTACTGCTCAATTTGTATACAACTCAATTGTCAATTGTCAATTTTGTTTATCAAAATTGTCAATTCATGATTACATATGAAGCTTAACTAATACAAATAATTTTATGAATGTTTTGACAAGAGGGCTATTCTGAATGTTTTGACAAGAGATTTTCAGAATCACTACCAGAATAACCAACCACAGAGGGCTATTCTGGTGCAGAATTACTACCAGAATACCAGTATTTTTTTGAATTGGTATAAGAGTGGGTTGTACTGTACCCAGATTTGACAGTAAATAAATAAAGTCAAATGCTTTATTGGGTAAGTATGAAGAAGTGAAACAAAATGGCAGAAAGAAAACAAACGAAACTGAATGGAGAATTCAAGAGATCAGGAGAAGAGAGCAAAAAGGGGGGTTATGATACCAGTTGTGGCGAATCCGACCCAGAAGAGAGATAGCAAGGCGTGCGCGAAGAGGGAGCGAAGAGATAGCGATCTCGTGCGCGAAGAGGAGGAGGTGGTTCTCGTGCGCAAAGAGAGGCGAGCAGCTTAGGAACGAAGAGGAGGGAGACGACCCAACTCGGCAACTCAACTCGGCTCGGCTCAGATCGACTCGGTTAGGTTAGCGCTACTTTTTTTCGAGTCCGAGCCGAGTCTGGACTCGACTCAAATTGAGCTCAGCCCAATTTGACTCATTTAAGAGCCCAACTCAAAGTTCATGGGTCGGCCCGACTCATTTAGCAGGCCTAAATGGCACCCACTAGATATGTGAAAGAACCTCCAACCTTTGGTAGTGCTACCAAAAATTTTAGTCATTGGAAAAGGACCATGATGAACTATCTAAACATTCTTGAAGTTTGGAATGTAATTGAGAAAGGCTATGAACCGGTATACACTAATCCTACCGGCAATGAGGCCAAAACTGAAACATTTCCATCTACCGAATTAAAGAAAGTAAATGACCTTGACGTTAATGCAATATACAATGCGGTAAGTGAATCGGTTGCTTTAATTTTCGGTAACACAACCAATGCAAAAGAGATGTGGGATGCTCTTGTTAACCGGTACGAGGGTAACACCCAAATCAAACGAACCAAAATAACCGGTCTAAAAACCAAATTTGAAACTTTTAAAGTTGAAAATGGTGAAAATGTTGAGGATATGTATAATAGACTTATGCATATTCAAAATGAATTCATTGAATTAGGAGAATCGCTTTCTAACGATAAAATTGTAGGAAAGCTCCTCCGAGTAATGCTTAGGAGGCCTAGGTGGGACGGATTGGTGAGTGCCCTAGAAGCAATTCATGGGACACAAAAATCATTCACACCGGATGAACTCTATGCCCATTTCCGAAGTTTTGAAGAAAAGCTAATACAAGCCGGTGAACTCAAACAAGAGCCAGAAACAAAAACCGTGGCTTTTCCGACTCAAAACCACAGAAACCACCCTAGCTCCTTAAATAACCGTTCATCAAGTGACTCTTTCATAAACCAACTAGGACATGACACCTCAAATGATGCCGTTTTCATAACCAAAATGTTCCAAGCCATGCTAAACTTCGAACGCAAATACAATAAAGAACGTGAAGAAGGAAACAAACGGGTCATTTGCTTTGCATATGAAAGAGAAGGCCATACCATTCAAACATGCTTCAAGCTATTTCCCAACTTGAAGAACAATGATAGTGAAGGGCAACATGACCGAAAGCCTAAGCAAAAGTATGACGGGTACAAAAGCAAGAAGAAGGCCAAGGCAATGCAAGCTCTATTTTGCATCGACTCCGATGAGAGTGATAGAGAAGAATCCAACTCGAAGTCGGGTGATGAACAAGAGATCAACCTCGCTCTTATGGCAATAGTAGATGAGGGTTCGGCAATGATTGACGTGGATACAATCATTGCAAACAAAAACATAACCGACGAGACCGCCATTGAATTCCTCAAAGATCTCGCCAACTCAAAAAACAACAAGGAGTCGGAGGATTCGACCAAAGCCTCCACAAGCTCCACCATTGAGATAGAGGTTGGTCCCATCGAAGCCTCAACTAACACCATCATTGAGGTAGAGGATGCATCCATAGAAGATCTTAAATGAGGTACATCTTATCTCCTTTCCTAGCCGGTACACGTCTCCCATTGACTTGACCAACCCCGACTACCATTTAAATGGTTACCGAGTTAGGAAAGATGAATCCGAAATTAACATGAATGAGAATTATATAGAGACAAATGAGACAAGCACGTTCATGGATGAAACTCTAATGAATTTGAATCCAAAAAGACCGTGCGTGAAAAGGAATGTACCATACAAAAATTGCAATCACAACTTCTTGAATTTGAATCCAAAATACAAAACTTAGAATTGGAACTACTTAAATCACATTCTTGTCAATCACACATAGGGGATATATAGATGTTAAAAGTAAAAATTCAAACTTTAGAGACCGAAAATAGGGCTTTTATGATCTCCTAGTGAATTCTCAAATGTCACTAGTCTCGATCCCTACTATGTAGATAATTTGATCAATCTCAATTTGAATCGAAAAATCGGTACAATGGGCATTGGATACAAGAAGGGTCAATCCTCATTTGAATCAAATTATTCACAAAGCCCAAAAGAAAATGGGGAACTTACTCAAAATTTAAATAAATTCAAGTTCAATTGCAAAGAATATTTTGATTACCAATTTTACTCCAAACATGGTAAAACACCTTTGACAAAGGAGTCAAATAAAGGGACAACTCCTCAAACCAAAAAGTCAAAACAAAATCATGCTTTTAGATACAAATTTTCTAACAAAATTTACAAAAATGAAAACAAATATCAAAATAGTGAAAGGAACACTTTCAATCCAAAAAGGTCAAACAAAACATATTTCAAAGGACCGGATGGATGGTTTTATGAAATCAACAAAAAAAATATTTTACAAAACAAAAACCAAAGAAATGGTTTGACGAGAGATGTTCCCCTACATACCAATAAATTTGATTCAAACAAAAATAAGTTTTATCCATCTAAAGTCACAAATCATAGGAATCAAATTCAAGGAGTGAAAGATAAATTTCAAGCCACTTTCAAGCATGGTTCAACAAATGTCAAGCAATCGGTCAAATTTTGTAACTATTGTTGTAAAATTGGCCACACCTCATTAGAGTGTAACTTTAGGAAAGGAAGCAACAAATCAAATGTTGTTTGGATTCCCAAAGCTAAACTAGCTTAAAGTTGTAATTTAAATCTCCCCAACCTAAAACGAAAATCATAAAGGAAGGGGAAGATTAAAAACAAGGTATATGTTAATTGCAAATATATATATACTCTTGTAGGTATGTTTGATTACAACTCATAAAGAAAATGCTTGGATCATTGATAGTGGATGTTCACACCATATGACCGGTGATAAATCTAATTTCAAATCTTTAGAACCATATGATGGTGGGTCGGTTACTTTCGGTAGTAACCAAAGAAAGAGTTCGATAATCGAATTAGGTTCGGTTGGTAACCAAAACTTAACCATATCGGATGTCTATCTTGTTGACGGCTTGAACTATAATTTACTTAGTGTGAGTAAATTATGTGAAGCCGGCTATTATGTTAAATTCAACACTAATGCTTGTTTCTTGTTTAGAGAATCCGATGATTCTTTAGTTTACACCGGTAAGAGAAAGAAAAATGTTTACTACTTATATTTTAATCATTTCGAATCCGGTGAAATATGTTTGAATGCCATCACAACCGGCTCTAGATTATGGCACCGTAGACTAGGTCACATTTCAATTGACTCTATTAAAAAGTTGGTTAAATTAGACCTAGTCCGTGGTTTACCAACACACAAATTAGAAATCGTAGGATTGTGTGATGCTTGTGTCCAAGGCAAACAAACCAAAAATTGCTTTAAGTCCAAAGATATGGTCTCAACCGATCAACCATTGCAACTACTACATATGGACTTGTTTGGACCAATTAGTATACCAAGTTTGGCTAGAAAAAGATATGCATATGTAATTGTGGATGACTATAGTCGCTTTACTTGGGTCATATTTTTGCAACATAAGGATGAATCAATTGAAAACTTCATTAAATTTGCAATCGTGTTGAAAATGAAAAGGGTACAAAGATCATTCGTATTCGAAGTGATCATGGGGGTGAATTTGAAAATGCAAAATTTGATGAAGTATGCTCTATAAGAGGATATAAACATGAATATTCGGCTCCTCGCACACCTCAACAAAACGGGGTTGTTGAGAGGAAAAACCGAACATTACAAGAGCTTGCCCGAACCATGCTAAACGAATACCCTTCGCCCAAACACCTTTGGGCCGAAGCGGTCAATACGGCTTGCTACGTGATCAATCGCGTTAGCATAAGGTCGATATTGAAGAAAACACCTTATGAGCTATGGAAGGGGTATAAGCCAAAAATTTCTCATCTTAGAGTATTCGGATCTAAATGCTTTGTGCTTAACGAATCACCTAAAATCACAAAATTCGATTCTAAATCCATTGAGGGAACATTTGTGGGGTACTCCTTGACAAGTAAGGCCTATAGAATTTACATTGCATCTCATCAAATTGTAATCGAATCCGTACATGTCAAATTTGATGAGGCTACTATTCAAAAGGCCGAGAAAGGTATTCAAATTGTAGGTGTTGAAGATGCCGAGCTCGAGAATGATGAGGTTGAAAATACAAACAACATTGAGCAATCACTCGAGCAAGAGCAACCCGAAGAAAATCCATTGAACGTATCAACGCAAATCGAGGAGGCACAATCTTCACAATTTGTATATCAACCTCCCGAAGACCTAAGGGAAGTTTCTTCTCACCCTCTTTCTAATGTGATTGGGAATCCTAGGGAAGGGGTTAGGACTAGATCGGGATTGAATCAAATGATTGCTCATTGTGCATTTGTATCAAATGTTGAACCCAAAAACTTTAAAGATGCCAATGGGGATTCAAATTGGATTTGTGTCATGCAAGAAGAACTTGCTCAATTTGAAAGGAACAAAGTTTGGATACTAGTACCTAAGCCAAAAGATCGCATGATTATCGGAACTAAATGAGTCTTTAGAAATAAGAAAGATGAAAATAGAATTGTTGTTCGGAACAAAGCTAGGTTAGTAGCTCAAGGGTATAAACAACAAGAGGGTATTGACTTTGAGGAAACCTTCGCACCCGTAGCTCGTCTAGAATCTATTCGAATGCTTTTAGCATATGCCTCCAATAAAAACTTCACTCTATTTCAAATGGATGTCAAAAGTGTATTTTTGAATGGATTTATAGATGAAAAAGTATATGTAAATCAACCACCCGGTTTTGTTGACCCGGCATTTCCTAACCCTGTCTATAGACTCACTAAAGCACTTTATGGTCTTAAACAAGCTCCTAGAGCATGGTACGGTAGACTTAGTTCCTTTCTAATTGAAAATGGATTTACAAGAGGAAAGAATGACACAACTCTTTTTACAAAGAAGAGAAATGATTCAATTCTAATAGTACAAATTTATGTCGATGATATCATCTTTGGTTCACCTAATGCGGCACTTGCCAAGGAATTTTCTTCTCTTATGAGTAGTGAATTCAAGATGACCATGATGGGTGAATTAAATTTCTTCTTGGAGCTACAAATCAAGCAACTCTCGGATGGCACCTTTGTGAGCCAAACCAAGTATGCCAAGGAGTTGGTGAAGAAGTTTGGAATGACCGAGAGCAAGACGAGTCCAACACCAATGGCTATCAATGCAAATCTTGACTCGGATCCAAGCGGCACACCCGTGGACATCACCCAATACCGAGCCATAATAGGTAGTCTACTTTATTTAACCGCTAGTAGACCCGATATTATGTTTGCGGTATGTCTATGTGCTAGGTTTCAATCCAATCCCAAAGAGTTGCATTTGAAAGCTGTTAAACGAATTATTAAATATATCAAAGGCACTTTAAATTTGGGATTGTGGTACGGTAAACAATCGAAATTAGATTTGATAGGATACACCGATGCTGATTTTGCCGGAGACCGAATGGATAGAAAGAGTACAAGTGGTACGTGTTAATTTCTTGGCAGATCACTTGTCTCATGGTCGAGTCGTAAACAAACCTCGGTTGCGCTTTCCACCGCGGAAGCCGAGTATGTTGCGGCCGGTAGTTGTTGCACACAAATTCTATGGATGATCCAAACTTTAAATGATTATGAAATTCGCTTCCGTAACGTACCAATTATGTGTGACAATACCAGTGCCATTATGATATCCAAAAATCCGGTTCTCCATTCTAGAACTAAGCACATAGAGATAAGGCATCATTTTTTAGGGATCATATTGAAAAAGGTGAAATCCAACTCATTCATATTGATACCAAAAATCAAATTGCCGATATTTTTACCAAACCCTTAAATACTCAACAACACAATGAATTGAGGTTTTAACTAGGCATGCTTGAATTTAAGGACTGAAATATTTCAATTACATACCCATCTCATGTCTCTTGAGAGCATAGCAATTAATTAGTTCATTTTAAGACAAAAATGGGAGAGAGAAACGTTGCAAAACGTTTCTGGAAACGTTATAACGTTTATGAATCTCACTTCAAAACTTACCAAAATGACCTAAAACGTCACCAGCATTTTACAAAACGTCTGGACGTTTTTCTCAATCCTAAACTTCGAAAATTCATATCTGAGGAAAGAAGCAAATCGTCTGGAACGTTATGTAAAACGTTGAAACATTTTGCTTATTCTTCCTGTCCGAAAATGTTCAAGCTTCTAACATGCAAATATCTTCAAACGTCCACAACGTTTTTAGGAAACGTTTGAACGTTTCTCTGTGTCCCATACTACTAAATTTTCACAACTCAGAAAACAATCAAATCGTCGGAGACGTTTGGATAAACGTCGTAACGGTTTCTCGATCATAAATTCTTAAAATGCCAAAATATTTCACCTTTGAAAACTGAACCAAAATGTTGTAGACGTTTCCTTAATCGTCATAACGTTTGTCTGTCAAATTAAAATTCAAAATCTCAATTTTCATCTCAGAAAACCCTGAGACAAACGTTCCCAGACGTTTTATAAAACGTCCAGGACGTTTTCGATGCCGCCTCTCAAATACTCCTGCGAACCGACGCCTCTTCATCTCATTCTTCTTCTTAAACCCCTCTTTCTCTCTTTCTCTTCTCCTCTCCGCCACCTTACACCTCTTTACTCCATTTTGGCCTCCACAAACCACAAAATCAAGCAAAGTTGAGTGATTTCTTCTCTCCTCTCAACCCTCTTTTCATTTCTTCTCTCAAAATCAAGCTTTTCTCTCTCTTTCTCTCTCTCCACCAAAACCCTACCTTTAGCCATCTCTTCAAATCCGGCGATCCGACTGATAAATCGACGATCTGACTTCGCCATTGTGCTCGTAGAGTTGCTCTCTTCACGGATTTGTGCTTCTTTCTCTAATTGGTAATTTTCAATTTTTCTCTCAAATCAATGGCTCCAAAACTTGCCAAAATGAATGCACTTAGAAAGAAGAGGTCCCGAACCGAAACGGGTCAGTCGAGTAGAACTGAAACTGAACCGGATACCAATCTTTATCGATCCAACACTTACCTATTTCGGACTCCAATTGCTCACACCAATTTCATGGGGCAATTTTCAGATCGGAAGTTATCAAATTGTTACTATTTTAACAAAGCCTCGGTTACCTTTCGATTTCCCGAGGATGACAAAATTATAGGGTATATCAATCATTGGCTTTGGGAACCCTTGCTCACTTGCGATGAACCATATAGTGAGATAATTACCAAAACCTTCTACTCCAACCTCACCTTTACCGACGAACCCTTTCTTGTCAAATCCTATGTATGCGGGCAAGAAATTATCCTCTCTCTGGACAATGTGGCCAATTGGCTTGGGTTATCTAATGAAGGTGAAAAAATCTATCTCCTTCGGAATTGGACCGAACATGCTTTAGAAGCCGCCGATCACTACAAAACTTGGTTCGATCGACGTAACCATGGCGGTGCACCCCTCTATGCATCACATCTTCCATCCCTACTGATCAGAGTCAAAATAACGATGATTTACGTAGGGTTTTGGCTTAGGTTTTACATATTTTCTCGCACTTATGTTTACTTTATTAGAGAAAAAGGCTACTGTCACATTTCTTTATGTTTTATTGTAGAAAACAGGTTTTGGGACTATTTTACACCAAATGGAGCTAGAATCAGGTCAATCGGATTAGCGACGCTCATCGACTAAGTCCCTGTTACGGCCAGTATTGACCAATACGGACCAGGCCTAGCACAGACCAGGAGATAGCGCTGGAAGCAGTTAAACCCTAACTGCCAAGGTCCTAATACGGACCGTATCACCTGATACGGCCCGTATCCGAAGGCATCTCTTGGGGAATAACTGCCGACAGCTGTTTCCAGATTGATTTCTTAGCCTCCAATCAACCTCTACACGTCCCTACACTCCTATATAAGGCCCCTGGGCAGAATAATACATCATCTTTGTAATTAGGGTTAGATTTGATTAAAGAGAGAAGAGAGGACTGATTGTAACCATGCCGTTCCGCGGCTAAGTTCCTTTTCTTAGGGCTAGGCAGTAAACCTTGTTACTCTTGATGTTTTGATATATATATTTCTGTTGATTATGATTTCTTGTTGATGTATCGAATATGCTTTTGTAATTTATTATCTCTTCACCTAATTTCAATGATCTAGTTGAGTTCATTAGAGTAGTGACAGTGCTTTAATAACTCTTTAAACTATTTGGATGAGTTAGCCTCGTTGAGATCTATTAGGTTTATGTGAAGAAAACCTTCGCGGGGAAACCATAAACCAGAACAACAAAACGCATGACCAAATTCCATCATTTGCGTAAGGTAAATTGCAGTGATCTGTGTAGTAATTTGGGAGATAAGAGACCCGATAGTTGTGACACGGTCCGGCCAAGGAGAATCACAAGGACACAACTATCTCAACTAAATTTCACTCAAAGAGGAGCAAGCTCTACTCTAAAGAGCACAAAGAGGAGATAACTCAACTCAAAATATCAAATTCGTATATATTCAAATGCTGCCTTACAAACTAAGTTTGGCTTCTCTTATAGCCTTACATTAACCCCCAAAAGACACCTAGACATTAATACTACCCCAACTACTTTTGCTAATACCAAAATACTCTTAATAATCTCCTAGAGACTCTAAAAGGACTCTCCTAGAAACCCACAGAATTCAAATACTCTTTTGACCATATTTAAAACCCACTAAGAACTCTCACCTAACTAATTAATTAATAACAAACTGACTCAAAACAGATCAGTTCTCTTGGCACGCCTGTTTCATCATGATATGTTCTGAATCTGGACAAATGTATCACATAAACATTGTAGAGCTTGTTGATAGCTTTCCACAGAATTTTGAATCATCTTAATCCGAGTTCGTATGAGCCCGATATGATCAAAATACTGAAGCGTGTCAAACAGTTGCGGATCTGTCACACAGTGGCGGTTTTGGACCATAAAACAGCCACTGCTGGATTAATTCTCTTTTGTCTAAGCATCTGGATAATCTCTAAGCCTGTTGAGTGTCCCATATGACATGTCACTAAATGATAAGGCCTATATGCTTCATGAGTATCAAAACGGTGCAATCTGGGCGGTGTCATTCTCCCCAGGTTGAAAAGAACTCGCCCTCGAGTTCGGCTCTTTTTCTTCATCTCATCTTTGTAAATTTCTTTACAGCAGTACAACCTCAGAATAATCGCCGTTAAGGAACAAATGGACTGCAAACCACCATGCTTTCGCTCAAACAAATTTTTTAGGTAGGGAAGAGTGAGGACTTGAAATTGAGCGATGTCGGTGTTGAGCTCAAAGCCTGCTTGCACCTGGTCGGTCACCTTGCACTCCTGAAATTGGTACTCTTGATTTTTGAGCTCGAAATTCAACAACATGGCATGTAGTGTCTGTTGTGTAAACTTCTGAAAAATTTGTTGAATATGCGCACGAAATTCTTTGTTGCACACAAGAGTGTTGCTGGCCACCAACCTCTCATTTGTTGTTTCACTTCTCGGTTTTAGGAAAGGATCTTCATATCCATTCCTTGAAACTTCATTTTTCAATACGAACAAATCATGGGCTGTTGAGAAAGAATGAACCTCCAAGTTTGTACTCATCACGGTTGAGGATACCGGTAAACCATCGATAATGTCTTCATCAAAGGTTGAGAGGTTGTCAAATGACTCCATTTCTTTCTCGGGTTCACCCATCAAGTTGATGACATCATCCTCTCCATCGGGATATTCATCAAATATTGGTGGAGTTTCAAATGTCATGCTTTCATTCACAAAAATTTCAGCAACCTCAAAAACACTACGGTCTAAACAAGAAATTGTTTTCACCAAACAAGTTTTTGAGTTATGTCCATCACAACCACACTTAAAACACCGTAAACTTCTTATTTGGGACTGAACCAAGCAAGGTTTCTTTGATTTTATAAGGTTCTTACGGGTCTTTTTGGTTACCATAACAAACGGTTTAAACTTCTTCTTAGAAGACCCATTTTTGTCAAGCTTGGGTGAACACGGTTTGAGAGAACAAAATCCTTTGTTACTGCTGGGTTTTTGCTCCTTCATTTGTTTTCTAACTTTCAAATCAGATTTTGGTAAGAAAGAATGTGAGGGAAAAGGGTTAAGAAAACCTCTAGAAAAATACTTCTTACAAACTTTTCTCTTGAGGTTTTTGGAATGGTTGTTTCTCTGCTGGAAGTGAGGTGAAGGAGAAACATTGTCGCTGGAAATGTTGTTAAGGCGGTGGTGAAAAGAAAAGTCGGTGTAGCTCGCAGATCCGTGCCTCGGTCGGCGGTCTCGACTCTCACGAGTTGTGCTTGTGGAAGAACCGTGCCTCATTCGGCGATCGCGATTCTCACAAGTTTTGCTTCTCGAAGATCCATGCCTCATTCGGCGGTCTTGGTTTCGATCGGCGGCCTCCACTAGCGAAATACGCCATAGGAGTTGTTGGACATGCTGTCTCAACTCGTTCATCTCAACGTCTCGTCGGTCTTGGTCTTCATACTCAGGCCGGTTGCATGTTGCACGACGCACCATCTTCAACCTGGCTCTGATACCAAATGACACGGTCCGGCCAAGGAGAATCACAAGGACACAACTATCTCAACTAAATTTCACTCAAAGAGGAGCAAGCTCTACTCTACAGAGCACAAAGAGGAGATAACTCAACTCAAAATATCAAATTCGTATATATTCAAATGCTGCCTTACAACTAAGTTTGGCTTCTCTTATAGCCTTACATTAACCCCCAAAAGACACCTAGACATTAATACTACCCCAACTACTTTTGCTAATACCAAAATACTCTTAATAATCTCCTAGAGACTCTAAAAGGACTCTCCTAGAAACCCACAGAATTCAAATACTCTTTTGACCATATTTAAAACCCACTAAGAACTCTCACCTAACTAATTAATTAATAACAAACTGACTCAAAACAGATCAGTTCTCTTGGCACGCCTGTTTGATCATGATATGTTCGGAATATGAACAAATGTATCACATAAACATTGTAGAGCTTGTTGATAGCTTTCCACAGAATTTTGAATCATCTTAATCCGAGTTCGTATGAGCCCGATATGATCAAAATACTGAAGCGTGTCAAACAGTTGCGGATCTGTCACACAGTGGCGGTTTTGGACCATAAAACAGCCACTGCTGGATTAATTCTCTTTTGTCTAAGCATCTGGATAATCTCTAAGCCTGTTGAGTGTCCCATATGACATGTCACTAAATGATAAGGCCTATATGCTTCATGAGTATCAAAACGGTGCAATCTGGGCGGTGTCAAGTTGCGTAAGGTAAATCGCATTGTCCTGAGTAGAGTCTCGATGAAAGATCTGTCATTCTGGCGTAACATAAATCGCAGTGACCTTTGTAGTTATCCTTCATAAAACAACAACAGGAAATCAGACGCAACAGGAATATATAATCAAGGCGGATTGAGTGACAATGGTGTGCCGAAACCCTAGGAATTCTCATCTCTATCTTTATTTTAATTACTTTTAATTGTTTCCTAATTTACATTGATTAACAAACATCTCTCAAATTTCAGATTTCATCTAGCCTTTCGAAAGGTTGTGATTCGATCGCTCGAAGCACTGAACCAATATTCCCTGTGGATCGACCTCGCATATACTACTCGATAAGGATTGTGCGCTTGCAGTCCGAACCGATAGCATTTACGAGTTTATAAATATTAAAAGAAACATTGCTCTCTTTTGAGTGATCACCTACATCGTTTGTTTTTTTCTCCTAGTCAACAACATTCTCGTACCCAAAGCAACAATCAAATCAAACATAGAGTGGGGTCCAATGTACTACATGCGACATCTCATTTCCATGGATGAAAAACGGTTCAACATTCCCTACATAATTCTCTGCCACATGATTGTTTGCTTCACAAGCTCTGTTGCCACTCTACCTTTCGCTCATGTGATTCATCACCTAATTCGCCAAAGTGGCATAACCGTCCCATGTCATCTCATTGGTAACGAACCACACCATTTGGTTGATGTTTTACCCAAACATGGTTGGATCTAAGGTACTTCGGACTCGGGTTTACCAATGCTCAAATCCGATGGATGACCCATCAATGATTGGATAAATGCTCCCAATGCCCAACCAAACCAATATTGGGATCCGTATGAAGAAGAACCGCCAATGGCTCAAGGTGAGATCCCTCAAGGAGCGAAAAATCAATTGGCTTGGATTATTCAACACATGCAACAATACCAATTAGCCAATACCCATGAATTTACCGAGATTAAAAATGATCTTAAAGTCTTGAAGGAAGATTCGCGCAAAATCCGAAACCGAGGTCTCAAAAATGCCAAAGCCATTCATGATGTCGATATCACTACCTCTGAACTTGCTCGGCGCTTTGTGCAACAGTACGGTGCTTCTAGTGGTGCGACCTCTAGTGCCCCTTATATTCCTTCCGAAGATGACGACGAGGACGATGTTGAAGATGGTGGAGAAGACAACGATGACCCCTCATTCTAAACTCCCCTTATTTTTTTTAAATTAAAATTCACTAAATGGTTGCTATGTTATGCTATCCCTTGAACTTGTTTTATTTTGTTCTTTATCTTGCATGAATTGATTCTCTTATGCTTAGGATATTTATGCTATTAATATGAATCTTTGAATTATGGTATCGATATGAATGCTTGCATGATGGTTGCATGATCATTTATAAATTTACTATCTTAGATGCTTATATCATTTGTGATGCTATGCATAACTCTCAAATTTTATTAGTCATGTATTATCAACTTGAGGGGGAGTGCATATTTTGAGGGGGAGCACTATTGATTGTGCTATTTGTTAATATTTTGTCTCCCTTTCGTCGATTTCCAAAAGAGGGAGAAAATGCAAGACATGCAAAAACCGATTAATTGGGAAATTAAAATTTTTAAAATTTGGGAAAAATCAATTTATGCACTTACTTGTGTTGTATGTTTTGCAAATCGTCAAAAGGGGGAGATTGTTGTTTCAAGTAATTCTCTTTTAGTTTATTTGACTAATTTGCAAAACATACAATGATTGAATTTTACGATTTTCTCTATTTTAGAAAGAATGCAGGTTCAAGACGATTGGAATTGCAATATATAAAGTGCTTGAACTAAAGAATCATCAAGTTATTTATCAAGAATCTAAATTGTAAAATTTATATTTAGTAAAGTAGCTTTGATGTTGATTCACAGGGACAAAACATTGGAACGATTAACAAAACGTTCAGACGTTTTGCCTCGTGTAAAAGATCTGGAAATTAATCGATTAAAAGCTGAAAAATACTCTAAAACGTTGCAGACGTTTGTCAAAACGTCTAGACGTTTTAATTCACTTCTCAGATTTCAAAATAGCATTTTGATCGATAAATTTCCAGAGGAAAACGTTTTGCAACGATTGTTAAACGTTGGCAACGTTTTAGGAACTTTCACAGAAATTTGAATTTTTGAACTAAACGTTTTCTACGTTTTACAAAACATTGGGACGTTTTATGGCAGATAGCTCATTTCAAAGCTGCCACTATAAATAGAACCTTAGGGTTCTCCTCTTTAGAAATACAGCCGACCCTAATTAATTCTAAAGCGATTTTCTGTGAGCTCAAGTTCCTCCATTGTTGTGAGAACAAAAATTTCAATATCCCTCAAACAACCTCAAATCTACTTCACTAATCTCGAGTTAGATTAGGTTAGAGTGAGCCTTTGAGTGTTCATCTTGAGATTTAGAACTTAGAGACTTCGTTCTTTATTCTAGTTGGCCGTGTGACTTCCCGTTGGTTGTAAGGGCTCACCGGTTCACAAGTTGTAACCTTTCTCTTTTGGGTAATAGAAAGGCGCACCGAGAAGCGGTTGTGACGCCCCAGAGACGTAGGCATTTTAAGCCGAACTCCGTTATCACTCCTTGTGTCAAATTTCTCTAAACTCATCTATTTTATTTTATTTGCAATTAGTTATTTATTTTCAAAATTAGTGGTGCCTAAGGGACAACAAGCAGCACTCTACTAGTGTCCCAGATGGCATGAGAAGAGGGTAGTTGTAACCCTAAAACAACTTCCAATTGAAGGTCTTTATAGCACTCTAGGAGTGTCGCCAGATATATGAGAAGAGGGTAGTTGCAATCCTATTATAACACTCTAATTGAAGGTATTTCTAGCACTATAATAGTGTCCCAAGATGACATGAGAAGATGATAGTTGCAACCCTAAAACTACACTCAAATTGAAGATGTTTGCAGCACTCTAGTAGTGTCCCCAGATGGCACGAGAAGAGGGTAGTTGCAACCCTAAAACAACACTCCAATTGAAGGTTTTTGCAGCACTCTTGTAATGTCTCCAAATGGCATGAGAAGAGGGTAGTTGCTGGAACTTGCGCAAGATGTGTTGTTGTAACAGAAAAGGAAGAGGAAGTATCCACCATATCTGAAATACTACAATCCGTGTTGCCCAATACGGTCAGTAGCAAAGAGAAGAAAAGGGAGAAGACAACCTCTCCTCCATAGCTTGAGCTCAAACCCCTTCCATCCAATCTCCACTACGAATTCCTAGGGCCCAACCAAACCTACCCGGTGACTGTCGGTTCTCAACTCGACAAAGCTCAGGCCAACATGCTCATCAACACACTCAAAAAGCACAGAGAAGCCATCGGCTACACAATTTATGACATCAAAGGCCTTAGCCCAACCATTCCCACATACCGCATCCTACTTGAAGATGAGACAATGGAGAAAAATAAGCATTGGAAGAGAGTTGGCACACACAACAGCATGAAAACTAGCATTCCAATCTTCTGTTGATTTCAATTTCTATCAAACTGGAAGAAACCAAAGTTTCAATCATGGAATTAAGGCCTCTTCCAACCGTTGTCAACATTATTACATCAAAAAGTTTTTGAGAGAACTACAATGCGGTCCATGGTCGGAAGGCGAAGATAAAACATTTCATGGTTCATCCGGAGTCTCAATGAAACAAGGGGTTGAGCTAATGATCATAAACAAGCGCTTCTTGGGGGGAACCCAATATTTTTTTAAGCTATTTAGTAATTTTTCATTTTCTTTTAATTTAGAACATAAATGGGAAAACAACTCACATAGGTCTTTTTCTCATTCATAGGTGAACATACTGGATGAAGGATTCGAGAAAAATCTAACCCGAAGATCGAAAAAAGTTTCTAGTACGGACTATATTAGAGCCCAAATTTCAATACGGTCCGTACTATCCTGATAGGCTTTAAACCTATGTTGTAGAGCTCTGAGTCAGCTTTCCAGAAAGTCCAAGAACTCGAAATTCCGATATGTAGAACTCAACTTATCGCAGTTACAAGTAGGTGTCGAAATGTCAGAATTCTGGAATCCGTGACCCCTCTGTATTGTGGATCATTTTTCTCTTAATTGGTAATTAAAAAATTCGAGAAATTTTACAGAATTGTAGATCTCTCTGAGACCTTTCCAGAAAGTATAAGAACACAAAATTTGGATAAACCATGAGAGAGATAAGTGGGTCGCAAGAAAGGAGATTCTCACGACTGCAGAATATGATTGTTTTAACATTTGAGATTTGGTGAATTCTTCTCAACTGGCCAAAAGAATTGAGAGAGAAGCTTCATGCCTGAAGTTCCGCTTCCTCACAACTTGACACATGCAAGGCATCATTGTAATCACCGTCGGCATGCCTCCTCTGCCGTTGCCTCGCTATCTTCTTCAAATTCCGCCATTTGGACTTCTAGCTAGAAAGTTCTATATGTTAGCTGTCAGCTGCTAAATTATTGTTTTCTTTCTGCATTATAAATTATCCAATGCAATGCATGATTCAAAAAACACTTAGATTTTCTAAATTTATGCAGCATGGTATACCATACTTATGTCTCATTTGTGTTTAAATATAGATTACAATGAAGGAACTGCGGGAGCGAAAGATTCCCTCTACCATCCGTCGATACTTGCCTGATGGAAGGTAACAAAAAAAAAATGAACTTTTTTTTTATTCAATGACCGGCCAAAGATGCGAGAATTAGATTATTTTCTCGATGGTTAGCCTCTTGTCGTTTTGAATTTTAGTTGAGTAATTCAGTAAGTAAATAATAAAGGCAGCACTTTAAATATGCCCATTCATTTTTATAACTCCACAAATTGAGCTGTTTGGCATAGATATAATATTAGAGAGATACAGGAGCCTTATTTTAACATTTATGCCGTCAAATGTTGTGGTTCTGGTATCATTCTGGTGCCTCCAACTGATATGCAAAATCTAGAGTTATCATGGATGTTAAAGAGAAAAAATGACGTAACTTTAGATTTACTATTGCTATTGACAGTTATGAAGATTGGGGGGTTGATGAGCTTATAGTAGAGGATTCATGGAAGAGACAAGTTGGCGGCGATTAAAAAAATCTATCTTTTAACCGGTGGTTAAAAAAGTCATGGTTTAACTTATGTAGCTGTGGCTCCTTCAGCATATGTAAAAAAAAAATATCATTGCCAGACTTCAAACTTGGTTTTCACTCAGATAATATTATTCTGGTTCGCTTCATGTTGGTACACTATGATTTAACTTTGTGGTGTTAATTGGTCTTTATCTTTTAATCATGTAAGTTTCTTCTCGGTATTCTTGACATCATTAAGATGAAAGCAGTTAAGATAAAATGGCTTACGTGTCATGTCTAATGCTATTTTTTACTGATGTTGTTTGTTAAGTGGAAGATGAAGGATTATAAGATTTGGATCCTATGGTTTGGATTCAAACCCCATAGGGGATGTATCATGTTAACACCCTCCTACGAAAGATTGCATTGGTACAGATTCAATCTGTCCGTGTTAGAGCAAACTAACCCTAGATTAAGAGTAACTATTTGTGCTTGTATGCTGAGAAAAAACAGCAGAAATAGACCTTCCGAAGCAATGGGGAACAAGACCATCTGCTGTGTTACACTGTGCGTCTCGGAATTTGATGGATGATGAGATTTCCATCAAAAACCCCATTATTCCTCGTACCATTCCTTGTGTTCTCCCCTTTTGCACATACATTGATCTATTCCCAAGTTCAGAACCAATTTACTACTGAACTATGTAAAAACATCCCTGTATGGAACACATCTCTTGATTGCCACCATCAAAGGATTAAAGAGGTATTGTTATCTTATTTTATTTCTTCAATTTTTTTTCCTATAAATGCGCAAAATGTATATACATACCAAGTAACAACTGTTGTGGCAGCCAACTTTTACCACATGCGGTTAGTGTAGTGCAACATGTAACAGATTACTTCAGGAGAGCTACTCTTCCTTCTATAAGAGCAAAAGTCTATTATATATATATACCCTTGAATTATTGCTGTATTCAATGGTTGTTGGTGTGCTATTACCCGAATGATTTCCTTTGCATCTCTATTGTTACATAAGCTCATTTTTTGTATATGGCTCATTAATGGTTTGTTGACTGTAGGGATGTCACTATACCTTGCTGAACATGTGATCAGCAATGCTTCTATTGATCTGGATGAAGCTCATGAAAATATTTGCATATCAAAGTTAGGTGGTGAAGCATCATTGAAAGGTAGCCCGAAAAAGAGGAAGCGGGAACGTTCATCTTCATGATCAAATGGTGTTGAGGAAGAAAACTAACTCTGTTATTGCTGGGAAGAAACAAGTGATACAGTACCTTATATTGTGCTTGGTGAAACTGACACTTGAGTCTGATTAATTGCTTTGTTCATTTATTTATTTCAAAACAAAATTTTGACTTGCTGGTTGATGCAGTCGTTAGGAGTGTTAACCCGTAAATGGAACTGACAGGGCTAACATCAAATACACAACAGAGGAATTGACCATTATAAACATGAGATGAGATATCTTCTCCGAAAAGATTTAATGATACATTTTGTTGTGAAGGCGGTCTTGATTTATGCTACAATTTATTACAATTCAATCACACACAGTGAACTTGTGAGATCAATCCTACTAGAAGGGACGATCTTTTTGCCACGCCTTTTACCCAACCGAACCACGCAACTCAGTGGCGTTACCAAAATCAAAGTGCGGAGATAGTGATGAGGAAAGGGATGGATTATGGAGAGGGAGGAGAGGACATGTCCAGTTATAGTAAGAATGTAAATAGGTTAATTTAATTTTTTAAATAATTAAAAGAGATAGAAGAAATAATGTTAAATATGTTAAATTTGTATGGAGATAGATATTGAACATTGTAGTGTTTTGATGAGAAAATTAACTATTTCAAAAGTTTAGATGGGTAAATCAGAAATTTTCCCTTTTAAATATTAGCACTCAAGAAGTATTATAACATGCATTATCCATATATCAAGATTAAATTAAACAATAAAGTTTTTGTAGAACCTCAAATATAATAAAACAAAATATAGTATTGATGATATGTAATGGACCTTTTTTTATGTAACTACGTCAAGATGCTGTTATAAACACTAGTGAAAAATGTGCAAACAGTATCGCCTCATCAGGATCGGTTAAATTAAAACACTGACACTAATACCTTTGGCATCGGGTAAACACGATAACCGCTCTTGATTGTTAAGTATCAAGATCGGTTATATGTTTAACCAATCTAGATAACTAGTAATCAGGATCGGGATATATATACACCGATCCAGATAATAAACAAGATCGGTAAAAAATACACCGATCTTGATTGTCAAGTATCATGAACGGTCTTTTTATTATCCGATCCTGACAGTTAACATTCAAGATCGGCTAAATAAATAACCGATCCTCGAAATTTTTTTTCCACTACATAGAAGGAACATATGAATTTTTGATTCCATAGAATAAGATTCAAATTTTTTCGATTTCATAGAAGAAACATATGATTTTTAGAACTTTTCATCGGACTCTTGCTTTTTTTTGAAGGTCCTTCTCCTTCATTCAACTCTTGAACATGAAATATAATTTATTAAAACATTTATTTTCATGTTAGGTTCTGTAAACTCTGATGGCAACAGCAGAGAAGAACCACCGACTTGTGTAGAACCACCCACTTGTCCCCTCTTCCAGACCTACTTTTGGCAACCTAAATGAGCGCCAATTTGTCCAGATTTGGCATTTTCAATATAAAGCCATATAGTAAGTAGAAAAAATAAAAATTTGAACAAATAATCGTTTTTTGCTTTAAAAAAATCAAAAAGTTGCAGATAAGTCAATCAGGATCGGTTATTACAGATCACCGATTCCGATGACTATCACGATCGGTTCTTAATAATAACCGATCTTGATGGTTTTCAGGATCGGTGAACAAGTAAAAAACCGATCCTGATAAATGTATTTCTGCCATTTTTTTTTCTTTTCAGGCAGATATAGATATATATGTATATTGAAAAACATATAATTTGTGATCCACACCAATTATTCAAGCAACTCATTTGTGATTGACATCCATTATTCACACATGACATACAAATATGCAATTAAAACAAATATGCCAAACAAATCACAATTTAATCAAGCATCACACAACCATAAATAAAAACAACCATAATATAAATAAGGTAACTTACCATTCAACAAAGAGTTCAATAGAATTAAGTTAGATCATATAGATCTCAAAATAACAAGTTCATCCAAAAGAAGTAAATTAACAAATTCATCCATACATAAGAAGTTAGATCATATAGATCTCAAAATAAACTTAATTAATTAGTTGCCAAAAATAATTAACTTAGTCTTTGATGGCCCGTCGATGCATGTTGGGCATCTCCATTTGACAAGTCGGAGGTCCTTGTTCTCCTTGACCTCCTTGCCAACACATTCCGGATGGAATGTGTTGCGACATGTCTCACAACGGAGCATGACATCCTCCTTGGCCAAAAAGAGGCACTCGAAACACTCCACCATCTCGGCCCAGATTTGTCGTTCTTTCACCGCGAGCTCAACTTCTTCACCGTCACTATCCTCATCACCGTCACTATCCGGATCGAGGTAAGGATTGGAATCAAGAATGCATTCAGCTACGAGTGCCAAGGCCGGGTCATCACTGTAGAAGAACTCCTTCAACTCTCGCTTGGTGAAGTGCTTTGCAAAGTCATCACCCTTGCTGGTTATGAACCGACGGCGAGGAGGCATTTCTAATACGAGAAAATACACAACGTAAAAAATAATGAAAACAAAGTGATCAAAGAAAGGAAGGACATTAAAATCTTGACAAAGTGATCAATGAAAACCTACTACAAGAAATGGCGAGTGTTGAAGGAGAGAAAATGGCAGATTTTTGAATTGAAGTTGATTGATTTGAGAGGGAAGAGGGGAAGTCGCCTCATTTTAAGTGCCAGTGAGTATCAAGATCGGTTATTTATAATACACCGATCCTGTGTGTGTACCATCGGCGTTGGTTTAACATAAAACCCCGATCGTGATAGTATCTAAATCGGTTAAAATATAATTAACCGATCCTGCAATTAGTTTTGCATTTAATATCCATCTACCCGATATTTTTGGGATCTGTATCACTTGAGGCTCTTGTCTCAAGACAATTGAAAGGGACGGTCCAGATTTACTCTCAGCCGGGGCTAGTATTAATTGTGCTTTGAGATTCGTGTCAAGTTCAAATAACAATCCTAGACCATCTATTTCAATTGTACTCCATCAGGTAACCTCAAGTGATTTGAATTCATATCTTAAAAAATATGCAATTAAAACATGAAATAAAATAATCTCCTAAACTTTTATCATGAAATAAAAAAAATATAAATACTTAAAACTCGAAATAAAATAAGTCATAAATATTGAAGAACAACTTGCATGCTTTCCATTGTCCGGTCAGTAAATTAATCCTGCCAAAAATTAATATAATATGTAAGTCACAAATATTTAATAATATAAAATCTTTTTTTTTAATTTTCAGAATGATTTAAAAAACGTTGTTGATATTCATCAAGATCGGTTAAGAAAAAACCGATCGTGATTATTTAGTATCAGAATCGGTTTTTTACAAACCGATCCTGATAGGAAACCAGCAAGATCGGCTAACAAATTAACCGGTGCTGGTGATTATCAGGATCGGTTTTCTAACTCAACCGATCCTGATACCTTGTTAATTACCTTCTCCCTTTCCAGAATACGAGGTCTTTTGCTCCCTTTCCAGTGCGCGATCTGTCTCTGCCCTCTTTGAGGTGTTTTCGACCTCTGAACTCTCTCTACCCGAAACAAGTGTTTCTCTTCCTCATTTTGATCATTTGTTGATTTATCTCGGTTGATGGTTGATTGAGGTAATATAAACCCGATTCCTTCATTTTTAATTTAAAATGCTAACTAATTTTAGGCACAATCCCATAGAGAATCAAGAAATTAGGAAATTCAAGTGTTTTATATTTGATCTATAATTCTCATTCTACAAGCACATATAAATCAAATTAATGAAGCATTTTTAACTCAATTCTCATTATTTTTGTAGATTGGATATTATTGAGGAATCTGGTGCAACGATTTTCATCTCACTCGATTCGGCATCCAAAAAAATTGTAAGTGCAACATGAACCTTATGTTTAGCTTTGTGAATGAAACTTGATCATGTATTTTGATAATAGTATATATAGTTAATTAAAGGTATTTCCACCATTAGGTATCTAGCTAGAGTATTGTCTTATGAGCCACAACCCAATGAATAATGCCTTTAGGTCATAAAACCAGTTCAAAATTAATCCATTAGGGATTAATTTGAAATAGTCCCCGTTTTGGGACTGCTCTTTGAACACTTTGGCTCAATTAGGATGTGACCACTTGTTAGGCGTGTTTTAGTATTTAAGGGAATTTCGGCAGCATTTCCTCTTATTAGTTTCCCGAATATTTGGGGAACTAAGGGGAAATGTTGCCGAAATTTCCTTAAATACTAAAACATGACTAACAAGTGGTCACTACTGAGACAAAGTATTCAAAGAGTGGGATAGGATGGTAACCGGCCCCATGTAAGCCCTAGTGTGAACATTTAAAGTACCATATATTCCCTTGTGCTTAATTGTTTTTTCTTATAATTGCAGATGGACCGCAGTTGGATGTACGGAACATCACGTATATCCAATGAATATATGGCCGGTGTTGATGAATTTATGAAAGTTGCTACGGAAGATACGGCGAAGAATGGGACTGGGCTGATGTCGTGTCATTGTCGTGATTGTAACAATATGAATAAATTTTTCAATCCCAACCAAGTGAGGAACCATTTAATCCGACATTGATTCAAGCAACAATATAAGCGTTGGATATGGCATGGCGAGAGTTTGGAAACCGATATACTCGGTGACCATCAGGAATACCATACTGGTGGGAGTGACAGAAGTGGTGATGGACCACACGATGGGACCGATGATACGGTGGTAGATGAAACTGAGAATGTTGATCAAATGTTACGTGATTTAGAAGAGAATTTTGATAATGATAAGCAGTACTATGTATTTGAGAATTTGTACGAAGATTCTAATAAGAAATTGTATCCCGGTTGTTCTAAATTTTCAAAATTGAAAGGTGTATTAAAATTGTATAATCTTAAAGCATCAAACGGTTGGAGTGATAAAAGTTTTACTGCGTTATTACAAACATTGAAAGAAATGCTTCCGGAAGGAAACGAGATACCATATAATGTTTACGAAGTGAAGAAAATATTGTGTCCAGTGGATTTGGAAGTTCAGAGAATACACGCGTGTCCAAATGATTATATATTATATCGAAATGAGTACGAAGATTTCCACGAGTGTCCAAAATGTGGTGCATCACGTTATAGTAAAAAGCATCTAACCAGCGATAAAATGGGAAGTGATAAACCGGATAGAGGACCTCCGGCAAAAGTACTATGGTACCTCTCCGTGATACCGAGATTCAAACGTTTGTTATCAAATGCCAAAGAAGCGAAATTATTACGTTGGCATGCCGATAATCGGAAAAGGGACGGAAAATTACGGCACCCCGTTGATTCTCCTCAGTGGAGAAATATTGACAGAAGATTTCCCGAATTTGGCGGTGACCCCAGAAACCTAAAGCTCGGGCTGAGTGCAGATGGAGTGAATCCGTACAGTAGCATGAGCAGTAAGCATAGCAGTTGGCCGGTTCTATTGTGTATTTATAATCTTCCACCGTGGTTATGTATGAAACGCAAATACATCATGCTGACCTTGCTGATATCAGGACCCAAACAGCCCGGAAACGACATAGATGTGTATCTAGCGCCATTGATCGAGGATTTAAGAAAATTATGGCATCCCGGAGTGGAGATATTTGATGCATATACCAAGGAGAAATTCACTTTACGGGCCATGATTTTCTGCACCATTAATGATTTTCCGGCTTATGGTAATTTGTCGGGTTATAGTGTTAAAGGGGAAAAAGCGTGCCCTATTTGCATGGATGATACAGTCGATCTGTGGCTACCACATTCCTCGAAAAATGTGTACATGGGTCATCGTAGATTTCTTCCTGCCAACCACGCACACCGAAAGAGAAAGAAAGCATTCAATGGAAAGACCGAGAATGTCACAGTAAATTATCCATTGACCGGTCAACAAGTTTATTCGAGAGTAAAGGATATCGAAAATCGGTTTGGAAAATGGAAAAAAGGCGGTGAGAAAGAAAGGGTCTCCAAAAATTACATGGAAGAAGATATCAATATTCTGGGATTTGCCATACTGGGAGCATTTAGAGGTTCGACACTGTCTCGATGTGATGCACGTGGTTAAAAATGTGTGTGATAACATGGTTGGAACATTGTTGAATATTCCGGGAAAGACTAAGGACGGTATCAATGCCCGAAAAGACATGCAATTCTTGAACATACGGCCGGATCTACAACCGGCAGAGAAGGAAAGAGAAAAGGGTAAACTTTGCACATATCTAAAACCCGCCATGCATACGTTGTCAAAAAAAGAAAAAACAAGTTTATGTGAATGCCTTCATGGTGTAAAAGTACCATCTGGATATTCTTCAAATTTTAAGAACCAGTTTCACTGGAGGGATTAAAATTGATAGGTATGAAGTCCCACGACTGTCATGTTTTACTGACACAGCTTCTTCCTGTTGTAATTCGGGGCATATTGCCACCGTGCATTAGACAGACCATCACAAAGCTTTGTTTTTTCTTCAACGCCATTTTTTGCAAAGTAAATGATCCTGATACGTTAGATGTTTTGCAGAAGGAGGTTGTCGTCACTCTCTGTCACCTTGAAATGTATTTTCCGCCGTCTTTTTTTGATATAATGGTTCATTTAATTGTTCATCTAGTTAGAGAAATTAAGATGTGTGGGCCTGTTTTTTTGCGGTACATGTATCCGTTCGAGAGATACATAGGGTTTAGGGTTTAGGGTTTAGGGTTTAGGGCAGCTGTTGAGTATTTTAGATATAGGAATTTCGTACTTTTTTTGCCTTTAATATTTATAAACCGTCGTACTCAATAAATTGGTTAGTTGCAAGCGCACAACCTATCGATTGAACTCATCTTTTCTACGAGAGACGGAACAAACACCCAACAAGGGGCCCTTTCTTGAGTATAAATCCACGCCGGTTAGACATGTCGGCCGAAAATGAAAATGTTCGTTTGGAAAACCTTCAAAGAGAACGGAATCAGATGGCCAATGAACTTAAACTTTTGCGAGCAGCCGCCCTTGATAGACAAAACATTGAAGCAGCTGATGCCAATCACCCCTTGAGAGACTTTACAACACCTAGGGCTGAGGATATCCACCTTGGTTATACGGCACCTACTATCAATGCTGAAGAATACCAAATTCTGCCAGCATGGGTTAGCATGGTGCAGCGTCATCTGTTTCATGGTCTACCTCACGAAGATGCAACACAGCATTTAGCCAATTTTGAAGAAATCTGCAGCACAATTAAGGTACAAACTGTTTCTCCAGAAAATCTTAAAGTTCTGGCATTCACTTTTTCTCTTGCAGATAAGGCTAAAAGTTGGATAAGGAGCCAACGACCCGAGAACATGAATACTTGGCCTAAGGTGGCAAATGTTTTTCTCAACAAGTTTTTCCCGCCATCCAAAACAAACTCCTTGCGCCATCAAATCCACAATTTCCGACAGAAAGGAGAAGAAACTATGAGCGAGGCGTGGGAGAGGTTTCAAGAACTGCAAAGGTGCTGTCCCCACCATGGTATCGAGGGGTGGAATTTATTGCAGATCTTCTACAACAGCCTTCTGCCATAGGACAAGGGTATGTTAGACACAGCTGCTGGAGGTAGTCTCATGAATAAATGAGCTATTGATGGATATAAGTTGGTTGATGACATGGCTCTCAACCAAAGCCAATGGCACAACCCTAGGGAGACACCGATCATCATGCAGCGGGGAATGAAGGAGGTGAATTCGAATCCAAATTTGGCTGCAGAAATTGACGCTTTGAATCGCAAAATTGATCAAATGAGCGTAAACTTGGTAAACAATTTCTCTCCTCTTCCTTGTTCAATTTGTGGTGGTACCGATCATCTAGCAATTAATTGTGGTGTAAGTAATGAGGTTAGTTTTGAGGAAGTGAATGCAATTAACCAAGACAATTTCAAACCAAATAACAATCCTTATTCCAATACTTACAACCCCGGTTGGAGAAATCATCCAAACTTTTCGTGGAGACAAAATGACCAACCAACCCAAGGAAATCAAAACAACCAAGGTAACTCAAACTTTAATAGACCAAATCAAGGTTATGGTAACCAAGGGTATGGTTCTAATGCACAACCAAAGTCCAATCTCGAATTGATGATGGAGACTTTCATGACAAGTCAAAACCAAAAGTTTGATGAATTGACCAAAAAGGTAGACATGTTGGCAACCCAAAATAAATTACTTGAAAACCAAGTTGCACAACAAGCTACACAATTCTCTCGCCAACCGGGCACCCTTTCGCCAAAACCCGAGAATAATCCCAAGGATGTCAAGGCGGTTAGGCACGTGTTTCGCAGTGGTACGCAATATGAGGATCCACTTATGTCGAAGGGAAACTATGTTCAACCGCAAGGTGAAGAGACACGAGGCAATGATGAGCTCATCTCCACACATAAGGATTCCGCCTCAAAGGAAACTACACCAATTGCACCAAGCGACCATGCGGAACAAGCAAAGCCATCTCAAGATGAGATGCCAAAGGTAAATGCACAGGTACCTCCTTACATCCCTCTTCACAAATACGCACATTTTCCTGGTAGAATTAAGAATGAGAAAACCGACAAACAATTTGCCAAATTTCTTGAAATGTTGAAACAATTGCATGTGAACCTACCATTGACTGAGGTAATGACCCAAATGCCGGTTTACACCAAATTTTTCGAGGACATTCTTTCAAATAGGCGTAAACTTGAAGAAGTACAAATGGTATCCTTAGACACCAACGGTAGTGCCATGGTAATGAATGAATTGCCCAAAAAGTTGGATGATCCGGGTAAATTTTCCATACCATGTTCAATAGGAAATGTCCAATTTAAACGTGCACTCTGTGATCTAGGAGCAAGCGTAAGTCTTATGCCAAAGTCGGTGTGGGATAGGCTAGGTGTTGGAGAACTTAAGCCAACTAGAATATCTCTTCAATTGGCAGATGAATCGGTTAAGTTACCTTTAGGAGTGGTAGAGGACCTGCCAATTCAAATTGGAAAGTTCTTTGTACCAATAGATTTTGTTGTGGTTGACATGGATGAGGACCCTCATACACCACTCTTGTTAGGTAGACCATTTCTCAATACAGCAAAAGTTGTAATTTATGTCCATGATGGAATTATAACAATGAATATTGGTGAAGAAAAATTGACATTCGATATCAAAAGATCTATGAGATATCCATCTAACGATCAAAGCGTTTTTAGTGTTGAGATTCTCGACAGGTTGATAGATGAAGAGCTCATGAACAACTTGGATAAGGGTTCCTTTGAGTATTGGATGGATCAGGAGTGCGAAAAATTCAACATAACGAGTTCTGTGGATGTCTTTGCGGCTCGAAACGACAGTTATTGCGGTCCGCAGCACTTTCAGACAGGGGAGGACGAAAATCGCAGAACCATTGCGGCCCGCAATGAACCCTATTGCGGCCCGCAACATCTTCAGACAGAACACTTTACTCACACAGAGTTCATTGCGGCCCGCAATGAATCCATTGCGGCCCGCAATAATCCCTTCCAGGATGACAAGGAACCTATTCTAAGCCCGATTTTTCAAGTTTCAACCGCTGAGATCCTTCCTAACAAAAGTTTCATCTACTCTATCTCTGATAGCAAATGGGTGAGCCAAATCCATGTGGTGCCAAAGAAGGGAGGAACAACGGTGATAGAAGGGAAGAATGGCGAATCCTCTCTTTCTCAACAAATGGCGGGCTTAAATCCAGAACTAAGCATGCCGCCATACGAGGAGGAAGCTTATCAGAAGGCATTCTCAATCAAGGCTTTGACGATCTCAACAACAATCCTCTCTATGGTGGACAGCGGCTTAAACATTTCATTCAAAATGAACCGATCATCGATAAGGAAGCAATTGCCCTCGATGATCCACCACCTTCAAACTGAGCCTCAACAAGTCGAGCTCCCGACGTTAAACCGAGCAATGTCTTGTGAGTTTCTATTTTTCTTTTTTAATTTTCTCTTCTAGTATGGATTGACACATTGAGGACAATATTTTGTGTAAGCTGGGGGGAGGGTTAAATGAAAAACTGAAATTCACAATTGTATCTTGCATTTAATTTAGGCATGCATGTTTAAATTTTTTTGTTTAAAACTAGGGTTTTACCTAACCTTGAAAAGGGTCCAGTCCGACCTGTTAGGATGTTTACCTAGTTTTGTGTCATGCATTTTTGTTGATAAATTTGGGTGATTGACAATAATTAGGAGTAGTCATGCATAGTTTTTTGTCAATTTTTTTTTGTAAAACCCTTGGAATAATTTGAAATGACCACATAATTTGGCGAAAAACTTTGTGGAAATAAAGGTGTATGAAATTAGGACATTTGGAATTTAAATTGATTAGAGAAGCTATTTAGATTTGGGAATTTTAAGTTTGGAAAAATTGGGATATCCATAAGTATGAAAGAATACTTAGGGATGTGTGTATTCATGATATATGCATAAATGTTGAGAAATTGGGTAAAATTGAAAATTTTGGAAAATAAAAGGTGACTCCAATGACCTATGTTACGGCTTCATGACGTACTTTTGGTTATGAGTCCTTAGCACACCTGCTCCACTAGTCTCCCGATAAAATTGACATTCGTGTTAATGGAAGGGTGGATTATGAGCATGCAAAGCACCCTTGAATTAGAACGGTTGGGTACGGTTAACTACTTGTAACCAACTGGTGCTTAAATGAGGATGGGAAAAATAGTGCTAAATCATAAAAGAAAAAAATGAAATTGAGAAAATCAAAAGCAACAACAAAAAGGAGAATATGCATGTATCAACACACGTAGTCCGCAAAATTTCTAACCTAAGTTTGATTCAAGCTTGGGGGAATTTGAAAATTCCACGTTTAAGATAGCATTTCTTTTAATCAATTTGGGTAGACAAAGTTCATAAACTCTAGGCCTTTAAGGAAATAAAAGTTAGAGTAATCGAATTGTAGGTTGAGTCATAATTATCCGAGGGTTTAAATTTGAAAATTGGAAAATTTGCATGAGGATTTTTAATTTTTGGCAAGATCATACAAATTTTTCATTTGAGAAATTTACTTGATATATGGTGTATTAAAGAGACCGAATATTAGTCAAGTTAGGTTTTGCTTGCGGACAAGCAAAGTTCAAGCTTGGGGAAATTTGATAAGCCAAAATTATATCTAGTGAAACCTAGGGTTTGTTATGTGAATTAAGCCAAGTTTTGTTGAGATTAGATTTGATTAGGTTAGAAATGTCCGAAAGTTCAAGTTACTGCCCTAGTTATGTTTATTTTACAGGTAATCAAGTGTTTGGAGCTTAACGGAGCAAAACGGGTGATTTGTAGTAAGTCAGCACGAAGATTGGAGCAACTGTCAATGTTGTTGCGGCCCGAAATAAAACCCATTGCGGACCGAAACAAAACAAGTCAGAGCCTCATTCCTGCACATTCATTGCGGCCCGCAATGAATCCATTGCGGCCCGTAATGACTTCTATAGTTTTTCTGCACGTCAAATTAACTGCCTCCACTCATTGCGGCCCGCAAGAGATGTTATTGCGGCCCGCAATAAGTCGGTTCAGCGCCCGAATTTGCTATTTTTTAGTGATTTATTTTTTAGGTTTTGTGGAGGGTATAAAAAGGAAACTTGTAAAACAGATGGGGGACGTTTTTTAGACAGAATTTCTGGTTTTAACGAGGAGAAGAAAGGAAGAGAGAAGAAGGGAGAAAAAGAACATCATCGATCAACCGGTTTTATTATTTTCTTTCCTTTGGAACTCTTTGAACTCTTTTAATTTCATTTGTGCTTTAGCCATGACTGGCTAAAGGCTTTTCTAGGGTTAATTAGGGCTGTACTTGAAACTTTTGTTATGATTTAGTTGGTTTATTTTATATGTTATTGTTCTTTGTTATGATCTATTCTTTATTTTAATTGATTGTGAAGACTTAATCGAAATCATATGAAATCTTAGGATTTGGTATTTGCAATTGAGAAATTGAATATTAAGTCCTGACCATAAAGAATAAAGTATTTGATAGGCTAAGTACCGAGAGGTGACGCTTGTCTTATACGGGCTTTGCCTAATAGCTTAGACAAATTGTGCCAAGTACCGAGAGGTGAAAGACGGTTTTCTAGGTTAATTGGGACAGTAAGAACTTAATGACTTTAGATTAGCATAACCAAGTACCGAGAGGTGACGTTTATTCTAATTTGAAGATGGTATTAATATAGAAATATCACTTTGTACCTACAACCTCCAACTGTGCCTTCATAATTAAAAGAACAAATTTAATAAACCAATTAGTCATAACACTAGTGGATAGGAACCCTAAGAAATCCTAATTTCTCATATTTGTTAAAAATCAGATTTTGCTTTAAATCTTTAGTTTAATTCAGTTTAATCAAAACCAAATCAACCTTTTGAACAAACAAAAACCTCTTTATTTTATTTTACTAAACTAAATTGTTAGGTTAGAAAAGATATTCCAACTTGTCCCTGTGGAGACGATCCCTAAGTACTACTTGACAAGGTTGTACACTTGCAACCGAATTGAGTATAACTAGAATTTATTACTTGTATTGCAAAATCCACATCAGCACCTCACCGACGTTCATCCTTATTTGGATGAGCACATGACTTTCTTGCGTCAACAGAATCCTAGGAAATCCGATAAGTGGTTGATTGGAGAACACAATGAAAAGTTCGAAGGATGGTTTACACGTAGAGTCATGAAAGCTTCGGAGGGAGAAAACATTAAAGAAATTGTCAAAATGTTGGCTCTCGGTCCAGTCCATGTCGTGAAAACCTTCCAAGAATTTGACATCAATCGGTATACATTTTACACAAGAAGTCAAGATTTAAAGAGTACCGTGCAAAACAGTGGAGTGACTGTGGTAGCCGTGTCGAGTGATTTTTCAGGAGCTAAAGGTGCCGGACCATCGCATGTCTCGATGTCGTATTACGGGTTTATCAAAGAAATTTGGGAGCTAGATTACAGAAAATTTAAGATCCCGATATTTCAGTGTAAATGGGTCGACAACCGTAAGGGCGTTAAAGTTGACAACGATGGTTTCATTTTGGTGGACTTCAATAAGGTTGGATACAAGGATGATCCATTTATACTTGCAAGACAAGCCACACAAGTGTTCTACATAACTGATCCGGCCGATCGTTCAAGACATGTTGTCCTCTCCGGGAAAAGACGTATTGTCGGGATTGATAATGTAGACGACGAAGAAGCGTACGATCATTTTGATGATATACCTCATTTTCCATTGGCATGGCATCTTTACCAACTGTCGTGGATAATAAAACAAGTCACATGCGCAACGATTATAATGAAGGAGAATGGATTGAATAAAATTGATATTCAATGTTTTATTGGTATGTCATATCTAGACTTTTTTAATCTTTTTCCGACTTGAAAAAAAACTTCAATATTCCTGACTTAATGGGTTTATTATTTTTTTTCCAGGAAGCATTATAATTCATTGACTATAGGTTGCATGCAAGGTGTCATAAATATTTAAGACTTTTTTCTTTCATTTTAATAATGCTAATTATTGTGTTATTTAGTAAATTTTGAATTATACAAATGTGATGCTAATCATGTAAATGTAAATTATGTGAAAGTAAATTTGATGCATTACATAAATCCATTGAAATTATGTAAACAGTGATTTAGTTTTTCAAAGTACTGGATTAATTGGACCATCAGGATCGGTTATTAAGTTAACCGAACTTGATCATTGTTACCCAGGATCGGTTATAAGATACCCGATCCCGATGACAAAAAATAAAAACAGGATCGGTTGTTTAACAAAAAAACGATCATGATGATGATATATTTTAGCGGGGATTTTATTTGGCGCCTCTCTCGCTACTTAGCAAAAATTGGTCTCCTCAATTCATTTTCAAAACTCGATCTGAGCTCACTGATCCCTCTCTCTCTCGCTAATCTCTCTCTCTCGGGCGCACTCCGTCTCTCTCGGGCGCACTTCGCCTCTCTCGGTGCTAACACCGACTCTCTCGGGCTTACGCCGCCGCCTCTCTGCCAAAATCCGCCTCTCGCTACTCTCGTAGTCTTACGGTGCTCACGCCGCCGCCTCTCTCGCCGCACATTCTCTCCTCTCTCCTCTAGTGCCGGTGCTCTCGGTGGTGCTTCCATCTCTCTCTCGGACTAATTTAGCACTAATTTCGGGTAAATGCTTAAACACCTTTTAACTGGTACCCGCCTTGAGTTCACCGTTTAATTGGCACCGGCCTTGGTGTTACTGAGTCACTGTGTTGCTGTTGCTGGTACCGGACTTGGTTGTTCAAAGTTATACTTTTCACTGTTTATATTTTTAGCATGTAAAATTTTGCATAGTTTATATTGTTCAAAGTTGTATTGTTCAAAGTTATATTGGGATCAAGGTTTACATTGTTCAAAGTTATATGCTGCTCCAGTTTAGAAAATTCACATGTTGCTCCAGTTTTGAAAAAACATCACAAATACACATGCTGCTCCAGTTTTGAAAATTCACTAAAAATAGCAGAAAAATTCAAATAAATCAAATTTTCACTCTAAATTGGTTGTTTTTTTATTCTCTATCTAACCGTTCGATGGCTTTTTGGTTAGGAGTATTGATCAGTCTCCACTACCTAATTTGTGTAACGCTCGTTTGAATTTATATAATTGTTCCAGGAGGGTCATCGAGCTGCTCCTATCATGTCTAGTGGTGCTGGTGAGGTTAGTGGCGGTGATGGTGGTGGTGGTGGTAGCGAGCGCGCCTCAGGTGAGAAGCGAGTAAGAGGGCCTTCCCAACTTGCTACCGTCGTTAATCAGACCGGCATGCATGTTGAATTTGATGCAATTGGGAGGCCTATTATTAATAGGCAAACCACTAAATATCCCTCGCACCTTGGGATATTAGTAAGAAGGAACGTTCCTATAACGTGCCTAGAGTGGTCTCAGGTAGAAGACGACGTGAAGGAAAAGATATGGAACCAAATCCAGGTAAATTACACGGTCCTAATTTCACAAGCTAGCAAAGTTGAATTTAACTCATGTAAACCTTGATTAATTTCTGTTTGTTTGGCAGATGGACTGGAATATTGATGGTGATGATCCGCATTTGAAAAAGAAGATAATACAAAAAATGGCAGAAATGCACCGAAAGTTCAGAGTAGCTCTGACTAAGCACGTCAACGCGGGTACGACGCCCGACCTTGAGAAGCTCTCGATCACACAACAAGATTGGGATGGTCCCGCCGGTCGGATGAATTCAAGGTATCTTTTTTTTTAACTATAAACGTTCAATGAAACTAATTGTTTCTTTGTTCAACTATTTTCATAACCCGTAATCGTTTCTTTGGGTAAATTGCAGAATAAAAGCAATAAGGGGAAGGAGAATCAGTCCAAGAACAAGTGTAAACATTACCTGGGATCCAGAGGGTACAGCGGTGAGAACTTCCAGAATAGGCTCAAAGAAGTTTTCCAGAAAATTGCAAACGATAAAGCAGTAAGTAGTGATCCGTCAACCCAGGGGTCAACTACTATACTGTCACATGAGCAGTTTCTTGATATGTCTGTTCAGTATAGGCATGTCTCATGGACACTAGGACACACGAAGCCCTCAACCGATGGCCAGGGACATCTTTATCCTAACGAGGACACAGAAGCAGTCGTCAAGACTATTGTGAGGATTTAGATATTTTCATTCCTTGAAATTCAACTCTAATTTATTATGTTGTAACATGTTGGCATTGCCATTTCAGGAAGAACAACAGGAAGCTTTCAACAAAAGCTTGTTGCCCGTCGATCGTTACGATGATGTTCTAGGAAAATCTCTGCCGAATCCGGAACATGCTGGGAGGGTGAGAGGCCTTGGATCTCTGGTGGGTATTAAAAAGTGATATCAGGGAAGCGGAAAAAGGAGAAGACACATGCCTTCTAGGTCTGGCGCAGACATTGAAGAAAGGATACAGAGAGAAGTGGCGGCGAGAGTACAAGTTGCAGAGGCGAGATTAAAGGGAGAAATGGAGGAGAGAATGAGAGAAATATTAGAGGAGAAAATGGCAACATTGATGGCGGAGGAATACTCGCGGAAAGCCCAACAGCCTCTCACAGCCCAACAGCCGTTCAGAGCAGCTGCCAGTCAGTTGGACCACGGACTTCCCTCTTTTTCCCGATGGAGGTAATGCAAATAAATACATATTTTTCCATTCAAATAACAAAAATAATTCTATTACGTGCATGCCTTAGTTTTATACATATTATTTCCTTCGAATGAATTTTTTTAGCATGTACAACCGTCGCAACGAGAATGCAGACTTCTCATGGACAGAGATGGGAAGAAGGTTGAAGTGGCTTCGGGGACAATTAATGTTCCAGTAAATTGTGAAGAGACCATTCACACGAGGCCTCTACCACCCGACCATGCAAGGGTAATGGTGGATGAAGTGGTCCCGGGTGAAGAAGACACCCCTCTACCTGTACCACATGAAGACATGCCAACCATCATCTCAGCCGTTGGCAGCTCCACGGCATGGCCGATGGATATGATATCCATTGATCAGGTAAAAAATGCATATTATTATTACAACTTCTTATACTTATAAATTTGTATCTATATGGTAGAGTTTTAGTTGATGGTATTATCTTAATTGCAGGAACCACGCAAAGTTTGTACTGGTGGGGATGTGGTACAAACTGGCGCAGACATGTTTGGTGGTATCGATTTTGGCCATTTTCCACAGTCTTATACCCTTCCGCGTGATCGATTCTTGAGCCAACCTAACAAAGCATTTCACGTCAACCTGCCACCTGACCTTTTCCAAACCGAAGAACCCATGGTAGTCAATGCAGATGATTTTTTGACGTTGGTGAAACCAAAGGAGTGGCTCACCGCACCGATTATTCAGATCTTCATGATGTGAGTTAACATTCGTAATAATGGTAGAATGTAGTACTTTTAATCCAAAATGAAAAAATCGAGATCACCTATATGCCTTTTTTTGCAGGTATGTGCAAAAATACAACAAGGAGGAACATCGAGAAGATGAGTGTGTTGGTTTCATGGACCCCATGAAAACAAATGAACTGTTGTTGGACAGTGATGCCCAATCAAAAGAATACGTCGAGAAATATATAAAGGAGGCACTGAGACAAAACCAGAACAAGAAATTGATATTCATACCGTATCATCAGATGTTAGTGCTATATATATATTCTAATTTTATTAAGTTTCTTTCATTTCGTAGAAATTATAGAATGTGAGATGATACAAAACCTAATATGCAGAGAACATTGGCTCTTAGTCGTGCTTATGCCAATAGAGAGTCAGGTGTACGTGTTCAATTCTCTCAGTGTTTATTGTTCCGGTAAGACCGTTGGTAAGAAATCGGTTCCACATCACCCGAAGATCATCGATGCGCTCAAAATGTATGCTTTTCAAACTTTCATTTGTCAAATCTATAGATTTTTATTAATATTTTTCTTAGAATTGGTAGTATTTTTTTCAACAGGCCCTACCAATTGGACCCGATGATTGGAGGAAGTGGAAAATGCTCTAATTTGAAGATTAATTATTGCAGGGTAAGTACTTATTTTTTAACTTCTCTTATTGTTTGTAAATTTCTAAGTTGGTGATGTTAAACGAGGGACTTAGATGTAAAAAATGGTGAAATTTGGTTATGATATGATTATAGGGACCTAGCTGCAAATTAAAATTGGTCAAAATCTATATGTGCAAAAATTGTTTAATTTTTTTAACTCTCTTGATGTGTAATGTAGTGCCCATAACAAAATAGAAATTGGGAATGTGGATATTATGTCATGATGTTCATGCACGACATAATACATTGCTTCGTCCGTGATTTTCCAAAAATGAAGGTATATATACATTGATATATTTTCCAAAAGTAAGCATAGTTGCTTCAAATATAATTAAGTACATATTTAATTGTGCTCTTATGTCATTTAAAAAATGCAGGACTTTCCCACTAAGTACCCGGTTTACAGAATGGACGAGATTCGCAACTCGTGATGTAACTTTTTCTTAAAGGAGGTAATCATTCAAAAAAGTAAAATAATTTAGGATGTGATAATTTGTAATAATTTAGGAGCTTAATAATTCTAAGATATGGTGTATTGATTTAGGAGCTTAATAATTTGTATCGATTTAGGAGCTTAATAATTTAGGATGTGATACTTTTGTAATAATTTAGGATGTGTATCGATTTGTGGTGATTCCTGATGCATATATGATAGGTCTTTTGTGATAATTCCTGATGCATGTGATATCCTATATAGGCCAGCAAAATATACTGGAAGCTGGCCAAATATAAAATAAATTTTTTTAAAACACGGTAACAAATCAGGATCGGTTATTTATTTATCAACCAATTCAGATAACTATCAGAATCGGTTCTTCATAAATAACTGATCGTGATAACAACCTTCTGGATCGGTTCATATAAGTAAACCGAACCTGCTAGTTATCTGAATCGGTTCTTAATAAACCGATCCAGTTGTTTTGTTGTAATATTAAAAAATACTTTATATATTGGCCGGAATATTGGATCGGGTAACTAAACCGATCCAGATATGCATTATAGGATCGGTTTGTTAATAACCGATCCAAGTGTTTAATTAATTTGTTTTATTAATTTGCCCAGATAATAAATATAGGATCGGTTAATAATAAACCGAGCCTGATACTTACATTTCGGGATCAGTTGTGTTTTTTAACCGATCCAAATACTAACAAGTCGGGATCGGTTAGAATGAATAACCGATGCAGATTCTAGCTAGTTGGGATCGGTTAATTTAGAAAACCGATCCCGATACCTAAAATTGGGATCAGTTTTCTGTTAATTATCCGATCCAGATTGTTTCTATCTGGATCGGTTGTTTAACCGATACAGTTGAGATTGACTACTTGTATCGGCTGGAACAGGATCGGCTGTAGGTCCGATCTTGATGTGCGAATCTAACCGATCCTAATTTGTGTTTTTCCACTAGTGAAAATAAAAAATATCGCTAACGAAAACAAAAGTGAAAATATGGCGCCCATTATTCTTTCATTTATTTTGGGTAAATATTAGGCTTAAAAACAGAGCGAATTCGGAGCAGATAATGTTAATATCAAATTTGTATATGTCTTTGAGCGGATACAAATATGAATACGGATAATAAATGAATGTTAAAATTTAAAATTAAACCCGCCTTAAACAGATACATATAATCTACTAATAAGAATTCAAATACATATAATCTACTAATAAGAATTCAAATACATATATGAAACAAATAATAATCAAATAATTAAGTCATATAATTAATCTACTTAAATAATCTAATTATATAATATAATACGAGTATTATAATTAAAAGATATATTTTTTTTAGTAATGCAAAAAAAAAAACTCAAGCTGGAGTTGTGCCATTAGTCAGTCAACGTCCCAATCACATTCCCCTCTACAACTCTACCAGCTCTCTCTTTCTCTCACATGATTTCTTTATTCGGTTCGGAGCTCAATTTAGTCTCACAGTTAAAATAAAAGTATAAAGTAAGAACCTCCTTTTTAATTTGAAGGTCGGTGAATAACTGACAACTTATACGCTGATCGGAATGAGAAATTTTACGCTCAAACGAGAAATAGAAATGAAATTCTTTCTTGTCGCTTGATCGAAACGAAAGTACCGAAGGGAGATGATACGATTTGGTGGGATTTTAGAGGGTAAAATTCCTCCAATGAAATCACGGCAAAGTTGGTATTTACGAGAAATTATTTTGCTGAGGTGAAGTTACACTGCTACCCTCGTCATTGTTTGCTTTTACACTGCTGCGATGTTGTTGTGAGAAAAGCAGTGAGTTTCAACTTTGCTGAAGAAGATGTGGTCGAAGGGGAATAAGAAGAGGAGGGAGACTTGAAGTGCAGATCTGACCGAGTCATGGAGAAACTATGAGTGAATCTTGGTCTTCGCTTAAATAATAAGTTTTTGTTGTTTCTTCCCCCTCTTGTTTGAAGGATTTTGTTTACGATTTGGTTTTTGGGAGAAGAAGAGAGTTTTATTTGATGCATACTTTGTAAATTAAGTTAATCTTTAGACTTTTTTAAACAGTTAAATATTGAATTCTTTTTATGCAATTTAGATCTTCCGATCAACGAAATTCAATTTCAAATATATTCTAGTCATTTTTTTTCTATTGAAATAAAGTCTATTCTCATTAATATTTATTATGATCAGGCCCTTATTCCGCTTTGAAAAAGAAAAGACAAACGAAAAGAGAATTCGGGTTTTATTATAAGCTTTATTGATTTCTGTTCAAAAGAAAAGCATATTTGGTAGGAGTGAAAATGGTATAAAATATTCGATCCGTATTTGAAAAATTATATTAGATGTGGATATTCGAATATCCGTGTGAATATTGATACAAATATGATTTTACGTTTCAATTATCTGTATTCAAATAGTAGATACATACCACGAGGAGGGTTCCAATACCTCGTGCCTTTCATACTTCATCATACCTCATGTTTTATATCTTCGTTTTCAAAGTCCAAATTGTCGATCCGAACTGCTCAACTTGACATCCATACTAAAATATGCTTGGAGACCAAATTTTATAATTTTTGGAAAATAATTACTATTTTTTTAGATAGGTACAAAAACACAGTTTCTGGACCGTTTAAAAGCAGTGATTTTCTACCTATCTAAAATAATAGTAAAATCTTTCCAAAAATTATAAATTTTGGTCTCCAAGCATATTTTAGTATGGATATCATGTTGAGCGGTTCGAATAAACAATTTGGACTTTGAAAATGAAGATATAAAATATGAAGTATGATGAGGTATGAAAGGCATGAGGTATTGGAACCCTCCTCATACCAAAATTTTTATTAATACCCTCAAAAAAGAAAAAATAGCAAATTTGTCCTCTGTATGAAAAAAATTTCAAAAACACCTTGACCGCCCCATGTTTGGGCGATCCACTCTCACTACCAAACTACCCCACAGTGGGGCAGTCACCTCTTCACACTATACCACCCCACATTTAGGCAGTTTGGTGTTTAATTTTTTTTAAACCGCGGACCCCACCCTCCACCCCTCTGTCCCGTCTCTTGCTCCGCCCAAACCAAACCCTAAACCTGATCCACCCTCCCCCTCCGCCCTCCCCCAGAAAAACTCGCCCCCACCCCTCTTATCTCTCTCTCTCGCTAGACCGCTCCCACCCACTAAGCTTGAGGTTAGGTGAGATCGGAGCACGAATCACGAAGCCTAATCCGATTATTTTCGGGTAACCCAACGTAACTTATTTTATTTATGTTTTGTACCTTGTGATGGCATTTGAGCGATTGCTAGAAATTGAATTGTTAATTATCGTGTGCAGGTTGTTGATTTTTCCAACGCGATTGAATTGCTCGAATTTTTGATATTTCGTAAGTGTTGCGATTGAAATTGTTAGAAATTGTTAAGGAATTGTCTTGCGGGTTGTTGAATATCGTGTGTGGGTTGTTGATTTTCCCGACGCGATTCATGGTACTGTTACACCCTTTTTAAAATTAAGGTTTACAAAATTAGGATTTAGGGTTATGATTTAGGGTTTAGGGTTATTAGTTTGGTTACGTCGTACCGAGTCGTAGAAATTGAATTGTTAAATATCGTGTGCGGGTTGTTGATTTTCCCGACGCGATTGAATTGCTTAGAATATACCAAAATTATTTTTTTAATATAGTTTGCAATAATAATTCTTATTAATTATGGAAAATTATAAAAATATGTTATTTGAATTGAGAAAAGATCACTTGACAATTATTTGAATTTTTAAAATAGTTTCTTAAAATAAACCAATTATTTGAATTTTTAAAATAATTTTCAAAGGCCATTAATTTCATATCATTATAATTTTAAATCATTTAATGTACAGTATTTTATTTTAAAATCTCACTAATTTTTATAAATATGTTATGTGAAAATTATAAATATCATTAAATTTTAAATCATTTAATGTACGGTAATTTTTTATTTTAAATCTCACTAATTTTTATAAATATGTTATGTGAATAATATAAATTATGCCTCTAATGTTTAAAATAAAATTAAACATTTACATGTTAGTGTTCGTGCAGAAGCGCAACGCAAGTTTCGGTACGTTTGAGGGCGTACCTTTTAAAACCGCGTTTACACTCCACGAGTAAGGGATGCAAGTGCACAACCCCTATCGTGTAGTATATTCGGGTATCGATCCACAGGGACGGTTAATTGCGAGGTCAGATTCTATCAAACTCAATCAAAAACTAGAAGTGAAAAAGGTTTGGTTTGGTGTTTAATTTCCTAAAGGGTCAGATCAAACAATTCAAGAAGATGTAATAAAATGCTAGAAGAAATGTAAATTGTGTTTTGATTATGGATAAAAGGCGTTTCCAGGGTTTCAGACTTCATCTCTGATCTGCCTCTAGTGGTACGGCCCGTACCAAGTTGGTACGGCTAGGCCGTACTTCACTTGGTAAGGCAAGGCCGTACCACCCTGGTAAGACCCGTACTGGCTTCCCAGAACAGAACCTACCAGTTCGAGTGAATGCATTTCCTTGCTGGTACCTTGTGCTAAACTCTTTAGAAAGGTTCAATTGACCATACCTAAGGTTCCTAACCCTCAACCATCGTTTGTTGGATCAAGATCTAGGTTGGAATGCAATTGATTGCCTTTTAGGGATTTCTACACCTCAACTCTCGTGTGTTGGTACAGATCTACCCTAGCTGGTTGATTGGAGGTCTAAGGCACCCTCTAATCTGTCGATTAGAGGAGAATTCAACCTCTCGGCTTCAATTCGAACTATTCTACCCTAAGCATTTGATTTGGATGAGAGATTGAGATGATCACATGACCTTGATAGGTTCGATCTAAACCTAGAGGCACATCATACAACAATCACAGCAAGCAAAGCAAAAGATATCAAAGTAAATCACAATCAATCAAACTAAAGAGTTCATACAAGATATAAGTCAAAGAAAGTCAAAACAAATCAAGAATCAATCTCTAACCCTAGAAACTAAAAGAACTACTCACATCACATAATCAGATCTAAAAATGCAATAAGAGGGATAGAGATAGCCATGGATCGAAGGGATCGAGAGGAGGAAGCTAGATCCGTCGAGTTTCGCCTCTTCCTCTTCCTTCCTTCTTGCTCTCAGCTCCTTAGCTCTCTTTCTCTCTCTTACTGTGCTCTCAAATGGATCTGGAATGGAATTCATATCGAAATTGGAGAGTTCCCCGCCTTAAATAGCCCCTGCCCAAATTTGAATCTGTCAGGACGCCTTCATGTACGGCCCGTACCAATTTGGTACGGCCTGGCCGTACCAGGCGTGAAGAGCTGAAAATGGCTAAGTAAGGTCCGACCCGTACCAAGCCTGGTAAGGGCCGTACCTCATCATGTGAATCGCCATTTCTTCGTGTGTTTTGCTCCAAACCTGCAGAAAACAAACAAACACTCAGCAGTACCAAATTCTAAAGATATAACAATGAGATGCACATGATTCTGGTGAATTATGGCACGAATCTGGTACTAAAACAGGCCTAAAATAGACTAAATATGCGAGGTATCAAATTCCCCCAAGCTGAACCTTTGCTTGTCCTCAAGCAAAAAGTTTCAAACTCGGGTGAAAGTGCTGGAAAACTAAATCTAAATGCAGATACAAGTCTAAATGTGAAAACCTACGTGAGTGTGCTATAGTCAAGAATTTCTAGAATCGATTCGGTTGTAATTCAAACATTCCTTTGTAAACCTTGATTCACTCCAACAATTAGTCAATTGAACTTCTTATTTTGAGATGCTTCTAACAATGGAAAGACTAATTACCTAGGTTTGATCGAATCAATTTCATTCTTTTTCCGAATTATTGCTTTTATTCAAAGTGATTTTTCTTTGCATTTGCCCTCCCCCAAGCTTGAATCAAGCTTAAGGGTAAGAAAGTTGCGAACGAAGTGTGTTGGTATGAGCAAAATTTTCTTTCTTTATTTCTAATTGGGAGACGAGCTCAAAGGCGCCCATTCGAGGCTTATTGCCAGTACTCTTATTTTCTCCATCTTTTCTCTTTTGTTTTCTCTTTTTCTTTTTCTCATTTTTTTTTATTTTTTTCTTTTTCTTTTCTTTTTTTGGTTTGCTCACACCATGAATACACACATCCATTGGTATTCATTCATACCAATGGATATTCCAAACTTTCTTAATTTGAAAATCTCAATTCCTAAAGGCACAATTCAGTTTTTTCAAATAATCTCGTTCGATTCAATTCTAAGTTTGTTTCATCTTTTCCATTATTAAAAACATCTCAACCTAAGTAGTTCAATAACCAATCATGGGTTAGTTCCAATTCACTCAGGTCTATCCTAATCACAACCAAATTGTTTCAAAGTTATTCTCAATTCTAGCAATTCACGCAAATTTTCACCTAACAATGCACGAAAATACGAAAAAAATGTAAGAAAAATAACGATAAAGTAAATATGACCTAAATGCAAATGCAATCCCCCCAAGCTTAGCCTGAGCATTGTCCTCAATGCTTCAAGACTATGAGATAAAAGAGATAAAAGAAGCTCGGGGAAAAGAGAGCGAACCTGATCAGTCCTCAGGGTGGTCGTACCAGAGCCAGTCGCTAAACCGCTCCTCTATCCCAGTCACGCGCTGCTGGAGATCATGGAGTATGGCGCCCTGCTCACGAATGGCAGCACCCTGCTCATAGAGTGCAACACCCTGCTCCTGACGCATGCCGTACATCAGGTGGTAGACATCCTGGATGGTGGGCTCAGAGAGAGGAGGGGGGTACACAGGTCTACTGTAGGAGGTGGAGGGGCCGGCAGCGTAGGCGGAGGTGGATGGGCCAGCAGCGTAGGCGGAGGTGGATGGGCCAGCTCCATAGAATGAGGTACCTGCACCAAAGGGTGAAGGATGTACCTGCTCGAAGAAGGGGGGAGCCAGGCTGGGGAAAGGTGGCACATGAGGAGAGAGAGGATGCAGCGGCTCAAACGGAGCCTGGACTAGAGAGGAGGTGGCATCGATCATGTCCTCATCGCCCTGCGGTGGTGGTGGAGGAGGTGGAGGTGGGGCTACAGGGGCAGGCTGCACGCGGGGCGGACGGCGGAAAAACCAAGTGCTCCGGTCAGTGAAGGAGAGAGTGACCGGGAAAGGCATGACATATCTGGTATGCTGGTCAGGCATGCGCCAAGCCCAAGCACCTCGCCCATCGCGTCCTGCTGCTGACTCGATGAACTTGTAGGTGCAGAACTGAGAGAGAGAGAGAGATCGGGAGCTCCTGCACTCCTCGTCGCCGATAATCTGGAGGTGTAAGTGCTCGGCGATCAGAGTGACGTAGGCAGAGATGTAGACAGTGCCACCCGGCTTGGGCTGTCGCTGGATGTCGATCCAGTGGTGGATCATGGCGAGCATCAGATCGGGCCGCTCGAGAGTGCTGTCAGGGCGCAGCATATGATCCACCAGCTGCAGATCCTCAACATTGGCGCGGGCGAACGTCTCGCCACGCGCAAAGATGGTGCAACCGAGGATACGCAGCAGGACCCGGATGACTGGATGTGGGACATTGAGCTGCTTGTACTCCTTGTTGAAAGCTGACCCGGCTGGGGCGCCAGAGATCAGCTGCCAGAAGGTGTCGCGCGTCAACTCCCCAGAGAAAGAGAGGGAATCAGTAGTCGGGTTCGGCACAAAGCCAAACCACTCCCTCAAGTCAGACAGCCATACTCGGTGGGTCTCACTCAGCATGCGGAACCTGATGAACGGGTTGTCGTTCCGCGAGTACTTGAGCTCCAGAGAGGAAAGAAACTCCATGGTGAGCTTCTTGTATCCCCTCTGGGCGATCTCCCAAAAGGCTGGAGTGATCCCGACCCGGGTGGTGATGCGGCGGAACTCATCCTCCAGTCCCAGTGTCTGAAGAGCAGAGAAGTCAACAATCCTCGTATTGTTGATCGTCTTCGTCAGCAAGGTTTCGAAGTTCTTGAGCTGCCAACGGGTCGAAATGAGGAAGTACCGCTCGGCGTATGCGTCGGCACGCTGAGTGGCATCAGAGAGGGCCGTATCGGTGCCCATGGAGTCAGAGGCGTGGTCGGAGCTGTGATCGGAGCTGTGATCGGAGCCGGGAACGGAGGCCTGGTCAGAGGCCTCGTCAGAGCCCTGGTCCTGATCGGCAGATGGATGGTAGGAGGGGCTCTGCTGTGGGCTCCGGTAGACGGACTGATGGCCACTGGAGGTGGTCTCACCCTCGTAGTAGATGGGCTCCATCGCGTCCCGAAGTGAAGAACTCTGGCGAGAGCCAGACCTGGCTGCACTCTCCCTGGAGTGGCGAGAAGCGCTCGAGCCACTCCTGGACGCACTCCGGTGGGAGTGATGAGATGACGTGGGGGCGGCGGTAGGAGGGACGTCGTCTGGCTGGCCAGTGATGGAAGGGATGGTGTCGTCAGAGGGTGCGGAGGCGCGAGAGGAATGTCGACTCATCGCGTGCAGACGTTCGTGACGTTGGGTGGTAAGGGTGGGACTGGGTAGGTACGGCCTGGTCTGACCAAGTTGGTACGGCCTGGCCTGACCTAGGTAGGTACGGCCTAGCCGCACGGGTTGGTACGGGCCGTACCTAACTTAGGGTTTTGGTGTTGGCTGGTAAGGGCCGCACCAACTGGTACCAGTTTGGTGTCAATTCAGAGAGGTCGGTACGGGCCGGACCTACTTGGTACGGGTGGGCCGTACCAAGCTAGGGTTTGACAGATCAAGGGTGGAACCGAGAGAAGAAGAGAGGGATGCACGAAAAATGGGTGAAAACAAAGAAAATTGAAGAAATGCACTAACCGAGAGCAAGGAGGTGCGGGTCGGACCGAAGAGGTGTGCGGGTCGGACCGAAGAGGTGTGCGGGTCGGACCGAAGAGGTGCGCTGATCTCCGGTGCTCCTGTGCTTCTTGTGCTCGGTTAGGGTGGAAGGAGAGGTAGGTGGAGTGGAGAGGGAGGGAAAATGGAGAGGGAGAGAAGAGAGAGAAGAGAGAAGGAGAGAGGTACGGCTGGGAAGAAAGAGGAAGGGAAGGGGTGCGGGTTCGGGGGTGTAAAAAGAAAAAGGCGGCAGTTATGGCATCGGTTCGCGTCCCTGACCTAGGTACGGCCTGGCCGTACCAAATTGGTACGGGCCGTACCAACCCCTTCAATTTTCAGGCCGTACCAATGTGGTATGGCCTAGCCGAACCAACCTCAAATTTTTTTGGTTTCTCTTTCTCGTGACTTCTCAAGCCGCTCGTGATGCAATGCAGAAGAATGAATGCATGTCTATCTGTTCCTAAGATGCAAAACAGGTAAAAATGGCTTGGGCTGCCTCCCAAGGAGCGCTCGTTTTAGGTCTCGAGCTCGACCTTCTCTCTTCAGGCTTTGGTTTGAGATGGATCGGAGAGATCCAAGCTCACTCGCAATTCTTGGGGATGGTCAGCAATGTAGTGCTTAAGACGCTGACCATTGACTTTGAAAGTCTGCCCCTCCTTGCTTTCCAATTCCACGGCGCCAAATGGGAACACTGCCCTCACCCGGAATGGACCGGACCACCTGGACTTCAGCTTTCCTGGAAAGAGCCTAAGTCGAGAATTGAACAAGAGGACCAGATCTCCCTCGTGGAACTCACGAGGCATGATGCGCTTGTCGTGAACCTGTTTGGTCCTTTCCTTGTAGATTCTCGCGTTCTCGTAGGCATTGAGACGCATCTCCTCTAACTCATGCAAGTCAAGGATGCGTTTCTCTCCAGCTGAGAGCAAGTCCATGTTGATGGCCCGTGTGGCCCAGTATGCCTTGTGCTCAATTTCCACGGGCAAGTGGCAGGACTTTCCGTACACCAGTTTGAAAGGGCTCATCCCAATCGGAGTTTCGAAGGCTGTACGGTAGGCCCAAAGTGCGTCACTCAGCTTGAACGACCAATCCTTTCTCGTTCGAGCCACGGTCTTTTCCAGGATAGACTTGATCTCCCTGTTGGAAATCTCGGCTTGACCGTTGGCTTGAGGATGGTAGGAAGTGGTCACCTTGTGAGTGACTCCATGGCGACTTAGGAGATTGTCGAACTGGCGGTTGATGAAGTGCTTGCCACCATCACTGATGACGGCTCTTGGAACTCCAAAGCGAGGGAAGATGATGTCAGTGAACAGTCTTTTCACTGCATTGGAGTCCGCATTCTTGCACGCCACTGCCTCCACCCACTTGGAGACGTAGTCAACAGCCACCAGGATGTACTCGTTCCCACAAGAGGGTGGAAACGGTCCCATGAAGTCAATGCCCCAGACATCAAAGATGTCTACCTCTAGAATAGAGTGGAGAGGCATTTCATTCCTCTTGGAGATGTTCCCGGTGCGCTGACACCTGTCACAAGCTGCAACGAAGATCCTAGCATCTCTGAAAAGTGAAGGCCAGAAGAAGCCGGATTGCAGGACCTTTGAAGCAGTCTTGGAGGATGAAGCGTGTCCTCCGTAGGCTGAGGAGTGGCAGTGCTCAAGAATGGAGCGCGTCTCATCGTATGGCACACATCGTCGGTAGATGCCATCAACGCCAATCTTGAAGAGGTAGGGGTCGTCCCAGAAGTAGAACTTGGCGTCCGATCGCAGCTTCTTCTTCTGCTGGTATGACATGGTAGGAGGAAGCACTCCTGAGGCGAGAAAGTTCGCAATGTCTGCATACCAGGGCGCTGACTTGGTGTTCACTCGGTCAGTTGCATGGAACGTTCGATCTTGCACCGCATGAGTCGCGTGCATCGGTGTACCAACCGAGTGGATCTCCTCCATGGCAGAAATCGAATGGAATTGGTCATCAGGGAACGAGTCATCAATTGGCAGGCTACCAGAGCCCTCATCTTCCCAGCGAAGCCGGGACAGATGGTCAGCCACGGTGTTTTCGACTCCTTTCTTGTCCCTGATTTCGATGTCAAACTCCTGCAGGAGGAGAATCCACCTAATCAAGCGAGGTTTGGCATCCTGCTTGCTCAACAGATACTTGAGTGCGGCATGGTCAGTGTAGATCACTATCTTGGAACCAACCAGATAGGATCTAAACTTGTCGAGAGCGAACACAACAGCCAAAAGCTCCTTTTCGGTTGTTGTGTAGTTCATCTGGGCAGGGTCTAGCACCTTGCTAGCGTAGTAGATAGCACATGGCTTGTTCTCCTTCCGCTGCCCAAGAACCGCTCCCACAGCGTAATCACTCGCATCGCACATCAACTCGAATGGCAAGGTCCAGTCTGGAGGCTGCAGGATGGGTGCTGAGACAAGGGCTTCTTTCAATCGGCAAAACGAATCGACACACTCCTGCGTGAAGATGAAATCAGAGTCCTTGATGAGCAGGTTGGTCAATGGTTTCGCGATTGTCGAGAAGTCCTTGATGAATCGGCGGTAGAAGCCAGCGTGTCCCAGAAAGCTTCGCACAGCTTTGACGTTTGTTGGGATCTCCAGCTTCTCGATCACCTCCACCTTAGCTTTGTCAACCTCAATCCCTTTTGAGGTCACCACATGTCCAAGGACGACTCCCTCTTGGACCATGAAGTGACACTTCTCCCAGTTGAGGATTAGGTTGACTTCTTCGCACTTCTCCAAGATTTTGCAGAGGTTGGCTAGACATGAGTCAAAGCTGGTCCCATAGACAGAGAAGTCGTCCATGAAGACCTCAACCTCTTTCTCGACGAAATCGGAGAAGATAGCCATCATGGCTCTTTGGAAGGTGGCAGGTGCATTGCACAGACCAAATGGCATCCTACGGTATGCGAATGTACCGTAGGGACATGTGAAAGTGGTCTTGTCTTGGTCGTTCGGGTGAATGGGGATCTGAAAGAATCCTGAATACCCGTCAAGGTAGCAAAAATGAGAATGAGTCGCCAGCCTTTCAAGGAGTTGGTCGACAAACGGAAGTGGGAAGTGATCCTTGCGCGTGGCATTGTTGAGCTTCCTGTAGTCAATACACATGCGGTACCCAGACACCACACGAGTAGGGACTAGCTCGTCTTTCTCATTCCTCACCACTGTCGTGCCTCCCTTCTTGGGCACCACGTGAACGGGACTCACCCACTTGCTGTCAGAGATGGGATAGATGATGCCTGCATCCAGGAGTTTGAGAATTTCCTTTTTCACCACCTCTTTCAGGTTGGGGTTGAGTCGCCGCTGGTGCTCCACAGACGGCTTGTGATCATCCTCGAGAAGAATCCGGTGTGAGCAGATAGCTGTGAAATCTCAGCTTCTCAAGCAGTTTGGCGGTTTGATCGGGGTTCAGATTCGCATTGACGATCACAGGACAAGACTTTTCTGGATCGAGGAACTCGTATCGGAGATTGGTTGGAAGAGGTTTGAGTTCGGGAATCGGACGCTCAGGCTGATCATTGACACGAGTCGCATCTGGGCGATCTGACTCGTGTGCTGTCGAGACATCGGCCTTGGCAGGCTCCGCTCCACTCCTCGTCTCAGAGTGTGATGTACGATCCTCCAGATCCTCAGGAATCGCATCCGCTGCACAAATCGACTCGCTCGCCTCGCTTGGCAACTTGGAGAGGAATTCAGCGTCTTGGCGCAGCGAGTTGTTGACTTGTTCAAGAAGGTAGTCTTGGACCAGATCGGCCAAGTACTCCTCTGTCCTGTCAACCCGGAAGCACGTCTCGGATTGTGACGGATATCTCATGGCGCGGTCGATTTGGAACTTCACCTTCTCTCCTCCAAAGTTCAAAGTCAGGATGCCTTGCTTCACGTCAATTATCGCGCCAGCTGTACTCAGAAAAGGTCGCCCCAAGATGATTGGGACTTCCTTATCTTCTTCCATCTCCATGACGACGAAATCGACGGGCACGAAGAACTTCCCGACTCGAACTGGCAGATCCTCCACCACACCAAGTGGAAGTCGGACTGAAGAATCCGCCAACTGCAATGTCATCCTTGTGGGCTTGAGCTCCCCCACTCCTATGCGATCATAGATGGTGCGTGGCATGAGACTCACACTCGCTCCTAGATCACACAGGGCTTTCTTGATTGTCGCCTTCCCAATGGTGCATGGAATGGAAAACTTTCCAGGATCGTCCAATTTGGGGGGTAGCTCGCTTTTCAAAATTGCGCTGCACTGTTCCGTCAGCTTGACTGTCGCGTGCCCCTCTAAGCTTCTCTTGTTGGAAAGGATGTCCTTCAGAAACTTGGCATAGGTGGGCATTTGGGTCAAAGCGTCGGTGAAAGGGATGGTGATCTGCAGCTGCTTGATGACGTTTGCGAAGTTGGCGAATTGCTCGTTCAGTCTCGTCTCAGCTAATCTCTGGGGGAATGGAACAGGTGGCCGGTATGGAGGTGGTTTCTCGGCACCTTTCTTCTTTTGACTACCTGACGCTTCGGATGGAGGTTGTGCAGGTCTTGCCGAGCTAGTGCAGTCTGCACTCACTTGAGGTTGGATGAACTCAGCTCGTTCTGGATTAACCTCCTTCAGTGGAATTGACACAGGGGTCGGGGTCGCGTCAGGTGTCGCATCGAGAATCGGATCAACTGTGCCCTCACTTGGCATCGGTGGCTCGTCGTATTAGGTCCCGCTTCTCAGAGTGATCGCCTTAGCCTCTTCTCTTGGATTTGGTTCGGGTTGAGACGGAAGCTTCCCGGGTTGAGAGTGGCTTGAGGTGACAATCTGGCTCAGCTGCTCCAGCAACTTGCTTTGGGCAGCCATTTGAGTGGTCATGCTCTGCATCTGCTCCCACATCATCTGATTCATCTTGCCCTGCTCGTGAGTGAAGTTGTTCACTTCGGCAGGCGCAATTGACTTTGAGGGGTCAGAGGGAGCTGCTCGGTTGCCGTGATTGGGAAGGGAAGCGTTCTGGTAGAAGCTCCTGTTGCCATTGTTGCTGTTGCTGCTCGAAGCTTGGGTTCTCCAATCGTTGTTGCTTTGAGGGGGGTAGTTTCCATTGTTGTTCGTCCGATTGTTCCAGTTGTTGTTGTTGTTGTATTGCGGCCTTTGGAAGCTGTTGTTGTGGAAGGGGGGTCTGAACGAAGAGTTGTTGAAAGGCGCAGGGTTGTTCTGGTTCGGCCTCTAGTGCTGCTGCTCAACCGGATCCTTGGAGTAGGATCGGCTGAAGGGAGGTCGTGGGAAGAAGGAAGGCTCGTTGTTGAGAGAGTTGACTTGCTCACTTTCCTCGTCTTGTTGCACCAGCGGGCATTGCTCGTATGCATGCCTCTCGTCTCCGCATATGACGCAGACTTGGGGTTGCTGTTCGACTGCCTTGACACTGAGCTTGTCCATCGCCCGCTGCATGGCGTCCATCTTGGCGGTGAGAGCCGTGATGTGATCGAGCTCGTACTTGCCACCTCCTTGGCTACCTCCTTGGCCTCCTCGCTGGCGCGACGTGTCGCGGCCGGACCACTGCTGGTTCTGCGCCATGCTGTCGATCAAGTTCATAGCCTCTAAAGGCTCCATTGACATCAGCGCGCCTCCCGCAACAGCGTCCACGTAAGCACGTGTGCTCTCGCTCAGGCCGTCGTAAAACGTTTGAATTAAAAGCCAGTCGGGTATACCGTGGTGTGGACAAGAGTACTGCAATTCTCTAAACCTTTCCCAAGCCTCATTCAGGGGTTCATCAAAAATTTGCCTAAAGCTGGTCAGGTCATGTCTTACCTTGGCTGTCCTCTTGTGAGGGAAAAATCTGGTCAGAAACAATTTGGACAAGTCCCTCCAAGTTCTAACAGAGTCCCTAGGCAAAGATCCTAACCATTTCTTGGCCTTATCCCTAAGAGTGAAAGGAAATAGAGCAAGCTTGGTGTAATCAGCATTCTCACCGTTGGTTTTGATGGTCGTGATGCACTCGAGGAAGGTCTGGAGGTGAGCGTGCGGGTCCTCGTGGTCGAGTCCGTGGAAGGTGTTCTGCTGCACCATGTTGACAACCCCCGGATTGAAGTTCGGTTGCTGTCCTGGAATGTGTGGCAGCCGGATTGCACCTCGCACGTCTCCAGCTCTCGGCACGTTGAACTCTCGCAGCGTTCGAGGCATGAAAACATCCTCATCATCGTCTGTCAGTCGGCCTTCTTCTTCTCGCCTTTCTCTTTCCCTGGCCTCTGCCTCCATTCTGAATCGAGCTTCGTCCTCTGCCCCAGCCATCTCTTCAGGTTCAGGTGCTTTGGTACGGGTCGGACCAGATTGGTGCGGCCTGGCCGTGCCTGAATCGGTACGGGTCGGACTAGATTGGTGCGGCCTGGCCGTACCAGAGGGTGGCTGAGCAGTCTCGGCTGAGTCTGGAGGAGTTTGATCGAACAGTGGGCCCTTGCTTCTCAGATTGTACTTCAACCTGTATTTTCCTGCAGGGGGGGGTTCAAAAGCCAGTTTTTAGTGATTTTGAATAAGAAAAAGCAAGAAAGATACAAGATAAAATCTAGATTAACTAAGTAAGGTAAAATCTAACTAGGCAATTGGTTACCGTCCCCGGCAACGGCGCCAAAAACTTGTTCGTGCAGAAGCGCAACGCAAGTTTCGGTACGTTTGAGGGCGTACCTTTTAAAACCGCGTTTACACTCCACGAGTAAGGGATGCAAGTGCACAACCCCTATCGTGTAGTATATTCGGGTATCGATCCACAGGGACGGTTAATTGCGAGGTCAGATTCTATCAAACTCAATCAAAAACTAGAAGTGAAAAAGGTTTGGTTTGGTGTTTAATTTCCTAAAGGGTCAGATCAAACAATTCAAGAAGATGTAATAAAATGCTAGAAGAAATGTAAATTGTGTTTTGATTATGGATAAAAGGCGTTTCCAGGGTTTCAGACTTCATCTCTGATCTGCCTCTAGTGGTACGGCCCGTACCAAGTTGGTACGGCTAGGCCGTACTTCACTTGGTAAGGCAAGGCCGTACCACCCTGGTAAGACCCGTACTGGCTTCCCAGAACAGAACCTACCAGTTCGAGTGAATGCATTTCCTTGCTGGTACCTTGTGCTAAACTCTTTAGAAAGGTTCAATTGACCATACCTAAGGTTCCTAACCCTCAACCATCGTTTGTTGGATCAAGATCTAGGTTGGAATGCAATTGATTGCCTTTTAGGGATTTCTACACCTCAACTCTCGTGTGTTGGTACAGATCTACCCTAGCTGGTTGATTGGAGGTCTAAGGCACCCTCTAATCTGTCGATTAGAGGAGAATTCAACCTCTCGGCTTCAATTCGAACTATTCTACCCTAAGCATTTGATTTGGATGAGAGATTGAGATGATCACATGACCTTGATAGGTTCGATCTAAACCTAGAGGCACATCATACAACAATCACAGCAAGCAAAGCAAAAGATATCAAAGTAAATCACAATCAATCAAACTAAAGAGTTCATACAAGATATAAGTCAAAGAAAGTCAAAACAAATCAAGAATCAATCTCTAACCCTAGAAACTAAAAGAACTACTCACAGCACATAATCAGATCTAAAAATGCAATAAGAGGGATAGAGATAGCCATGGATCGAAGGGATCGAGAGGAGGAAGCTAGATCCGTCGAGTTTCGCCTCTTCCTCTTCCTTCCTTCTTGCTCTCAGCTCCTTAGCTCTCTTTCTCTCTCTTACTGTGCTCTCAAATGGATCTGGAATGGAATTCATATCGAAATTGGAGAGTTCCCCGCCTTAAATAGCCCCTGCCCAAATTTGAATCTGTCAGGACGCCTTCATGTACGGCCCGTACCAATTTGGTACGGCCTGGCCGTACCAGGCGTGAAGAGCTGAAAATGGCTAAGTAAGGTCCGACCCGTACCAAGCCTGGTAAGGGCCGTACCTCATCATGTGAATCGCCATTTCTTCGTGTGTTTTGCTCCAAACCTGCAGAAAACAAACAAACACTCAGCAGTACCAAATTCTAAAGATATAACAATGAGATGCACATGATTCTGGTGAATTATGGCACGAATCTGGTACTAAAACAGGCCTAAAATAGACTAAATATGAGAGGTATCAGTTAGGTCCAACATTTACATGTTTTATTTTAAATCAGTTGGAAGTGATGTCTAAACATGTTTGGTTCAACATTTACATGTCTAACACATTTTTTTTTAGGGTTTAGGGTTTAGGGTTTTAGAAATTGTCCAAAATTATTTAGAAATTGTTAGGAATTGTTTAGCATCTATAGAAATTATCCAAAATTAATTAGATATTATTAGAAATTGTTTACAAATTGATTATTAATTGTTTATGAAGTGTCCAAAATTATATTATTAATTTCTTTTATGGTAGTTTGCAATAATAATTTTTATTAATTAATGTAAATTGTAAAAATATGTCAGAAATTTAGTAACTTGATATTTGAAATGTATGGCCAGACCTAGACAGGGACGATCACGAGATACTCTAGAGACCGGGGAAAGTTCACATGCTCCCACTGGAGAGGCTCCCGGTGCAGAGGCCTCCGGTGTAGAGGCTCCCAGTGTAGAGTATCCCGCTCATGATGCTGACACATTTAGTCATCTTCTGTGGATCCCACATATTAAGCACTGTGTCGCATACGCATCTATGGAGGTACGTTGGATTTTTATATGTAATTTAAATAGCATTATTTAATATGACATATATTGAGTCGCTTAAATTGAAGTCATTGTTAAATGCAGGATGAGACGATGTTACCAGTGAGACATCGCACCCCTGAGATCCCGTACGTCCCTCATCCATTGATAGAGCGGTGCATCATGAACCTCGGCTTGTATCAGCTAGCCACCATGCCTCAAAGTAGGATCGATCTGGCTCTCATTTGCAGTCTAGTGGAGAGACGGGGAGATTACAGGCTCTCATCTTTTGGTTGGGGAGATGACAGTCACCCAGCTGATATGAGCGCCTTATGGGGTTTACGGATCGATGACGACCCCATAAGCGGATAGCAAATGAGATAATATGAAGGGGGGCAAATGAGATAACCATAAGCGGATAGCAAATGAGATAACCATACACAGCGTCTGATGAGTAAACCCCATAAGCGGATAGCAAATGAGATAACCATAAAGATAACTTACAAGTTAATATGAAGGTGTCATACACAATCATTTTTCTTTAAAAATATATTCTTATTAAGTTATCTTCAATTCTGCAGAGGATAACTCGGGTTGGGCGTTCCACAACTGGGTGTTGAATAACAACGCATGGAACGTTTACTACAACAAGTATGGAGTTCCGGTGCAGATTGGCCAGGTCAGTGATTTTCTTTATTATTTAATTAACTTACTAGTTATTTGTATGTAGCAAAACTAACATTGTTTACATGCATGATGAAGCTCCTACCTGGCAGGCCAACCCCGAGTTCACCATGACTGACCTTATTGGAGATGATACCGGGTATGAGGTACAGAGCCTCCACAGACCACGATACGCAGAGACTAGAGAGCACGACAATGAGGCTAGTAGGAGTGGGACGCATGCTGTATATGCCTTTGCCTCTGCTATATTTGGCACACCGCCTCCGGCCACGCATCCTTCTACCTGGGAGGTCGATCCATGGGAGATGCGTACACAAGCGGTGATCCAGGAGGATCTCCTATTCTCCCATGGGTCCGCCATACACAGTTATCTTTGCAAGAGGAGGATCCCTGGGCAGCCGGTGCAGCGTCGGAGATGGATGTGGACGATCTCCAGGATGACGAGGAGGAGGAGGTTCACTTGACGCGTCAGCTATCGCCTAGGGACCGACCATCCACCTGCTAGGTTGGATCTCTCTGGTCGTCGCCGCCGTCGTCGTTAGATTTTTTATTTTTTTTTAGTTAGATGGATTCGTAGGATTTTATGTTTGGATTGCTATATTTCATGTTTGGATTGTTATATTTTATGTTGTAGACTTACCATTTAGATTATTTAGTTTTGTTGTTTATCTAATCGAAAAAACCAATTTATAACATTAAACAAAATTATAACAAATAAAACTACAATAAATATATAACATATTATAAAACATTACAACAAATAAAATTATAATCGTCAATTATAAAAATATAACTATAAATTATTATAAATATTATAACAAATAAAACTACAATAAAACATTACAACAAATAAAAGTATAATTGTCAATTATAACAAATTGTAACTATAAATCATTATAAAAAATGGAACTGTAAATTACAAAATATAAAAAAATTATAAAAAATATAGCATTTTATAATGCAGCATTATAAAATGCACAGTGTTTTAAAAAAAAATAAACACCAAACCGCCCAAACGTGTGGCGGTCTGGTGTGAAGAGGTACCCGCTCCACTATGGGGCGGTTTGGTAGTGAGAGTGGACTGCTCAAACATAAGGCGGTCATGGTGTTTTTGAAATTTTTTTCATACCGATGGTAGATTTGCTATTTTTTTTAAGGGTATTAATAAAAATTTCGGCTCCTCATATACCACACATTTTAATATATATTATGAACAAATTATGTTATTCACCATTATAATTATAATTAGATAAATATTATAAACTTTAGTATTTTTAATAACATTATTATATTTTTTTAATAAATATTCAATTTGATCCGTATCCGTAATCTGTATTCGTCTAATATTTGATCCGTATCCGTATTCAAAAAATTGAAAAGAGATATTGATATGTTTTACCACTATCCATTTCTTGTCCGCTCCATTTTCAACCCTGGGCTTTGAGTTATTATTTGAATAGAAAATGGGTCTCAAATTCTATCCGAATATCTGCTCCAATATGGTTGCTTGACTGAGCACTAAAACTAATTTGTTAAAAAGTAGAGAGAAGAAAAAAAAGATCAATATCAATTGAAAATATATATATATTTTTTTTTTGAGAACTTGATAGTAGCTAGAACATAGTTTAATACGTTTTAGATACAGCTACAATTGTAAAAAGGAAATAACAAATTGTCTCCTTCGCCCCCAGTGCAGAATGCTCCTGGCGGCCATCCCTCTTTCAAACTTTCAGCAACATCTGAGCCATAATTCCATCTCCTCTACACAACGTGTTGCTACCAGCAGTGCATCCAGCAGCTTGTTATTGAAGACAACATTGTTTCTTTGCTTCCACACAAACCAAGACACACAAGCAAATCTAACTACCCATTCTTTCTTTGGCATTGCACCTCTATTTCGAACTATTTCCCAGGAGTAGTCCCATATTTCTTGAACTGTACCTGCCGGTTTCATTATTGGACCACTGAGCGGTTGTGATACATGGAACCATACTGAGACCGCGTAAGGACACAAGTAAAGAAAATATCAGTTGAAAATATTGAAAAGAAATGAGCGAGTCAACGACAGAGAAGAGAAGGCACAAGAAGAAACCATTAATAATATTAAAGAGACTTATTCGCTAGGAATATTCAGAATTTGGTGTGAAGTTTCTGGTCAATGGAATCATCGGTTAGTTACACCTACCATGTCTTTCTCATCACGATTGGTCCCACCCCTGCGATACCCGATGGAAGATGGCCTACCAAAAAAAGTAGAAACAGAGCCATACACTGGGAAGTTGCATAAACGGTGTTCAATTACACTTAATAAAGACTACCAGTAAAAAAATGGGATAATCTCATCTCGGAGAAACTCAATAAAGCACACAGTTCTCGTTTAATGCTAAGAACCGTGTTCACTCGATAAAGCACCAAGTAAATTAGTAAAATCGTGCGTAGTAGTAAGTACGGATCTAGAGATTGTCGCTAGCAATACTTGTGAAAAAAAGATGTATGGAGTCTATTTCCAACCCAATTCTTGCTGTAAGGATCTTTGGGGCCCACCCATCAGTAGTTCACTGTATGATAACATTTCTAAATAGAGACAATAGTAATAAATCATCATATGAACACGGAGTACTACAGTCTAAAATAAAATAAATTTAGAAACCCTAGTGTTCAACAAATTATCAGACGTCCTTTGTCGTACGTTGCTACTCCTGGTGCATCTAGAGTAGCCGACTCAGACCCCTCATTTGTTGGTTAGGGGACTCTTTTACGAGTCCGGCTCCTCTGAAGTAACTCAAATTCTTACTCCCGCAATGCACGGAACTTCCTTAATATTCGTGCCATAATAAATCGGACGGTCCGGATCTAAACTAAAAAATCGAGTTACTTGAGGTGATATGAATTCTTTACGAGGGGACTAAGAATACGGATCCATATCCTCCCCGGTACCGTAAAAGATTCCCTTCACTTTACGGTTTGAGATTAACTCCCAGCCGGTTTGGGATTCGGGCTGACAGAGGGGCAGTATTATTGGACTTTGAGATTCGAGCCAAGTTAAAAGAACGGTCCAGATCAAGTAATTGTAAAAGATTCCCTATTACGGTACCGGGGTGATGTGAATTCCTAAGAATACCGGGTCGGGTCGGAAAGTCCGATCCCAACGGTACACCTAACCGATGGCGACGAAGAAAACGTCGGCTACTCTTACAAACCGAATTATATTATTCCTTGGTTCTCTCTAACTGCGCCAACCGATGCATTTTGCGGATCTCCGCCTCTAACTGCTCCGCCTTATCCGATGGAGAAGATAGCATCGCTGCTGTGTGTTTTGCTGATCTGGAGCTCCTTGGGAGAGGTCAAAGGTAGACCCGATAAGGAGACGAGAGAAAAGTTTTACGGGAATCTCGTCAATGGATCCAAAAACACTACCTCTGGAGAAGATAGCATCGCTGATATATTCGATCGTGTGCTTGAGAAGGAGTTTTCTGATAACGATGCCCCTGAAAGTAAGATTTTTCATTTTGTAATTTATTTCTTTTTCTTTTCACTTCAGCTTATTAATTTATCCTTAAAATCGAGTTGAGATTTCTCTTCCTTTTCGAGGAAATAACAGTGCATGTTTTAAGTACCACAATTTCATAGTTCAGCAATATAGAAAGGACGATAATTTGTTCAAATAACCTTGTTATGGTTGATTACTTGATTTTATCATATTATATCTCTACTGGTTCAGCAATATAAAAAGATACTATTTTAGTTAGCAATGTGCAAAATTAGCTAGCACTTGTAATTGCAAATAGGAAATACGACAATAGAAGGACTAATTAGAAACAAACTTTGCTTATTCTAATACATTTAAGTTGATAAAATTGCTCATGCAGAGTTCAAAGGTGTTATAGATACTTTTTTTCTGATTCTTACATGTCACTATTTCCCTTTGCAGCTCCAGACAAGAATAGCTTCAATAATAGCATTGCAGATAATCAAGTAGGTGTGACTTTCCTCCGTGTTTTCCTATTGCTTTGTAAATTCTTTCTAGAATAAAATAGAAACTAGTCTATATTCAGTTCATACCCATCTGAGCTACAAACATCTCAAGGTCCAATTACAAAGCTCAAATTTTCTGTACTTTAGCATGGTTTGAAAGGTTACTGACAAGCAAAACTTTTGTTCTCTGAAATACTTTCTCTATTATAATACGTTTCATTACGTGAAACAACATGTTTCTCATTCTAATAATTACACACTATGCCCATGACTAACATAATTCAATTTTCTACATTTGAATTAAAACAATGACACCAAACTGGTTGTTGTAATCATCAAATGCTACTGTACAGGCTGTTTTGGAGACTGTAGCAATTATTACACATGACAAGAAGAAAAATGAATCCCATCAGGGCAAGTAAGTTGGTGTTGTAAATCCATGTCAACTAGAACAATATTTATGGCATAAAATAGCATGTTAACCACTTTGATGTTTTGTTTGTTATTAAAATATAGTACTACTAAATCTTTCCAATTCGGTGATGTTTTTGGTTCGGAAAATGATGGTTCTGATGACGGGACAACATTGATTGACAGTAAGGTAATTTTGACGAATATTCATGCAAAAAGTTGATGCTTTGTTTTTATCGACTCGCTGAAAATCATGAAGTGTTAGCTTATTTTTTTTTGGATAAAAAAAAACGAAAATTAAATTACTCAAAAAGTTAATATAATTTAGCATGTTCTGTAGGATAATGAATATGTGATGTCCAATCGTAAATCTAAGTTCCCTGTCCTTCAAGTAGATTTAAGGTATTTCTTTGACTAGTACTTACCATTTTTTTTTCTCCCCTTTCCTTTCTTTTTATTTATCAAATTCTATCAAACTGGACTGAGACAAGTTACGAATACAGGTTAATTTCAGATTTGGTTGTTGTAATTGTTTCTGCAACAATTGGCGGCATTCTTTTTTCATGCATGGGACAACCTGTAAGTAATTATATTATCTGTACTGCATAATTGGATATGCATAAATTCGTGCATTTTCCTTTTTGGAAATTAAAGTTATTTTAATAATTTATTTGAATTTCTTACATTTTGCAAGGTTATTGTTGGTTATCTTCTTGCGGGGTCTCTGATGGGGCCAGGTGGCTTGAACTTCATTAGTGAAATGGTGCAGGTAGTTGGCTCTCTTTAAGCTATGCAAAACTGAAAATTATTCACGCAATACAGTTCGTAAATCATCTTTGATTGAACTTAAACATACAAACAAACAAAAATAAATATTTTGCCATTTTAGTTATGACTGCCGCTGTATGGTAGTTTGCTTATCTATGCTCTTCCAAGCATTAACTTAGTGCTTGGCCACTTTCAGGTTGAGACAGTTGCGCAATTTGGTGTGGTATTTCTTCTCTTTGCCCTAGGTCTTGAGTTTTCTTTGACAAAGGTACCTTTGTGTATTTAAATGTGATTGTTATAAATTTTGTATCTAATTCTTTGAACCAGTACTTATCTCAGTCTTTGTTATATATAGTTGAAACTGGTTGGTACAGTTGCCATCTTTGGAGGTCTACTTCAGATTGTTCTTTTCATGTTCCTGTGTGGAGTAACTGCCATGGTACATTAGTTCATGTTATATTGATCAAAGTTGTACTTTTTTATTAAAATCACATGGTGATGTACAAATGTTATTTCATGTAGATGTGTGGTGGTAAATTGTCTGAAGGCGTATTTGTAGGCTCTTTCTTGTCTATGTCTTCAACTGCAGTGGTAATGGTTTGAGTACCTGTTGTGAAGTAGAATGAATTTAGATTCATTTCTTTTTCAGAAAGTAACATAGCATTTAATTCCTTTACCTTTTCAGGTTTGTAAATTTTTGGGAGAGAAGGGAAACACAAATGTGCTTCATGGTCAAGTTACTATTGGCACACTGATTCTTCAGGTTTGGAATTTTTTAGGAGTTATAAAGTTGTTATTTTAAAAAAGAAAACCTAGTAGATAACTAGCTAATTACAATACTTGGTTTGCAGCTTTGTTGGCCAACCCAAACTCCCCCCCCCTTTTTTTTTTTGTTCTTTTTAGTAAGTAAGGTGAATTTGCATCTTTTTTATTTTCTGCAGGATTGTGCAGTTGGCTTATTATTTGCTCTACTTCCAGTATTGGGCGGCAACAGTGGTGTTTTAGGAGGAATAATGTCTATGGGAAAGTTGTAAGAAATATATATGATTTTAGAAACTTCATTCTAAATTTACAAACTTATACAACGTTGTTGACCGTTTATACATTATTATGTAATGGAAGCACGGTTGTCTCAAATACAGGCTATTGGTGCTTTCTGGTTTTATAGCTGTCACAACTTTTCTGTCATGGTCCTTTGTTCCTCGATTTTTGAAGCTCATGACCCATTTATCATCACAAGTGAGTAATACAGCTTTTGTGTTTCTTTGTGCACCATTTGACTAGGATCAGGCTTGAACTCTTTGATTATATGCCTAGATTTGAGATTTACAAAAAATAAAAGAAAAAGAAAAATGATCTGCCTAAGTTTTCTTACTATATGCCACTTCTCTATTCATCAAGAGTTATCATTATTGATTATATTTATATTTTTTTTTCAGACAAATGAACTGTATCAGTTAGGTGCCGTGGCATTCTGCTTGTTACTTGCCTGGGTTAGTACCTGCTCAGTATATAAATCTCCAATATACAAACCATAAGTGATGACATAAGTGTAATAAAACAATTATAGTATCTGAATCCTTCATCAAAATTTCTCTCAGAAATATATATAAAAAAAGAAAAAATAAAGTGTTATTGCAGCAACTGATCTACTTTTACTGTACCACCTTTTGTGCTGGTTAGTGCAGTGATGTGCTAGGTTTGAGTTTAGAGCTGGGTTCTTTTGTTGCTGGTGTTATGATATCCACCACTGACTTCGCTCAACATACTATGGAGCAGGTAGGTGATTTCCTCTTTTCTTGCAACTCTCATCTTAAATTCTTTGCTCTCATTTGATGATATTTGAATTTTTTTGTTCTTAAATGAAGGTGGAGGCAATAAGAAACTTGTTTGCAGCACTATTTCTTGCTAGCATTGGGATGCTGATACATGTGAAGTTCCTATGGATCCATGTCGACATACTACTTGCTTCTGTCATTCTTGTTATTATAATCAAGACAGTTGTCATTACCATAGTCGTTAAGGCGTTCAATTACAGCATCAGAACGGCTTTTGTTGTGAGTATAATACCCATTACAAACAAACTTTCGTTTATTAATATCAAGGTCAGATGAGTCTTATTATTTTATTCCGTGCTTCAGGTAGGATTATCTTTAGCGCAAATCGGTGAGTTTGCGTTTGTACTCTTAAGTCGTGCTTCACATCTTAACCTTATTGAGGTGATTATCTCTCATCTCCTGCACATTTCTTTCTGTTATCTTCTCACTATCTGATAAACATTTTTGTTGCTTATATGTGGCCTTGACAATATCTAATGTGCTCCTTGATCATTCATTTAATCGTTTACCTATAATAACTTTTCTCTGTAGGGAAGAATGTATCTTTTGCTGCTTGGGACCACGGCTCTTAGCTTGGTAAAAACTCTTTCATGTTTGTCATGATTTTGTTAGTCCATGACTTTTGGTATTTTTAGTATTTTAAATTTAACATTTTGTGCATTGTGCAGGTAACAACTCCTTTAATTTTCAAATTGATACCAGCTGTGATGCACCTTGGAATTCTCATGCGGTGGTTCCCTCCAGAGAGTACCACACAGAATGAGGTATTTCTTCTTTATATCTATAACCGTTTTGCACTATAATTTTTTATCAGCAATCTATCAAGGGGCATTTGTTTTATGAAACTGTTATAGAGCTGGATATCATTGTTAATCCAGCGGTAATTGTTTTTTTTTTTTTGCTGGTACTTCCATCCTTGTTTGGAAGTTTTTGAAATGTCTGGCTGATTACACATACATAAGAAGCGGTGGATAGCTAGATTTATAACAAGTTGAGCAATGAAGTTCAAATGAGACAAGTTGTTTTTATTTTGTTCTCTCAGCGGGAGTTTGCTTCAAAAATTGCTCATGACTGAGAGAGAGTTTTACCAGAGATTTTAAGTTTGCAATGCCAAACTCCCAACCAAGTAAAGGCTCACCTTGAAATTTCAATGAACTGTGAATTACAGGAGAAGGCTGTAATACTTGAGGCTTACAACAACAACAGATCCTTGTGACATCTCAACTACTGCTAGTATGCTATGCAGATTTTATACCCAATAGCAAAGAAAATAGAAGATTTTGCCATTTGTTCTATTTTCTCTCTCTGGAGCTCTTGTTTTACACTACAATACTCTCTCTCTTGTTACATTGATTGATCTGTATATAGGATGACAATTGCAAGTGCAAATTCTGTTGTAGGCTTATAGCAAACATCTTTTCATTTTGATACTAGTTGTTTATGTAAATTAATAATGTTTAGCAGATTATTGATTCATATTGATTCATATTGTATTTTAGGAAACTTGTATTTGTTCGATTTCATCATAGATGTCCCTCCGTAGTTAGCATCAGAATTTGGCATATCTGTATACAAAATTTTAGTGGGTTTAGAGTAACTTTTGACGTAATCAGCAGTGGAATTTGTCTTTAATTTAGGATTAGTTGTTTTTGCACATAAAACTTATCTGATTTTGTAGTCTTTAAACAAACTTAAAATTTTAAAAAAATAACCAAACTTAACTAAACATGACCAAGCATAACTAATTATATCACTTTTGGTCAGAACTGGACTTGATCACGGTGTAACTAACATAATATGGCTATTTCTTGTGATTTTGATTATGACACAAAACATCTTTTGAAAACTTGACTTAATCACAACACGTGGCTTCAAACAACAAATTTAAACCATTAAACCGATCTACTTTACAAGTGCATTTACATGTCAAATTTATACATTTTTTTTATTTAATTTAGTATAAAGTCAACTGATAAAAAAATTAAATACATTAAAATTAACTTGTACATCTTTTTTGACCACTTGACTTTATACTAAATTAAATAAAAAATTTATAAATTTAAAATGTAAGTGATGTAAATCGGTTTCAATTAATTCAACTAATTATTAATATATAGCTACTATAAAATCTATTTAAATTATCCATAGAGCATAGTTTTAAGCTATTTATAGTTATAGATAGTCGTATTTATACTATTTAAACTACTTAGAAACTTATTATTTATGCTAATTAAATTAGTTAATATGACGTTAAAGACTAGTTAATTACTATGTGAACTATTTATAGTTGTTTAGAAAATTAGCAAATTGAAGTTAAAACTTAAATAAAAAATTTAATCGAAATATATGTATTGAATAATAAAATGTCCAAAAAGTTTGGCCAGCCCATTTCCTTAGAATTGTAATGATAAGTTCCACCGTCAGACATTTCTTGTTCTCTTCTTCTCCTTTATTCTATTTACGAAATAGAGCATCGCAGTCATAAAAAAAACAAAATATGCAAAAATCGACCAAAGCACGAAAGGAATCGGTTCAAGAATCAGACAAGCTCAGGCCAGGGGTAGGCACTACATCGTTCCAGGCAGTAGCGGAGCTACAATACTACAGGGGTAGGCAGTTGCCTACCCCTGGAAATTTTTTTTGTATTTGGACTACGTTCTTTAATGGGTCTTGCCTACCTCTAAATTTGATTCTGCCTACCGCTGGATTCAATTCGTAGTAACAATTGTCAGTTCAGAATTCAGATATGGATGTGTGAGTCGTTTAATATAATTAGGGAAGAAGGGTATTTTTAAATCTTTGTTCATTTAAGATCATCATATCAGATTCGGCCGTCTGGACAATAGATATTTATATTTTTATGGAGGCGATTCGAATCCGAATCCATTTAGAAAAAAAAAAATCCGAACCCGATTGATATCTGCCTACCCCTGGCTCAAATCCTGGCTACGCCACTGGTTCCAGGAGTAGACACGCTGAACAATTAGTACTGGATCGAAAATAAAAATTCAAATTCAGGAGTAGGCACTTGCCTACCCCAATTCTTTCTTGGATCCGCCATTGATTGCAAGCGCAAATTCTGCTGTAGGCTTATAGCAAACATCTTTTGATTTTGATAGTAGATATATACCACATAGTTTCATATATGTTATGAAAAAAATTATATTATTTTTTATTATAATTAGATAATATTATGAAATTTGATATTTTTTAATAATATTTATATGTTTTTTAATAAATATCAAATCCGAATTGTATCCGTATCCGAAAAATAAAAATACATATATTATTTTATCACTATCCGATCCGTATCCGATCCGTTTTCACCCCTAATCCCAACCGAACAATCCCTATTTAAGAAAAAAAGAGAACGTGAACCCTGAATCCCGATACAATGATAGTAATAATAATAATAATTATTATTAGTATTCTTTTTCTCGACAATAAGTACCTCAAGTAGTTAGGCTAATTATAACAGTAAATAACCAAATATATTGGACTTCATATTTTTCTCTATTTTATAAGGCCTAGTTTAAAGTAGTAATAAAGAAAAGACAACTTAAATATCCTCTTCTCGGAATAATAATAAACCAAAAAAAAACTAGATTTCTGTTACATTTTAGTGGAAAGAAAAGGAACGGAAAGGTAACACTGTTATTTTCTTTTCCATCTGCTCTCACGGCTCACGGTTACTGAATCTGCATGAACATATTACAAGGGTTTGTATATAATAAAACAATGTAGAAAACACAAATGCTGGAATAGCTCAGTTGGTTAGAGCGTGTGGCTGTTAACCACAAGGTCGGAGGTTCAAGCCCTCCTTCTAGCGTTCTTTTTTTCCCTTTATTACTTCTAACTTAGACCCAGCTTGCAAGGGAAAACACAAATATATATTTTTCTGTATGAAAACTATTTTACGCTCATATTTATTATATTTTTTTTATCTATTTATACTTCATGGGTGACTTTATATCTGAAAATGTAAGTATTTACAGTTTATATATAAAGTATTGAGCATTTTATTTTTCTAATGATTATAAAATATTCAGATTAACTATTAACATTTTAATTATTAAGTATATATACTTTTTAAGAAATGATGAAAAAATACAATTTTTACTTGTTATAGCGCTAGTTTTTTTTTTCAGGCGGGAAAGAAAGATAATTTTACTCGTAAGTTAGACAAAATTATGTGACAAAGATTTATGCTAATTTCTTGCAAGAATTTTAAGATGACCCATACAAATTTAAAATTGTATAGTTTGGTACATTTAAAAAAAAATATACGCTAATGCATGTGCGAAAGGGATAAAAAACGTGTTGACACGATTTTTCTTAGTCGAGAAAATGTGAACCTTTTATATCACGTACAAATTTTAGGTGCATCAAATTTTGCGCGCGAAAAAATTGTACAATGCACATTAGTTTTCGTGTTGATGCTTGAACTAACACACATGATATTTCTAATTTCTTATACGACGAATTCCTTTTGCACTAACTTGGATTCTTTAACATCTTTCATTTTTATCATTTTGATTATTTTACCATCCAAGAAATAAAAAAGGAAGATTATTAACAACATCTTAATTTGATAATTTTGAACCATTTCGAAATAAGAAAAAAAAATGTAGACATATTGTTAAATGAGGAGGGTTCAAATGCCTCCATTTTTCATGCCTCCATCATGCCTCCGTTTTTAAAAACTTTAATAACTCAAAATTTAAAACTAAAAAATCGAAATAAAACCGTTGGATATGATTACATCATTTTATCTATGCACGTGTAAAAAATTATAACATTTCAATTTTGTTTTGGTTGTCATCAAGAGCTTGTAAAAAATGTACTAATGTGGATAATTTCTAGACGTTGATTTTTCAACTTATTGATTCACATAGAAACAAAATCAAAATGTGATAATTTTTTATGAGCACATAGATAAAATGTTATAGATCATATCCAACGGTTTTATTTTGAATTTTAAGTTTTAAATATGGAGTTATTAAAGTTTATAAAAATGGAGGCATGGTGGAGGCACAAAAAATGGAGGCATTTGAACCCTCCTCTTGTTAAATATAGATCGTTACAAAATTTTAAGTCGTTTGATAAACAACGAAACATATATCAACCTTCGTCATTTTCATGTAGATGGAATTCCTGATGTATAGCGCGGATTAATCCGTACTACAGATCAATATTTTTATTTGTTCGATTTGCAATTATAAATGATTGAGGCTATATATGGTACTATGTATAGCGCGGATTAGTCCGTACTACGGATCAATATTTTTATTTTCAAAATCCTAACGGTCGATCCGAACCATTCAATATGGTCTCTATATGAATATGTACTTGCAACCTAAATTTTACATTTTTTTTTAGTTTTTTACTATTTTTTTAGATGGGTAGAAAATTACTATTTTTTAATGATCCAAAATTTTTAAATCAAGTAATTTTCTACTCATCTTAAAAATAGTAAACAAATTTAAAAAATATATAAAATTTAGTTTATAATTATATATTCATACGAAGATCATATTAAATAGTTCAGATTGATTACTAAAATTTTAAATAAAAAATTTAATCATATTAAATGGTTCAGATTGATTACTAAAATTTTTAGATAAAAAATTTAAGTCTATAGCGCGAATCAACATGCGCTGTACATAGTACCATAGCCTCACTCATTATAAATTATTCATTTGTCGCTATTGAGATTGTTAAATTAAATTTTTGTTGTAAACAAATCTTCACTTGTAAAGAAAAGGACAAATAAATGTGTTCTCCGAACTATAAGGATTTTGTGGATTGATGTTAACAAAGTTTTGCACATGCACTGACGACATATATATATATATATATATATAGGAACTCTTAACTCTTAATATAAATTAAGCAGGAGTTGGCCAACCGTCGTAGGATAGCCATGTTTTTTTTTTTAAAAGCTCTTCAACTAAACAGAGAATCATTTCTTGAACTAATATAAAAGGCAGCCTTGCCAGGATTGATTGTAGTTGATCAAACATCTCCAACTAAAAGCATGTGACTCGAATCTTCTTCATTAGTTCCTGCTAAACCAAAACCGACAATATCTGAGCAAAAATAATTATCAACTAATAATAGCTCTTCTTCCATTTCCATAGATAATAAAAATGAAATTCTGTCAGCTGTTCACTTTAAATTAAAGCTTGCTCAACTAGTTGTACATAATTGGATAGAGCATGCCCACTAAATTAGTCTATAATCTAGTTTGATAAATGCGATTTATGGAGCATGAGCATTTTTTTGTGAATAATTCTGGCCAAAAAAATATATTCTATTAATTAATTTCTTCATAAAGGAGTCTCTAAAGTGAAAATGGAGTGAACTTAAATAAACTTTCAGATCAAATGTGACTAGTCCTGAAAGCATCGATAAACTGTTCTTGTAACGACTCAGGAGTAACAATAACATCCTTTGTATTGGTATGGAATCAACTTCATATACCAGTAACCAGTAGGTTCTTATCATCTTTGGTAAACACTGTTTAATTACTAGGAGATGAAAAAATACCTTTGATGGGTTTTTCTTGTACACATTTTGTGGCTCGTTTCGGTAGCTCAATTTTCGGCTGAGCATTATGAGTTCACCGAGGGTCAATTCCCTTCTACCCGTAGGTCCTCGTTTATCATCCCCATTTTTCTCGAAGAGATTTCCAAGAAAACTTACTTCAGGAGAAGAGAGAGCAAATAGTAACTCCATATCGAAACCATTATTGCTTGCCTCATTCTGAGTAGTTATCGAGCTCTCTGAACTGCTGCTGTATTCTTCACTTTCTGACAAGGAATCCAATTTTTCTTGCCAGTTTGAGTCTTCTTCTCCATTCATACTTTGCTTGAACAAAGGTTCATCTTTCTCTTCTGTGAATAGAATGTCGGGAACTGTAGGCCCGGAAAATGGATTGTTGAAGTTATCTAGGTCGAAGCCGATGGAGTAATCATCATCGCCAGCCAAAAAAGGATTCCAGGAGCAAGAGGATTGGGTCAATGGCTTGCCGGGTTCTTCTTCCCATTGGAATGGTACACTCACTACAAGCTTGGATGGAGATGGAGATGGAGGTGGATATGATATCAAAGAAACAGGTTTGGAAATCCAATCCCTTTTGGGAGTGCCGGGTTTCGATTCCCAAATGAACGGAACCGAAATTTGTTGCCTGACTCGTTTCGGTTGATTGACATCTATAATTTCCATATCTGTTTCCAATTTTTTTTTTTTTTGCTGTATTGTTTGTTACAAGTATATGGGTTAATGGCTGAGAAGAGGGCATTGGAAAATATATAAGAGATATTTTGTGGGTTAGATAAAGCTGCTCCTAGATCAAAAATGTTCTAGCTCAACTATTCCTAGTAGCATATACTAATATATCCATTAAAGAATTTCTCAATACCTACCCTCACTATCTACACAAAGATATGACTCCTTTAAATTGAAATTATCTGAACAAGAACACCAACAGCCCACAAAATTAACACTCGAGAGTAAGTTCTTATTACAAAAACAAAGAATAATTATGTGATGAATTGAGGAAAAAGTAAAGAATAAATAAAGAATGTAAGTTGACTTTTTTTTCTGTTTAAATAAATCAGATCAGGAATTGGTTCGAATAGACTCCAAGAACTGCACCACCTCAGCCATGCTCGGCCGTCTAGCTGGCACCTCAGAAGTACAAACTAAACCCAGTTTAAGAACTTGAATCAACTCAGCTTCTACAAAGCCTCTTAACCTTCTATCAAAGCAATTTGATGCAACCCCTTCTTCCAAAACCTCTCTCACATAATCCCGTAATACCACAACTTTAGCAGTGCCAGGACTATCAACTGGTTTTCGACCTGTTACAATCTCTAACAATATGACCCCAAAACTATACACATCACACTTGTCACTAAACCTCAAACTCTGAGACGCCAGTTCAGGTGCCACATAACCAACTGCTGTATGAAATTTTGCCAATTCAAAACTTCCAAGAATAGGTAACAACTTGCCCAAACCATAATCAGATAACTTAGCCTCGTAGCCTTCATCTAGTAATATATTTGTGGATTTAATGTTGAGATGCAATACCTGAGGCTTACAGTCATGGTGTAGATAAGAAATAGCACGCGCTGTACCAAGTGCTATTTTATACCGCCTGTCCCAAAATAGCTCATTGGGGGCCCCACCACCAGTGTTACCTGAGTAAAGGGTTCCATGGAGGTGGTCATAGAGACTCTCATTTTGAACAAATTCAGAGAGAATCAAGTGCATGTTACTAGACCAGTAGTAACCTTGGAACGATACCAGATTGGGGTGGCTTAGCCCACCAAGCCGGCCCATCTCCTGCTCAAACTCATCTTGAGTCCGAATCTGACCTAATGTGTCTAATTTCTTGACCGCAATAGAAATTCCACTCTCAAAACTAGCTTTGTAAACTGTACCAATTGACCCAAATCCTATCACACAATCTTTATCTAACAATGCCCTTGTACCAGCCTCCCAGTCCTCGTACCGGGATGGAAGACTCTTGCTGAAAAGCACCAATTTCCCAATAATAACCCCAGAAGCTGGTACTGAAGGCGGTGGTTGCGTGCTTTCTGATGCTATTATCTCTTCTTCTTCTTCTTCTCCTTCTTCTACTTTTTCTTGTAATACCTTCCCACCGCCTCTTTTTTTGTATGCACTTATATTCATGGCACAAACTATGCATACTCCAACAAGAATTAATGCCACTGCAACTATCACTATAATAACTGACACGCTAAGCCTTCGAGCTCTTCTCCCCAGGCAGTTGTTATTCAATGGGGCCCCACAAAGTAAAGGGTTCTGCATAAATGCTGATGCGCTGAAACTCTGAAGTATTCCCGGGTGAGGAATTTCCCCAGAGAGGTTGTTATATGATACATTAAAATAGGTCACATTCATTAGGCTACTCAGTGATGGAGGGATGGGCCCCACGAGTGAATTGTTTGAGAGGTCCAACGCTTCGAGATTAGTGAGATTGCCAATTGTGGGTGGAATTGAGCCATTTAATTGGTTACTGTGGAGATCAAGGATTTTGAGGTACGTCATGTTGTATAGACTACTCGGAATCTCTCCTTGCAATTGATTGCCTGATAAATCCCTGAAAGTGAAAGAGTAACAAAACTAAAACATTTCATTGACTCATGATACATAGTATTCTTGGCATCTAAAATAATAATCTATGTTATTAGTTTGTAAAGCAACTCACAACTCAAGGAGGAATCGGCATTGGCTAATGGTCCCCGGAATATCACCAGAAAGATCTAGATTTCCCAAATCGAGGACTTGAAGCAGATCAATCCCACCTAGCTCAGCTGGAATTTGTCCCGTAATCTCAGCATTTTCACTCAGCCGAAGAACAGAGAGAGATTTCAAACCACCAATTGTATTAGGGATTGTGCCAGAGAGGTTATTGGATCCTAAATCCAAGAAACGCAATGCACCACAGTTCGCAATGCCTGCTGGAATTGCACCAGCAAGGGTATTTCCGGAAACATCAAAGTAACCCAATCTATTTCCACATGAGCTAATCTCTGGAATTTGGCCATCAAACTTATTCCAAGAAACATTGAAATAGGTTATATTCACAAGGCTCACTAGATTGAACGGCACAAACCCAGAAAAAAGGTTGCTTCCAATGTCAAAAAGATCTAAACTTGCACAATTAGATACCTTATCAGCCACAGTTCCAGATAGAGAATTGCTCCTAAGAGAAACATAATTGATAGCTGGCGGTTCACAGATCTGCGGTGGGAATTGGCCTGTAAGGTTATTGAAGGAGAAGTCAAAACCGGCTAGATTGGTGCAGTTGCCAATCGAATGAGGCACCGGTCCAGTGAGAAGATTGTGAGAAAGTGACACATACCGGGTCTTGACACAATTCTGAAACAACTCCTCTGGTATCTGACCAGTGAAGCTGTTGTAAGAGAGATCGAGGAGGCGGAGGCTGATAAATTGGCCGAGAAAAGAGGGAACTTCGCCGGAGAGCGCATTTGTACTGAGATTGAGCTTGTGGAGAGTGAGGGAGAGAGAAGCGTAGGAGGCTGGGATTTGACCTGTGAGGCTGTTTCCAAATAGAGAGAGAGATTGGAGGAATGGAAGAGATGACAAAGAAGGGGAGAGAACTCCGTGCAGAGCTGCTTGATGAATGACGATCCTTTGAACAGAGCCAAAGGGATCGCAATAGACTCCAGCGAAGTTGTGGCAAGGATCGTTGGAGGAGGTCCAGGAAGAAAGAGCGCCCGTTGGATCTGATGTGATGTTGGATTTAAAGTCGAGGAGAATCTGCTTTTCTGCGAACGTCGCCGCCTCCACTTGCAGCGTCGCCGTAAGGAGCAGAAGGAGAGGGAGATAGCGGCAGCAGGATGTTTTCATAGCGCGCGGAGAAACAATGCGGGTGGGAATGGGATTGGTGGCACCACCGGGGACATTGCGATTGGCGATTGCGGTTGTGACAAGACTCCAGAGTAGTAAAGTAATAGTAGTTACTGAAAAGGAGAAGTAGGCAGTAGGTGTAGGTGGCTGCTTCGTCTAAACGAATTAAATTTAGTTGGTAGCTCACTTATTATGTTTGAACTCCCAATTTGAAAATTTTAATTAGTATACAAATACATCCAACGGGGTTACGGGGTTCAACTAATTTGATTAGGACTTTACAAATTCAATATTCTTGAGGGGCACCGGGCCAGAAGAAAAGTGCCTGAAACAGAATGGAAAGGTGCAATGATTGTGGGGGTCACGTGCCGTTGTGCTTGTGCATGCTTCTAATATTTTCTGTTACGGAGAAACCTTTTGTCTGCTGGCAATTATACCGTGGAATTTGTGCACGAATCTCAACAAAGAAGCTTTTTACACGAATCTCGACATAGATCAACGGTTGGGATTGAAAAAACGGGTTCATGTTATTCGTTTGGAACAACAGCAGATTTATTTCCGTGGGGTGGAATTGAAGGCAGTAGGTAATGGATTGGTGAATAGGTTTGTCGTTGGGAATTGGGAATTTGGGATGCATTCAATGGTTGGCCACCTGTCGGTAGTTAAAAATTAAAAACAAATTACCTTTCTTTTCACCTGCTTACACCTACTAGGCTACTAGCCGTTTCAGGTCGAGATACAACAAGTCATCGGAACTCGGATTCATTCTCTGTTTTTCTTTTATTTTAATAAGAGCCGCGACCGTTAGTTAAACTATGTATATATTATGTCTTTTAGTTGCCTTTTCATTAAACTATGTATTAAACATGTCTTTCATTATGTATGTATTTTCAGTACGTTAGTTCACAATTTCCAAATCGGTCTCTTCTTACTTGTTGCTATACTATTATATTGTATGTATTTTAACTCAACTACAACTATAATAAATAATAGGAAGCGACTAATTGTCTCCAAGCTTCTTTCTCCAGTTTTTTCTCAAAAAAATTGTCATTTGAATTGCCCGAATACTGTAAAACTCTATAACCAATACTTTAACTTCAACAACAAATCATGTATAATAAGTAGTTTAAAAATCTAACAATCCAAGTTAGTTGGAAGTGGTCCCAAGTTAGTTGCAAACAGTTAGCAACTTGCAAAAATATTGTACTTCCGGCTGTACTTGAAAACTGACGGCTTCTAGAAGGTTTCAAAATCAAACCACTTCTCAAACTTGTAGTTATTTACAAATAACATCTAAAATTGTGAAAAATTAATTTTTTTGCATCAAAATTAATTTTTTTTTTCGAAATTAAAATTTTTTTTATTTTTTTCGTTTTTTTTACGTAATTTTTTTTCTTCAATTATTAATATTTGTATATCGATCTATATCATGTAAAATAAGACTTAAATACTATAAAATTAGCAGATGCAAACTTTAAAACTAACATATGTGAATTATAAAGACTTCAATACTGTAAAATAAAATTAGCAGATGCAACTTATAAAACTAACAGATGTGAATAGCAAAACTTCAATACTGTAAAATTAGCAAATACAACTTATAAAACTAACAGATATAAACTGCAAAACTTCAATACTGTAAAATGGACACCTGAAACTATCAAAATAACATATACAAACTATAAAATTTCACTAATTACAAAATTAACTGTTCACAACCATAAACAAACAGTAACAACCAACAACTGCTCACAACCACAAACAAGACTTCAATAAACAAGGTTAATTGTTCACAACCATCAATACAATAATGGCGTTTGTCACTTTATAACTCTCTGGTGCACGCTATTTGGATGAGTGAGAAGCTTCATCGCTAGAACCACACGTTCTTTCGAAATATCATCTTGTAAAAAAAAATAAACAAGGTTATAAATTGGAGTTATGAACCATTAGCAGATGCAAACTATAAAAGCAACATATGTGAACTACAAGACTTCAATACTGTAAAATTAGCAGATGTAACATATAAAACTAACATATGTGAACTGCAAAACTTCAATACTGAACAATTAGCAGATGCAAGACTATAAAACTAACAGATGTGAACTATAAAACTTCAATACTGTAAAATGGACACCTGAAACTATCAAAATAACATATACAAACTATAAATTGAAGTTACATTTTTGAGAGAATAAAATTACAAATTGGAATTACATCATAAACTTAAAAGTTAATAAATTACCTGTGTGAAATTTAGAGGGATCTCAGTGATCAAATTTTAGACAAAGCGCAACACAAAAATTGCACAACCATTAATTTTTCTCCCTACATTGGGCACCTCTCATGAATAATACCAATATCTTTCCAAGCTGGTTTAGATGAAAGAAAAAAATATATCAACAAATTTCACACAAACTTCAAGTCATAATCCTGTAAATTAACTGATACATCGTATAAAACTATTGCATAAAACCTGTAAATTAACTGAAATTTTTTAAATAAAACTAACATGTACAAACTATAAAACTTCAATACTGTAAAATCCGCAGATGTAAACTATAAAACTAATAGAAGCAAACTATAAAAATTACTTGTGTTAAAGTTAGAGGCATCTCGGTGATCAGATTGTAGACAAAGCACAAAATAAAAATTGCACAGTCCATTGATCCTTCTTACTGCTTTGGACACACCTATTCAATAATACCAACATCTTTCCAAGCATGTTTAGCTGAAAGAAAAAAATAATATCAACAAATTAATAAAAATTTCAAGTCCTAATTCTGTAAATCATTAGCAGAATCCTGAAAAAATAGTTGAACAACTATTGCATGAAACCTGTAAAATAACTGATATATCATATAAAACTATTGCATGAAATCTGAAAAACTATTGAATGAAACATGTAAAATAACTGATACATCATATAAAACTTTTGCATAAAACCTGTAAAATAACTGATACATTATATACAATTATTGCATGAAACCTGTAAAAATAACTGATATATCCTATAAAACTATTGCATAAAACCTGAAAAACTATTAAATAAAACCTGTAAAATAACTGATACATCCTATAAAACTATTGCATAAAACCTGTAAAATAACTGACAATCCTATAAAACTGTTATGTAGATCATGTAATAGTTTAATGCATTTCAAATCTGAATCCTGTAAATCATTGGCAAAATTCTGTAAAATAATAAATAGAAGACTTTAAATCAGTAAAATTTACATGTCGAATAATGTAAATAAAACAGACATTCAGATAATACGAGATATGTGAAAACAATTGCATATATCTTGTAAACTATTGCATATATCCTGTAAAACTATTAAACAGATACTGTAAAATAAAGAAAAGAAAAACAATGCATAGATCATGTAAACTATTGAATATATCCCGTAAAAATGTTAAATAGCTCATGTAAAATACTCTAGAGAATCTTTAAACCTGATTGATAGATCATATAAAATACTGTATAGATCATGTAAACCTATTAGATAAATCCTAAAATTTTAAATCAAAAAAATAAAAAATTTACACAACCAGAACAGATCGAGAGCTGATCTGTTAGATCAGATCATATCAGACTCTAAATATACCAGATCGGATCAGGATCCACCAGAAGCAGCGGATCAGTAGCAATATAACACTACTACAAACATTGCATCGGCAGATTAGTCAATCTAACCGTGCTCACATCAATCTGCCCCCCTTCAAGCTGCTGGACTGCTGCCACAAACATTGCCAAGATACTGTGCCACAAACCGTGATCATGATAAATGTAAATATCATGATGGTAATTGTAACTTGAACTCAGGGTCTCTGACAAAGTTCTTCATTTAAGTTTCTAGAGGGTGGGGATAAAAAGTTCATTAATACTCTATAGAGTTGGTACTTTACTGGCAACATACTGTGCCAGACAGGTTAGTACTAATATGTACCAGTTAATAATGCACTAATCTATGTTAGATACTTTGTTTAGAATAGATTAAATTTGCCAGAGAAGAGGCAGTTTAATGCAAATGAGCCATAATTAAACATTAAATCGTAAACCCTTTCAATAACCTTTTGTTAGCGATGCCATAAAGTGAGGTTAAGACTCTAAATGAGCACAGATCTAAATACACGAAAAGCTAAAAATGCCAGCAGCAAATCAAGTACTTTAATTTGTTATAAAGTTGTTGCTGACTTCAAATTGGTGTGCCTCTGTTATAGAGAGAAGGAGAACATCAAATCATGATTGCAGTATAACGAAATTACCGCTCCTCCGGCACATGGTGTAGCTCCATCGTCACCTCCGTCAACCACAATCCAGGATACACCAACTGTAATTTACAAGAAATTGAATTAAGAGAAAATATCACGAGAAAAAAGAAAAATAAATTAGTATATCTTAGGAGCTTACATCGATCTGCTTCTGAACAATGCAGGGCCGCTTCCGGGGTCGGAGACGGGGTCGGGATCCAGTGACAGAATAGATATCCTCTTTAATCTCGTCAATCGTGAGCGGCACAGAGAATCGAGGCCCCTGCTGCTCCTTCCTTGAGGTGGGTCGGCGTACCGAGCTGTGGCACGACCTGAGGTTCCATGGCCACTCCTCGAGCACCTCTACCACATCAGTGACCGTCGAAGCCTTATCCGACAGAGGCGGGAACTTAGCGGGTCGGCGCTTGGAGCGAGGTTTTAGGATGGGGAAGGATGGGAGATCGTGGCCGTTGGATGACGGAGAGATGGGATCTGGCGATGGAGAAGCGGTAGCTGTCTCTGTGGAGGTCACCATTGCGGGTCGTGGTTCCCGACCAGACCCGACCCGGTAAGAGGAGGGAGGTGAGGAGGGGAGAGATTTGGAGTCTTAGATCGAGATGTGGGGGGTGTGAGTCGTAAGTTGTGAAAGAGAAGGAAGGAAGGTTGGGAGATGGGAGCGCGTGAGGGGACGGTTAATGTCTGTTGAAACCGCGTAGAAATGGTGGGCGGGGATTTTACGGGAATTGAAGGTCGGGGAACAATACCTTTTCTCTAAATAATAATAGTGTCACTGCTGAATTTAGTGTCAGGGTCAGAGAGGCTTAATTGTAATATCCATTTAAACCAGAAGCAACAAATTAATACCGTCATTTAAAAATCTTGCAACAAAAATTATGAAGAAAATTATCATGCAATTAATATTACTGAATTAACCTTTGTTGGCCCTGTAATCCTGCAATATGATTGCATGAAGAATATTGCAAGCTTCTAAACCTTTTTTTTTTCAGAAGCTCCTAAACCTTTTTATAAATACATGAACATTTTACACTTTTTCTTTTTAGATAGTTAAGGTTTGTGATAGCAAGGCATCATTTTAATATGGAGATCATGTTGAATGGTTCAGATCAACTATTTTAATTTTTAAATCGCAAAAATAATTTATAAACATATGGTGTCAAGATATATATACTATAAAATAGTGTAATTGAATCTCTCCTCGTAATTAGATAGGCTTAATCAAAATTTCAAAAGCAGCAGTTACATTATTATTTGAAGTAGCACAAATAAGCATGCATGCATATTAAGAAGCAGAATACAAGTGCTGAGCAGACAAACGACAATCAAATTAAGGATGAGTTCGGTTAGTATAACATTACTCCATTAATTGGTGATGAGTTTACCTACAAAATTTATAAATTTTCGAATTTTTTAGTATCAAATCAAGCGGTAAAAAACTAATGATAAATGAATGCATTAACATTAACTTTAAAAAATCCACATTTGATAACTTGACTTGATATTAAATAAATTCAAAAAATTATAAATTTTGTATGTAAACGCATCACTAATTAAGTAGATCAGTTTGAATGGTTTGGATTCATCATTTAAAACCTATCCGATAGGTTTTGAAGTTAGTGTCATTTAGATTGAAATGACACCGACGTTATAGTAGGGGACTCATTAATTTAATGATTCTTTATTTAGTTGTAAGCATACTATGCACCAACTACGGAATTTAATGGATTCTTCTGTTAATTTCAGATAGCCCCATTTCATTTTCTATCTCATTCAAACTTTGTAACACTCAATTAATTTAATTCATAAACCTCAATGCCATAATATTAAAATCTTATAAAGAAATTCCACTATTTGGCAATTAGACTATAATTAAATCGATTAAAGTTTTAAATAACAGCCTGTTATTAAATAATTTTTAATAAACTTAAACTGACTTTTGTTACACGAGGAGAAATTAAGTAATTTTTGCCATGTCAACAACATTGATAACATAATCTTAAGTCATGTCATACATTATAAAAATGGAAATAAATTTATAGACATGTTGTTTTCCTTATAAATTGATTTGCATCAATTTTCATGCAATTTCAATATCATTTTTTTTAATAAAAGGCTAAAAGTTTTTTACTTTTGTCTAACATGCCAAAAATTACTAAATTTCTAGTAAAAAAGAGAGTTAAAATTCATTGACAACAACTTATCTTGACAACGCATTGATAACATATTTTTAAGTCAAGCCAATAAATTACAAAAATGGAAATAAATTTATAGACATTTGTGTTCCTTAAATTGATTTGTATCAATTTCATGCAATTTCAATATCATTTGTTCTTCTATAAAATGCCATTAAATATGAACCGTTGCAAATTTTACATCTTTTAAACAACGGTGAAATTTGCATTATATTTCAGCATCTGTTCTTGTGTGCAATGTGTATAAAGTATAGATTATGATTCACTTATTGGAATTAAAAATTATATTTTTTATGGTTGCCAAAATTATCAAACTAATCTATTAATTATCAATGGATCCCATTCTTAAAAAATATGCTTCATCTTAAGAATATTTATATATTTTAATGAATGTAACATATAATGCCGAAATTTTTATTAATATCCAAACAAATTAGATAAAAGAAAGGAAAATAAATGAGAAAGGTTATCTGTTTTAGTGGGGATAGTAAGAAATTTTTAAATTTTGAGGGAGAAATTACTTTTAGTGGGAAATTAATTTCTTCCTTTGGTTTATTTTGATTTGAAGCCAGAAAGGAAAAAACCCTTGGTAATCTTCTTTTCGAGGATTTGTATGAAGAAACATCATTTTTAGAGGGCTATTTTGCAAAAGTGGCCCCACTTGTCTGTCTCTGTCTCCCGCTTTTAAACCCAGGCATTGACACGGCGGTCTGGTCGGAACCTTTCTCAAATGGCGGTGGACTCGGCGCAGGAAAAGGAGGTGGTGGCGTCAAATGGCGGTGGCCTCGGCGAGGAATCCCCGCGAATTCCTAAATGCTTGCGCGTCACCGAAGAAGAGATTCGCGCCGTCGCGCAAAAGTTGGCCGACGAACCCTTACAGATCCCTGGCGTCTGGGGAGTTCTCACCGCCATCTCTTACAATGCTCGCCAGCGGAACCAGGTAATTAAGGTTGCCTTCATTCTCTATTTCTCTATTTCTCTTCCTGCTGCGCTCCTCAAAGGCAAACCATAAACCCTAATTGAGGAGAAAGCAATGTAGCTACCCCATTGTTATCATTCATTGCTATTACTTTGATACTAGGGGATGAATATTCAATTGAGCTGGAATGGACATAGAATTGGGCGTTCTGTGGAGGATTCTAGATTCCAAATTAATTGTGCCAAGATCAGTGCAACCCATTGCCATATTTACAAAGCCCCAGGCTCCAAAGTTTATGTCAACGATCGCAGGTTTGCTACATTACTCATCAATCATATTTACTGCTCAAATTACTGTTCCTGATTTCACCACTTCTTTTGACTCCTCTTCTCAATTTGTATCTAATCCAGATATGTTTCTCAGGTTGTGTTATTTGACCATATTATGGTATTGATATCAATTAAATGTATCTTTTGTTTGTTGTTATATGTTGCAGTACAAATGGAACATATCTGAACTGGAGTAAGCTTACAAAAGGTTTGCCTCACAGGCTTTGCCATGGTGACATCCTTTCTTTTGCTGCTCTGCCACATGACGGTATCCTATGGTTTTATGACTTTGCTCAAAATTCCATGAACTGCCTGTCTGATTGAAATCTCTAGCATAGGATATTGTTTTTTAATTATAAGAGATTTTGGAAAAGAAAATGTTGATTTTTTTTGTTTTGTTTCTTAGCTTAAGGTAATATAGAGCATGTGCGCTGATTTTATTGACTTTTCTATTATATTATGATTAATAAATATGCTTGTAATTTAGGAAATTCCTATGCATATGTATACCGTGAAGTATGCAGAGTCAGGCTGTTAGAAAATGACACTGCTACTTCGAAAAGACAACGAGGTAATGTATCTAGTACTGTAGCACTGCATACTGCAAAATAATTATTTCTTGTATTCAGGTCCATCAAGAAACATTAGTTTTACTATTCTGACAAATGGGCTTTCTTTGGTTCTGTTTCCAACATTAAGTTTTGCACTGTGTTCAACAGAAGAAGTAATTTCTGAATGCAAAAGGCAGAAAGGAATTGGAATTGGTTCTGCTGATGGACCTGTTTCTCTTGATGATGTCAGAAGCCTTCAAAGATCTAACTCGGTATCTTTTTGCTTACCTTGATGAAAATTTGCTAGTCAAAATCCAAATTTCTTTCTTCTGTCTTATAAATCTCAATTTCAATATGGGCAGGATCTCAGGCAGCAACTCGAGTCACATGTCCGAACAATTGAAAACTTGAGAAATGGAAATCGTGAATCTTTAGCTCGTCATGAAAATGTAAGTGTCATCATGATTTAGATTTTATATTTTAGTTATTATTGATGGTTAGTATTTTAATAAGGTCCAAAATCAAATTTGATGTTGTAGGAAGTTAAGGAATTGAAAGAAACTATATCTAGCTCTTTTGATAAAAATATAAAAGAGCTGAAACATGCACTCGACGAGAAACATAAAGAGCTGGATTTACTAAACACTGTAAAGGTGGAGTTAGAAAGCTCCACAAAAGATCTGAATGAAAGACTTAGTGCATTGAAGCAATCATGTGCAGATGCTGATGAAATTATTCTTAGGTAACAACTTTATTTTAGCAGCATACCCCTTTATATAGAATAGATAATGCTTTGGCACATCACATTTGAAGTTATATTTCATATGCAGTCAGAAAGCTACAATATCTGAGCTTGAAAAACAATTAGAGGAAGAACGGAAACTGAGAAGAGAGGAAAGGGAAAAGGCCACAGAAGATCTGAAATTTGCATTAGAGAAGGTGCAAGCTGAGGCTAAGGAAGAAACTAAGCGGCAAGCAAATATATACCAGAGACAACATAAGGAGCAGCAAGAAGTTATTAATAAGCTTCAGGTTGTTTCCTTTCTCCTTTTTTTTTTTTCTTTTCTTTCTTCTCTGCATAAGAAGTTTTGACATAAAAAAAAGGCATTGAAAGATACTAAGGTGCCATCACTTATCTATTTGTTTTGGTGCTCTCTTCAGGAGTGTGAAAAGGAAAGCCGTTTGCTTGTAGAAACACTGCGATCCAAATTGGTACAGTTCTTGATCTTATATAATTTTACTAATTTTATATTCTGAAACAAATTTTGCATCTTACGCTTTCCCTTTTTTGCCATGCAGGAGGATGCTAGGGAGAAGCTAATAACATCTGAAAAGAAAGCTAGGCAATTGGAATCCCAGGTCCAAGAAGAACAGCTCCTTTCTACTAACAGAAAAAAGGTTTGTATGGTTTGTTGTTTGCTGCTATTTAGTTTAAATAACATATTGATGATTCTTATACAACTTATGGTTTAAACATACAAAATAAGTTACTTTCTTAGATTAATTAGGATAACATTATTTTGTATTGCATATATTTGCAGAGATGTGAAGCTTTGGAGTCTGAACTGAGATCCTTGAAGGATGAGCTTGAAAATGAAAAGGTAGACATTCTTTACTTCACTACATTTAAAAAGGCATGTCAAGGTGCAACTTCCGGCTAATATAAGTACTTGTGTTTTGGGGATGTCTGATAAATTGCTATTCTAAATACCTAATTGCTAGCTAGGTAAATCGTGTGACAATTTATTTGTTATAGCCCTTTTTCTTCTTTTGTCAAGCATGTTATGGTACTGTATATCTCCTCTTCTTGCATTCATAAGAGCATTGTAGTCAATATTTGGCAATTGGCAACTCATACGGTCTTTTGCTTGAACGGGTTACTTAGGCATTTTTTTATTGCAAGCCAACAATTCTATGCACATTTGTTAGCAGGTGGCCCGGGAAGAAGCATGGGCCAAGGTCTCTGCTCTTGAGCTTGAGATAGCTGCTGCAATTCAAGATTTATCAATGGAGAAACAGAGGTTTCAAGGTGCTAGGGAACGGTTAATTTTAAGGTAAAGAACTTCTATACTCTTTTTTTTTTGTCCTTTAAATAATGTTGTAATGTGGCCTCGTCTTTTACAAGTGTCCTTTGGTATGCTGCAGAGAGACTCAATTGCGTGCTTTCTATTCAACAACAGAGGAAATTTCTTCACTATTTGCAAAACAACAAGAGCAACTGAAGGCCATGCAGAGGACTTTGGAGGACGAAGAGCACTATGAGAACACACTCACTAATATGGACCTAAACCAGACACCTCGAAGAATAGTAAATAATTCTAGGAATGAAGAAGATACATGCCCAACTACTGGTGGTAGGGAAGTTTCTCAGGAGTGTGTTGCAGATTCTAGCAACTCTGGTTCAGCTGATGAAGACACAAACACCACCGAGAAGAATGGTGATGGCAATGACACACAAGACCTGGAGTTCACCAGCATCGATCGAGTGCTAATTGCAAATGTTGATGGTCTTGTTGCTGTGACTGATACAGAGCGGATCCTTGAGACTGAGAGCGAAGCAGGTGATAAATGCTGCAATATGGTAGTAGGGGAGACAATGCAGCTTGATGAGGAGACCCATCCTGTAGAGAACTTGCTGCCTGAAGAAGTACAAGTACAAGTAGAAGCAAGGCTGGAGGAGAATACTGAGCAGTGTCAGGTACAAACTGCCGATCTTATCACTTCAGAGCGGATCCTTGAGACTGAGAGCGAAGCGGGTGATAAATGCTGCAATATGGTAGTAGGGGAGATGATGCAGCTTGATGAGGAGGAGACCCATCCTGTAGAAAACTTGCTGCCTGAAGAAGTACAGGTACAAGTAGAAGCAAGGCTGGAGGAGGAAACTGTGCAGTGTCAGGTACAAACTGCTGATCTTATCACTTCAGAAGCTGTTGGTAGTTGGGCAATTAGCGCAGCCCCGTCAATAAATGGGGAAAATGAGTCTCCGAGAAAGGCACAAGATGCTGAGGCTGTTGTGGCCAATGCATTGATCTGCTTAGGCAGCCAGAGAAGTAAAGGGAAGTTAACCAAGGAGCAGAAAAGACTGAATGCAATGATTGAAATTGTTGATCCTGAGTTTCGGCACAAGTTCTCAGCTGCTGGTGGGGTCGGCAAAGGGAGTGACATCTCTGACGCAGAGACTGAGGAAGGTGACAATGATGAAGATGATGATACGATGAAAGATTCCGTTGGGTGAGTATAAATGTTGTTTATTATTTGTAAATATGGGGCGGGTACTACCCGAATCTTTAGTTTTTCTTTTTTCTTTTTGTATAGTATCAGCTTTTCTTCTTCGTTCTTAATCGTCTGAGTGAGGCTTGATTTGCACCTCGTTGTTATGCGGTTATATAGAAGTAAAACACTTGTTATTAGTCGTCATTATTTAGAACAGGTAGAAACTTGTGTTTTACTTGCGGAACTTTGGTCTCTAATCTTAACTGAAATTATTGAGCGTTTTTTATAGAACTGTGTTGTAGCCCTGTACACTACGTCCTTGCAAGGTTTCTGTTTGCAGTGAAATGCTAATTGATAATTAAACAGTAAGTTTCTGAGAGAAGCTATCCACAATATATTGTATGGAAATTAGTCTAATGCTGAATGGATTACAATTAATTAACCAATCTGAACAACAAAAATAGTTCTTAAAATACAAGTTAAGAAAATTGCAAAACAAATGCCCTCTCATACACTTACAAGAAAGAACTTAATTTGAAAGGAATAAGGAATACAAAAGAATTAATTAGTTAAAAATTCGATTTGATCGACATGATATATATAAACTTAAATATTTTCCATATATTAGTTACTTCTTTGAGTCGTCATTATTTGTTGGCGTGCCATTCTGATTCTGTTGTGGCTGCTGTAGCTGATAGAATGGAATCAATGCCGGCTGCTCTTGTTGCTGCAGTTCAAATATTCGATTATGCACTTGCTGAGACAAGTTATTTACAGAGCACGATTCTCCCATTTGATCTGTAGATGTTACTTTCATTCTCTGAACTTCACCGCTCAACGCCTCATTTAGTGCTACATTATATATATATTTTCAAAGCTAATTAATTAACATTGTTGATATATATGTTCAAGCTCAAAAGAATATATTGTCACAATCACAATATCAAGATTTGCCACGTTTACAATATAATTAAAAATTGCGCTTATATATTTGATCACTTTGTCAACAAATATATATATGAGGAGGGATCAAGTTATAACAAATTTGAGTTACAACAACCATTTTTTTCATTTTCAAAGTCCAATCGTCGATCCAAACCGTTCAACATGATTATCTAAATAAAATGTGCTTGCAGATCAAATTTTACATTTTTTTGAATTTTTTTACTATTTATTAAGATGGGTACAAAATTCAATGGTCTGAATGTGACTATTTTTTGTAAAATACTTAATAAATAGTAAAAAAATTCAAAAAAATGTAAATTTTGATCTGCAAGCACATTTTTTGTGGAGATCATGTTGAACGGTTTGGATTGACGATTTGGACTTTGAAAATGAAAAAAATGGTTGTTGTAACTTTGTTGTAACTTGATCCCTCCTCTATATATATATATATATATATATATATGAGTTGGCTACGGTGCTACACGTAGCATAGAGTGCCTCCGTACTACGGCTCAATATTTGAGTTTTCAAAATTCTAACGGTCGATCCGAACCGTTCAACATGATTTCCATATGAATATGTACTTGCAAACCAAATTTTACACTTTTTAGAATTTTTTTACTATTTTTTTTAGATAGGTAGAAAAACACTTGATCTGAATGGTACAAAATATTTTTTTATTATGAAGATCATGTTGAGCGGTTCAGATCGACTGTTCGGACTTTGAAAATGAAGATAAAAAATGTGGAGCATATTGGAGAACAAAAATAATGGTGCATTTGAACCCTCCTCATATATATATACACACACACACTTAGTGCCAAGCACCTTGGTCCTATTGAGGGAAGTTGTTACTTGCTTAATAAACTTAATTGACTTGGTCTGGGTTATAAAATGTTGAGGACGGATCTAGTTACAACAAAGTTACTACAATCATTTTCTACATTTTCAAAGTCCAAATCGTCGATCCAAACCTTTCAACATGATCTCCACAATAAAATGTATTTGCAGATCAAATTTTACATTTTTTTGAATTTTTTTACTATTTATTAAGTATTTTACAAAAACTAGTCAAATTCAGACCATTGAATTTTGTACCCATTTTAATAAATAGTAAAAAAATTCAAAAAAATGTAAAATTTTATCTGGAAGCACATTTTATTGTGGAGATCATGTTGAACGGTTTGGATTGACGATTTGGACTTTAAAAATATAGAAAATGATTGTGGTAACTTAATTTCTTATAACTCAAAATTGTTGTAACTAGATCCCTCCTCTAAAATGTTATACAAATTAAGTTGAAATGCAGTCAACTAATAATTCAACAGCATCAGCAGATACTTATATTTTTGATAATTAAATCACTGTCAAGATTATTTCCTCAATAATATAAAGAGAGTATATTATTACAAGTAGCATACGTGCTAACAACAATATATATACGTACACTTGCAACTGGTTGAAATCTGGTTTTCAGTTTTGATACCTGTTAAGTTAATTGATGGGTGCAAATGATATGACAGGTGCAGCACTATAGTTTAGTGTTACGGATGAATGAGATGATCAACTAATTTTAGAAAGGAATTAATTAATAGAGGAACAATTAATTCATGCAACTTAATTACCGTCACGGAGTTGTGCCTGTTGCTCCATGGCTTGAAGCCGGAATTTCAACTCGTTGTTTTGGTTCACAAGTCCAGCTGAGTCTCTCTGCAAACCAATTCATTAAAACCATAAAGCATGCATGTTTTTAACTTCATATATGACAGCATTAATTAAGGTAATGTCTCTTCCAAATTAAGATAAACTATATATAATCTCTGCAAACCTGCATAAGATTGAGTTGTGTAGAGAGTGTTGTAGCCTCCGTCTGCAAGATTTGTACCTTCTGCTCCAGCTCCGCAATGTACCTCATTTTCCGTTCCTTTGAACGAGCAGCCGATTGCCGGTTTGCCAAAACCCTGCAAGCACCAACCATGCATGCAATTAAGTTGTAGCTCAATCACTTCTAATATTCAACATATATATATATATATATATATATATATATATATATATATATATATATATATATATATATATATATACTTAATTACCTCTTGACGCGCTTAGGATCAGCCAACGCCATCTCGGAAAGCTTCTCATCAGCCATGATCTTCTTCATCTCAACAGCTGTAAACTCGGCACTTCCAAACTCCAAGCTGAACTTATTATTACTGCTACCATTGCCATGCAAGCCAGTCCCATTCCGGTGCCCAGCCTGAGGTGGCATGCTCATCAGCAATGACGGATCTGCAAAGTTTAACTTGCCCATCAAGCTATCCATCGAAAGACTTCTTGCATGACGGGATTTTGCGGCACCAGGATCTGGTTCTCCAGCTGCATTTCTCTTGAGTCCTTCCTTCTTTTGATCACCATAATTTGGCCATAGCCGATTAATCCCATTGTTAGCACCGCCGCTTTCATTAGCACTGTTCTCCGACTCATTCTCACTGCTCTCAGCACCATTTGTTCTCATGCTGCTACCATGGCTGTCCATATCATTGTGCTTCTCATCGGAGGAATTTAGTGCATCTAAACCGTCCAAATTTAAGTAGGAGTTGAACAAGTCATCACTGCCTTCTCCTTGATCTGGCTTAGTGCCAATACCGGTGTCAAACCCAAGTCCCCAGTTAGCCGGAGGAGGCAATGGTGGGGCTCCAGATTGAAAGTAAGCAAAAGGAACGTCACTTCTCGACCGACGGTGTGCTTTACGAGGTGGCAAACCCAAACCGGTTGGGTTTTGTTTTGGGTTTGGTTCATGTTCTTCCATGGAGGTGTCGCCTGAGGTGTCGGAAAGTGCAGGAGAAGGCGCCAATGGGGGAATGGTGTCAAGAGAGAAGAAAGAATTAGGTTGTGAACTAGACCGTGAGTGCAATGGTGCAGATGTGAATGGGTTCGGTGGGGTTGGCGGTAAACCGGGTCTTTTGTTATTGACATTAATGCTGTTACCATTATTCATACCATTCGCTTGCTCAGGAGGAAACGCATTGGCAGTGGAGAAATTGTGAGGATGGTAGTTTCCATTGGCGTGGTGGTTTGATTGCATTTGGTGCATCATGGCGTTTTGGGCCTCACTGATGCCGTTCATGGCTTCCTTCCTTCCTTTGATCTATGTTAATTAATGTGCTTCCTTCCTTCTCTTGTGATTGTGATTTGTGAAGCAAGGAAGAAGAAGAAGAAAGAGAGAGAGAGAGAGAGGTTGGAAAAGATGGGTATCAAACTTTTTGTCTGGATTAAAAGTGGTGGTGAGATGTGAGATGTGAGATGTGATATGATCGTTGAATGATTAAACTTGAAATAATTAATAGGGAAAACGCGTTATTTGTGAACGACTAATAGGGATTAAATGAAATCTGCGGCGTTTGAGAGGCAATTCTTCTTCTTGGGGAGGGAAGAAGGTAGAAGATCGTGGCGTTCACATTTGTCGACGTGCGATGCTGTTTCCAAAGAGGCAATAAGACAACTTATGAAGGGGCAGTACAAATGTTTTCAAATGTTTTCAACTCAGTCAAATAAACTTCACAGCGTTTAAATTAATTATGAGATTTGGATTAAAGAAAAGGAAGTCTCAGTCGGTGTGGTCTTTGCTTTTGAGGTTGAGATGGACACGTGGCAGTATAGGTGCGGCCGTCCTCGTGAATCTTCACGTGGAAGCTCGTTGACATATGATATCATGCGGTGTGTTATCTGATAAAGCGCACCAAAATGAGCCCAAATTGGACTTATTAGGCCCTTCATTCTCTAAGTTAATTTTACGTGGGCTTATGTATTCAACCTACGGCCCGAATTATAATTTTACCAAAATGTTCTCCCAAGTCAACTAGTCAACCAACAAATCGGCTGCGACAGGTGTGAAAGCATACGAGGGAAATGCGATTCAATGACAACGAGACACTTGTTCGGTGTTTGAACTTTGAACTGTGAAACCAAATTGAGATCCCGATCTTGTGGTATTTTGGCTGGAGGGTCGCTCTCAGTTTGGCGGCTGAGATCCGGATTTTGAGAGCAATAACAGAAAATGTGGCGTCAAAGAAAAGTATCTTTCCTTTTTCTTTTCCTCTGAAGTGGCCTACCGCCTACAGATAGATACGGTGGGTTAATATATGTACCTTTACTCTTCCTTTTTTCTATTTCTTCTTCTTTAACATATAATACAGGAACATGTAAATTGTAAATTTTATCATTTATATAAAACTGTTTAATTTTGTATGTCAGTGAAAATAACTGCCTCGACCTCATTTATTTTTAAAAATAATTATGTATTTGTACATAATTTTTTATATAATTTAGATTAAAATACTATGGGTACTATAAAATTGATGTCATACTCAACATGAAAATTATATAATGTGTATAATGTGTTCCGGTATCTTGAAAGTCTGAAACCGTCAATGCTCATGCGATATATAGTTTAGCCTTTTAAAAAATTTCAATATAGAGATCCGCATATAAGCAATATTCTACTCTTACATTCCTCTTAATAAAAACTTAGAGTGGCTATATTTCTTCTTAAAATGTTAGTTTTTATTTTTATTTTTAAATAGTTGGGGATCGAACTTTTATTTTTAAGATAGAGATTCGTGTATAGTGTCATTCAATTTTCACTTTTAAATATCTATTATTTTATTCAGATTTTGAATCTGTGATTTTTCGGCACATAAAACATTACTTTTAGCAACTAGAATTTGTTAAAATGATCATGAGTGGCACCTGACAAAAACATAAAATAATTGTACGGTACATTGATGATTTATTTTTATTTTTATAGCAAGCTCATGGATAGGGCTGGGCAAAATTGTTCAAACTCGTAACTCGCTCATTTACAGCTCGCTTTAACTCGCTCATTTACAACTCGAGTCAGTTCCAATTCGAGTTGGCTGACTCGTTTAATAAATGAGCTAAGTTTGAGCTTACCCCAACTCGCTCATTTATAACCCGAGTTACATAACATTGGTCACAATAAATCCCAGAAATTATTTTTGTTAAGCTGCTGTATGAAAAATTACTGGTGCTTATGTACTAAGTTGCTGTATAAAAAAATGTTAGTGCTTATGTACTATTGTTGTATGAAAAATTACTGGATACTGATAAATTCTTTTACTAGTAGTATATAATTAACTGGTTAAACGAGTTATAAACGAGTTGTGAGCCAACTCGAGTTGATAATGAGTTGAGTTCGAGTTGGCTCTACAACTTGTTATTACCATCCCAACTCAAATTGACTCGCTCATTTATTTAATGAACTGAGTTCGAGTTAGAGGTAACTCGCTCAAACTCAGCTCATTTATAGCCCTATCATAGATATATAAAAGTAGAATAAAAAAAATTAAAATAATTATGAGTGGCACCTGAGAAGAATTATTATATTTTGGTCATTTTATATTGCACTGCACTCGTTTAAAACTTTGGACGAGTGCAATGCAAATTTCCAGCACCGCCCCCTTGGAAATGGAGGGTTGAGATGGAAAAGGGCAGCAATGGGCGGCGGTGATGTGTGGGGCCTTGATTGGATTTGGAATTTTTGATGGATGCCGACCCAATCAGGTGAGGTCATGCCGCCCCACTACACTAGACAGTAGACAGTAGACAGTAGACACTAGTCAATCCAAATTAAGTCGGATCCATCATCCATCATCCATCCAGTGATCCAGAATTTCAGATCCAGGTCGGTTTTTAATGGATTTAGATATTTTCAGTATTAAACCTAGAGGTGCTATCGTATCGAGTAGGGTTCGGATACTATTATATTTGGACCCGTACTCTAAAAGTATTTGGGTCCAAATTTCGATCCATATACTTATTTGTTTCAAATCGGGTCGGGTCCGGATCTAGATACCTATCTACTCATAGATATTTCGGGTCCAGTTTTTCTGTTTCGGGTAGATATATACCCATAACTTGTTTATGGATTAACTGGTCCAGTTCGGATCCGGAGCGGGTACATGTCGCAACTCACAAGAATTTGAGAAACACTTTATGTTTAAATATAATTATAATTTCTTAAACATCTCACATAATATATCATTATAATATAAATTAAAATCTGTTCCAAAATATTGAATGTGAGTAATTTTAGAAAGTAAAATATTGGAGATGGTGATTTCATTATATGGTTCCAAAATTTAGAAATAGAATATTAATATTAATTTGTTTCAATCAGCGAAGAGAACAATAAATTTCAACAATCCATACAGAAAGGTAGATACATGGCAGATAAAGAGATCAAGAAAGAAATTAATTAATTTTGAAAATTTATAGGCAAAAAGTGAACATGACATTTGATTTCAATAATTTGTGCGAAAAGAGCAATAAATTTCATTGAAGAAATTAAAAAATACTACAAATGATTGTCTTTCATAGTTATTAATATATGCGTTTATATTAAATAATTATAAAGAAATGGTATTATCATTTTATCAGGTATTTATACGGATATCGGGTCGGGTTCGGTTATGGGTCGGATAACTAAATCAAACCCATATCCTATCCATTACAGTATCAGTTCCGGTTGGGATCCAGGTCGGATATTAAATTATTAATTTTGTAACCGTACCCATAATTTAACCGGTTATATTTTTTAAACCATATCCTATCCAAATTAATCGGATCTGGGTCGGTTCCGGTTCGGATCCGGTTCAGTTCTGAATCGGATCCGGGTAATCGGGTAAAAGTAGCACCTCTAATTAAACCTCTCCTCTGCCAATATTAAATTACCAATATGCCCCAATATCTTTGAATTCCCTCAACTCAGGATATTTTTATACATACAATCAAGCACGTCACACTTAGAGCTAGTCGATCGGTAAATTAATTGCTGCTGATTTAAATTGCAAGATATATATATATATATATATATATATATAGAGGCTGGCTACTATGCTTATATAAGCATATGTCCACATATGCTTATAACTCATTTTTGCGTTTCTGATGTTCAAATGGTCGATCCGACCGTTCATCTTGTTCTCCATATTAATATGTGCTTGGAGACTAAATTTTACATTTTTCTGAATTTTTTTACTATTTATTAAGCCACTTTGAAAATTACTGATCTGGGTGAACAGTAAAAACAGTGTTTCCAAAATTCTGGACCACCAGATCAGAAACTTTCAAAGTGGCTTAATAAATAGTAAAAAAATTCAGAAAAATGTAAAATTTAGTCTCCAAGCACATATTAATATGGAGAACAAGATGAACGGTCGGATCGACCATTTGAACATTAGAAACGCAAAAATGCTCATTTAAGCATATGTGGGCATATGCTTATATAAGCATAGTAGCCAAGCACATATATATATATATATATATATATATATATATATATATATATATATATATATATATATATATATATATATATATAGATGGGCTATGGTGCATTGCAATGCATAGGCACCCTTGTGCATTGGACCATAAATCACCGATTCAAAGTCCAAATGACTGATCCAAACCGTTCATCTTGTTCTCCATATTAATATGTACTTGGAGACCAAATTTTACATTTTTTGGAATTTGTTTACTATTTATTAAGTCACTTTGAAAGTTTCTGATCCAACGGTGAACAGCAAAAAACAGTAAAATTTTCTGGACCACCAGATCAGAAACTTTCAAAGTGGCTTAATAAATAGTAAAAAAATTCCAAAAAATGTAAAATTTGGCCTCCAAGCACATATTAATATGGAGAACAAGATGAACGGTTTGGATCGGTCATTTGGACTTTGAATCGGTGATTTATGGTCCAATGCACAAGGGTGCCTATGCATTGCAATGTATAATAGCCCATCTCATATATATATATATATATATATATATATATATATATATATATATATATATATATATATATATATATATATATATGGCACAATTACAATTGCATATCTCAATATGAATATAACATGACAACCATGCACGTACATTCTAAGTATTTTCTCTCATGGAACAGAGTAAGTACTAAGTAAGCTTAATTGCCACCAACTTAGTTACATCGTGCAGGGCAGGCATCTTCAATTATATATGTCAATCTCAGAAAATATATCTATTATCTATTTCAGAGCATCCGCATTTCATACATGACTTTTATTTAATGTACAAGTTTTCATTATGCAGTAATCTAATTAAACAATAGATAGGAAGTTTATTTAGTTCATCTTAACTTTAGACAACAAATATAGAATATCTTTTTCATTATTTTCGCATTTATTTTTGTTCAGACCCAACAATGATTGAGTTCCCATTAATTAAATTGTGATTTTTTTTTTTCGAATTTTATGAAAATGACCCTAATTAAAGTAAATAATAAGCTTTTATTTCTTTTCGAAAACAACCGTTTGTGACATGTATAGCGGGACATAGTGTTGATAAATATGCGTCATCTTCATCCTCTTTATGAAAGAAATTAAGATTGATTTTATACAAATGAAAAGCTAAAACAAGCTAATTTTTTCTTTTAAAAAATTAACAACCAATTTTTTATTTAAAAAAAATTAAGGACAAATTGGATAATAAGTTTTAATAAAAATGTAAAATTTTCATGTTAATTTATATTATATTAATTTTATTAGTTATACATAACTGCTCGTATGTACATATACGATCAAACCTAGAAGGTAATCGACAAAAAAAAAATTAAACATTTTTTACTACTTTCTAGATAAATTGAAAACAACATAATTCTTGAACTCTTGAACTCTTGTTAATTAATTCAAATTTAACGAGATATTAAGAACCGACAATTGCGGCTTTACCACTCTAATCCGGCCCAGCCCAAATATAAGTTATCGGGCCTGGATTCGCAAACGATTGAGATACTCTTTGAGCTGTGATTCAAATCCAATAGCAGCAAGACCGAGGCAAGAGAGAAAGCAAGAAAAAAGAGCAACCGGTAATGGTAAAGGCAATGAATAATGATGTGTTTAAAAGAGATCAAAATCTTCTGTGGCCATGCTAATGCATAAATTCCTACACTCAACTTTAACACTCCCCGCCTTTGTGATTGTAACTTGTAATTAAGCACAATATTAATTCTTTGTAAATTATATATAATGAATTAACCAAGTAAAAGGTTGCAAAAGTTGATAATTACATTAATTATTTGAATATGTAGAATTTAGCATGATGGTTATAGGAGAATAGGAGAACCCAAGCTAGCTATATAGGTAGGTAGCTATATAAGATGGTTGTGGGTCAGTTGTGTTCTTTGACCTTGAAAGGCTTTTGATGCCTGTTGCTTAGGCTATTCATTATTTGATCAATGGTCCAACATAATTGAACATGCCAAAACATTCATCACTAATTATCAAACATATATCTACCACAATGTCATTAGGGCCCTCTCTCTCTCTCTCTCTCTCACACACACACACACACCCACACACAATTAATTATCATTGACCCGCTATCAGTTAATTAATGACTTTTTTATTTGGCTAATAAGTATTTTATAGTTTGTGTGGTATCAATATTCAATTGAAATTACAAAGGAACTCACAAAATTGAATAAGATGCATGCTATATAGTCTAATTATAACAAATCACTAATTAAATTAATTAGCCACTATAAAGCTGTATTTTCTACTAAAATATTGCTGATATATCACTAAATTAGCTGCTAGAGTAATAAAACATATAGTGCCCAAATTAATTAGTTCTATAGCACCATAGTGTTTATCAATTTCGATCCGTATTTGTTATTATTGTTATTATTGTTATTGTCATCGTCATCATACAGTATTTTTGAAGTATTAAAAAGTTAATTATTATTATTCGATAACAAAATCACCGAAAAATAGCTTCCAATAGAGTCTTTGAAAGTATGATTAATTGATGTACTACACAAATATTAACTACATATTAAAACTCTTTTATCAAAGGAAACAATTTTATATCTTATTCAGGAAAAATCAAGGTATTTGATATCTCGATTGAGATTGAAAATGAAGATACCGAGAGTGTGCACGCATGGCGAGCTCGACTCAATGGCCGGCCATATCCTAATGGTACCGAGTTCGGTCTACTAGGGGATGTCGACACTAGTACCGATCAGATTCATGGAGGTAGCAGATGCCAATGTGGGCAAGGGACTGGAGGTTAACGAGAGTGTCAATGGTGATGCCGATATGGAAGAGGAACAACTGGTCCAGGTGGGGGGGATTACTCCTGGATGCAAACTGGGTTCTGGTGGGGGCCGCAAGAGAGATGAGGAAGATGGTGATGCTCCGGGCTCAGGTAAGAAAGGGACTGTTGGCATCACACCAAAGAGGGTGGGGACTTCTAAACCGAGTGGTTCTGGTTCTAAATCGGTTCTGAAATCGGCTCCGAAAGCGGGGGGCTCCGGCTCTAGACCCACCAAAAAACCAACCTCACCAGCTCCAGCAGCCACACCTATTCCCCTCTCACCTAACCTTTTTCAGCCTCTTTCTGACGATCACCACCTTCCGCTTTCTGAAGACATTCTCCATACCCCAGCTGCCGTTACCGAGGAAACAAACCTGCTGCCAACTCACTCTATCATCTCAGGAATGACCATGAAGCGTACTTGGGGGTCTAGGAAGAAAAATAGTCCGATTACACTTAAGAGAAGACTCACCATTGGAGTGGCAGCTAGGCGCAAATCTGCTGCAGTAGCTGCTGCAACTGGGCCGCAGCTCCCCTCTCTCACCACTCCTGAAGTTGAGGAGAGTACTCCTACTGACAAGAGGGTTGGCACTCGCAAAAGCCTGCGGGTTCAAGCCCAAGCTGAGCAACTCTCTACAATGAGTAAGGCGATTAAAAGAGTAAGAGATAAAGAGGCTGGTTCGGCAAGCACTGCAGGTATACCATTATTACATAGTTTTCCATATCATAGACTAACAGTAGCTGAAATTAGTGACTTGTTTCAGATTTATGGCATTAGACTTGGTAATTCTAGTGAGGATAAAATTCCCATAATAGAGGCAATTCAAAATATGGATAGAGCTTCCTTTGAACTTGTAGTCCAAAATATTATTCAAACCTCTAAGGCCTCATCTGATCATGTAACAATTAATTTAGATGTCATAGATGATACTGCTATTTTAGTTACAAGTGGTGATCAATTTGATAGATGAATCTCATTTCTTGGAATTGTAGAGGATTAAATTCAAGTAGAAAAAAACAAATATTACATGAGTTAATTAGAGATAATCATATAGATATAGTGGCTGTTCAAGAAACTAAAAAAGAGGATTTTTCTTTGCGATTTCTAAGAGCCTTATCACATAGAATTGATGAATGGCAATGGGTACCATCCATAGGTAGATCGGGCGGTATATTATTTGGATGTGATAGTAATAAAATAAAAGTGTTAAGGTATAATATACATAGATATTACCTAGATGTTATCATAGAAAATAAATCTGATTCCCTTCAGTGGCAATTGACTATTGTATATGGACCTGTTATTCGATCACTTAAAAAAGAATTTTGGGAGGCCATAGATCAAATACGAGATTCTTCTCTACCTTATTGGATTCTTTGTGGAGACTTCAATGTTATTAGACATAAAAAAGAGAAGTCAGGACCACTCTTTGATGTGAATATAAGTATAGATTTTAATTCTTTTATAAATAAACATTCATTGGTAGAACATAAACTTCAATCTAGGAAATACACATGGTCTAATGGTACTAGATTTGCATTGTTAGATAGGATTTTCACATCTTTAGCTTGGGATAATACTTATGTTGATAGTAGCATTTCTGATTTACATAAAAGTGGATCAGATCATTGTCCATTACTCTTTTCCATTAGTAAACAAGGGCAGCCTAGTTCTCCACATTTTAGATTCGAACAGGAATGGATTAAGCAAGAAGGATTTATAGATTTAATTTTAAAGTGGTGGAGTGAGTATCCTTTAGATCCACATCATGTTGCTCTTAGTTGGACTCTCAAATTAAAACACATGAAACAAAAACTTAGAGGTTGGGCTCGAAACTATTACGGGGAAAAAAAGAGATTGAAAGCTCATTTAATTAAAGAAATTCATAGATTAGATATCCTTCAAGAATCTAATGATCTAAGTGCAGAGGAATGTTTGCAATGGTCTTCCATGAAAGAGCAATTAGAAAACATTTATCTAGAAGAAGAGAAATATTGGCAACATAGATGTAAACAACAATGGTTAGAAGAAGGAGACCACAACACTAAATTTTTTCATGTAGTTGCGACACATAGAAGTAAGAAGAATAGAATTAATTCTTTAGATATATATGGTACTATTACTACTAACATAGGACATATGAAGCACCATGCAGTTACTTTTTACAAAAACCTTTTAGGTACTCCTGGTTTGAAATATGCACACTTAGAATCAAATTTCTGGGATCCCTTCGATAAACTTACACCATCTGAACAATTAGGACTTGAACAGGAAATAACTGAGCAGGAAATTAAGGATGCTATCTTTACCTCTTCCGCTCAGGGAGCTCCTGGCCCTGATGGATTCCCATTTCTATTTTATCAAACATTCTAGGAAATCATCAAAGAGGATATTATTTTATTGTGTACACATTTCTTCTATCATAGATTAGATCTCACCAAAATAAATAAATCAGTCATTTGTTTGATACCAAAGGAAAATGATGCTACATTGATTAGTAAATATAGACCAATTAGTTTAGTTAATTGTAGTTTCAAAATAATTTCCAAAATTCTTACATCTAGATTAGAAACAATTATGAGTAGAATTATAGATGATAGCCAATCAGCATTTATTAAACATAGATATATTTTAGACAATGTTATATTAAGCCAGGAACTTATACATTCTTGTCAGACACAACACAAACCTGGTGTGGTTATCAAAGTCGACTTTGAGAAGGTTTATGATAAGATACACTGGGATTACATTTTAGAGATCTTAACAAGTAGAGGATTTGGGACTAGATGGATACATTGGATTAAGGATTGGTTATATAGTTCTCAATCATGCATAAATTTCAATGGAGAATTTACACAGTATTTTTTCTGTAAGAGAGGAGTTAGACAGGGGGATCCCCTATCCCCTTTCTTATTCATTCTAGCAGCCGATACATTATGTAAGATTTTTCTAAAGGGTAGACAGGCCAATAAATTGATAGGATTAGGACCTCCATGTTTAGATGGTAAAGCAATCGCCAATTGTCATTATGCTGATGACACTATATTATTTTTACATGCTTCTCATCCAAATGTGTCATCAGCATGGTGGAGTATGAAAAGCTTTGAAGCCCTTTCTGGAATTACAATGAACCTACAAAAAAACTGAATTGTATCCACTACACTCCGATGGGCTTCAATTTGCTACAACATTCCAATGTAAAGTAGGAACATTTCCTTTTAAGTATCTAGGTTTACCACTTCATAAGCACAAATTAAGTATGGATGATTGGCAATTTCTAGTTGATAAGATAGGGAATAGGTTACAAAATTGGAAAGGACAACTGTTATCCATAGGTGGTCGACTTACTCTTCTAAACTCTGTTTTATCCTCTATACCCTTATATACACTGTCAGTTTATAAGGCTCCTAAGACTATACTTAGAAGAATTAATTCTATTAGAAATAGATTTCTTTGGCAAGGCTCAGATCGAAGTAGGAAAAAATACACTCTAGTTAATTGGACTAAATCATGCTTAGATAAATCTCACGGTGGATTAGGAATTCTAGATTTGCAGAATATGAACATAGCATTGTTACTCAAATGGTGGTGGAAGTTTCAAGATGATAGTTATCACGGATTGTGGAAAAATGTCATTCAACACAACTATTATCTTGCAAACAACCTATCCCTTTCTCCATTTTGGAAAGCAGTCATGCACTTAGAACATTTAGGGGAAATTAGTGTTACATTTGAGCCAGGAAATAACTCATCTTTATCCTTTTGGAATACGATATGGATAGGTAATTGTAATCTAGCTACGAAATATCCACAACTTTACAATTTATGCTCTAATCCTCAAATTACAATTAGTTCGGTCATAAATTCGCAAGGCTCTAGGTTACATTTTAGAAGACGATTAAGTGGGATCTTACTTGTAGAATGGCATCAGATTTTAAGTCTCATTAGTTCTTGTAGTTTTACACACTCTGTAGACAAAATTGCTTGGAGATGGGAACCTTCAGGATTGTTTTCGGTCAAATCTTTATATCAACTCATTAATTTTAGAGGAGTTAGTAAAAATAGATTTGCTATTTGGTGGGAACTACCTCTCCCACCAAAAATTAGGATCTTTATGTGGTTAGTCATGAATAATGAATACTAACTAAAACAAATCTGCCTAAACGAGGCTGGCATGGTGATTTACAATGTCAATTTTGCAATACAAACGAATCAGTGAGCCATCTTTTTCTTAAATGTACAGTTGCTCAGCAAATCTGGTTTTGGCTCGGTAATTGTCAACAAATATTCTCCCAATGGAAATCTTGCTCTAATATTTTTGATTTTGCAGGTACAATGCCCAAAGAGCATCAAATTGCATTCTTAGTGATATTCAGTGCTGTGTGTTGGACCTTGTGGAAATATAGAAACTCGGTTATTTTTCAAAACTCCCCTAATAAAACAACTCGCTCTATTATATTGCTCATTCTTTCTGTGTTTGAATACTGGACAGGACATATGGACAAGAGGGTCAAGATGGCAGCAGCTCAGTGGTTGCCGGCTGATCTAGATGCTATCCCTTTGAGCGTATGGGACCCCAGTGACATGCAGATGGTGGAGCTCCAGCCGGAGATAGACCAGGTTCTGCGCATAGGAGGGGCAGCTGGACCTCCAGCAGATTGATGATATGACGCACCACTCTACTTTTTGCTCAAATCCGAATCTAGGATTAGTTTATCATAGCCCCATTTTGATAGGTGGCTTAGTTTATGTGTTATTTTCTATCACAGTGTTTTGGTGGACGTTAAAACGTAGGGCGTATGTCTTTTGCTCCTTGTTAGCAATTTGTGGTTATTTTCTAAAAAGTGGGATCTGATACTATGAACTTGTAAGTTACCGTTATGTTTCTTATATGAAACGGGCTTTTATGCCTTTTTTCCAAAAAAAGGAAACAATTTTATTTAATTGTTAATTTTTTTAGATCTAGTTGTTAAGATTAGCTCTATGGCGAGATGATTCTGTTATCCTGACTCATGTTATATATTATTAGATAGGACACACTCAAATTATTATTTTTGTTTGAAATATATGAACTTTAGTGAATTTTTTACATTTATTATTCTTTTAGATATATCTTGTGATAATTGAACATACTTCTCTCCATAAGATGTAAGGCTCATAATAATCATCTGTGCTATATACAACTTAGGCACGCTCAATTGTAATTAACTTTGCTTTAATTGCAAAAATAAAAATAAAATTTATCATTGTATGAATGCACTACGTACATTGTTCTAATATGCTCGCATATTATATATCATGATTACTTTTGTTGCACCTTAGGATAAATTTAAAGAAGAAAACACATGCACTCGCCCAGTCGACAGAAGCTAGAGGTTAGTTTTATACTAGGCTTCCATGCATATAGAATTATATAAGCCGTGCAAAAAAAAAAATATATATATATATATATATATATATCTGCTTGAAATTAATTAATGTGCTTAAATTAATATATAGTAGGTGTTTTAATTTTAGTTGGGAATAAATTGGGAGATGTGTATGAGCGCAGTTCCCACTTATCCGCCTGCTGTTAACATTATAATTGCGCTTATTCATGATAAGATGGCCCAAACTAAAAGTTGCATGAATATCCTACCACCATTCACCAAAGATCAAATATATCTTTATGTGAAAGCTTGCTCTTGCTCTGGAACCAGCTGAGAATTTTATTATCTCCAATTAAAAACTAAACGGAGAGTTTGTTAATATAGTCGAATGATGCAAAATTAATTTTAATATATAGCATTTTACTCTATATATATTATGTGCAGACATTCTGTCTGACATATATGCATTTATATAATTTCAGATAGGTAGAAAATCACTTGGTCTGAAAATTTTATACCATTAAGATCAAGTATTTTTCTACCTATCTAAAAAAATAGTAAAAAAATTCTAAAAAATATAAATTTTGATTTGTAAGTACATATTCATATGGAGATCATGTTGAACGGTTCGGATCGACCGTTAGAATTTTGAAAACTCAAATATTGAGCCGTAGCACGGAGGCCCTCTATGCTACGCGTAGTACCGTACCGTAGCCAACTCAATATTTAGAAAAAGTTGAACGGTTCGGATCGATTGTTTGGATTTTAAAAAGTAATAAACGATTCGTTATAACTTCGGCCGAAGTTATAACGTTATGACATTAGCCAGTCTCTCTCTCTCTATATATATATATTACTGGAGGCATCTGACAGACTATATATATTTTAGAAAGGAAACCCAATATAAATAGATATAGGATAATTTTGGCAATTTCGTGAGTGACTATATATATTTTAAGTTAAAAAAGAACTATATATATATTTTAGAAAGGAAAAATAATTAACGTAATAAGCTATCTAGGCAAAACATATCTGTGAAAATTGATTAACTCTAGATCATACATACTCAACCAAATTATTCATAATCATCTAATGTGTTGAGAATATATATGAAATAAAAGTACACATGAATAATATCAGTCTAATTAGGAAATTTTAATTAATTAGAAGTTTAGAACAAACAATTCAACGCACTAATTTATTCAGCTTCAAACTTTAAGAGTACTTGGAATACAATGACACTTCAATATTTGGCCTCTGATTAAAACACTAAATTAAATATACAATTTGTTTGAATCGCACGGATGTGAGCTAGCTATTGCTATTACAAAATTAATAATTTGTTTAAAACTAACACATTAGATTTTGCAAGTATTAATTATAACAATGCAATATGTTAGCAATTGTAAAATTTCTAATTCTGAAAATTAGTTTGTTAATTAATGTGAACTGAAATTGCAAGAATAAAAAATATTTTGACATTGATTCGATGAAAATTACTAAACTATTGATTGGCTAAAAAATTTATTTTTATAATTGCAAGAATGAAGATACTTTTATTTTGAATCCTGGAATAATTTAGATCTTAATTAAATACAGCTTAAAGTTGAAGTTGAACCTGCATTATGACATAGATCGAATTTGTCATGTGAAATTATCATTAGCAACTGTTCAGCGTCCTTTTGTTAATAATAGCATTTGATACGCAAAAAATTAAAATAAAAATAAAAATAAAAATTTGAGGTATTAAGAGGTGAAGAGGTGACATCAGCCCTCTTCATTCCGTCTTGTCATGCGCAGTTTATAACTTTATAGCTAGGTAGCCTTTCCTTTATGTAATAGTTCATAACTTTATATATACCCTTTACCAATCTCCTCCTCTTCGCTAACCAAGTCCCATAAAATTAAACCTAGCTCATCTTGTTCATCGATCCATTATCTATCTCTACCAACTGCATGCAAGAATTTAGCGCTCAATTAATCTAGCAGATCCCTAGCTACTGATCTCATTTCTGTTGATCATATATATATGCTTATTATCTTTTACAAGGAGGAGGAGATCAATTGTTTCAGCATTTTTTAGGTAAGTTTTCACGGAGTAAATGAAATATCTTAAATAAGGATCCTCGATCAACTTGTCTATGGATATATATATACACACACATAGGGAATTGAACTTCAATTTTGGTTTGCTCATATAATGAACCACTTATGTTGGAATTCACATGGTCTTTAATATATTCACCACAAGATGATATGTCACCAAATATACTGAATACAATTAGAATCTAATGATTGGTCCAGATTATATTTCTGGTTTTTCATACCTGCATGTGTTTTTGTTCAAATTCAAGATATATAGATATGGATTGACATTTTGTAGTTCATTGATGGACCATATTGTTGAGATCATGTTAACAAAACAGTAGCTAGATGCATGGTTCTTTTCTATTTCATTATATATATTTTAATTAAGTCCACAATTTTTATGTTTAATTTCCTAAGAAAAATAAAATTTTCTCATATACGAGCTCCGATCGATATGTATTAGAGGAAAAACTATTCACTTACAAGTGTTTAATTAATTATTTAAACACAAGCAAAAAAAAAACTCCCCAAATTTATAGCCCTAACTCTCAAGTTCCGATGACATGTGCTCTCTCTCTCTCTCTATATATACATGTGTGTGTGTTCCCCTTGAGTTGTGTGTGCTTAATTTCACATAAAAATTAATACATGTTTGCCATTTTGACTTATGCAACAACCCTTATTCTACATGTATCGCCATCTCTCTCTCTTTCTCTCCCCCCTACATGCACTCAATTTTGATGAGAATAAATTGAGATGAATGTCTTGTTTGCATGTACTTGAATATTTGAACTCTGACAAATACTATAGTGTGTACTAGCTAGAGCTTGTACAGAATGTAAAGTTGGTTATAATTTTGGGAAGCTATAGCTATATATATAGATAGATAGATCATAGATAGCTAATTAAAGGTCCACATGATAAGTTGCCATGGAATTAGTAGACAAAGGGACAAGAGTCTCAGAGGTTGTGCATGCAATTAATAAACCTCACTTGCTTCCTGTTCCTTGTCTCTTTTCAGGCCTGATCCAAGAAAGCTATCACTTTCTCCCTTCTTCCATTTCTTCTCCTGCTTCTATACAACCTTTCCGTTTTGTTTATATATTCCCTTTTCAATAACAACCGCGTGCTCTTTCTTTCTCCACTCTCCACACATCATCGATCCCCACTTGTCTTTCTCAGATACCACATTTAAAATTCACAATCAATATTAATTTTAATTAATTAATCTGTATATATACTGTAATTAACTTGTATTATATTTATCTTAATCTTTTCAATTACAGTTGAGCTCAAATTTAATTATACTTGAAGGAAACCTTTACTCATTTTCAATTCCCCCCTAACCATTAAATTGGCGTAGCTTTACAATAATAAATTCATGACCAAAATAGTCTCATATATAAATAATTTTATTATTAACAATTTTATGTTTCTGATATTTGAAGACAAAATGGCAATATAAATACTCTTCATAAAGCCTAATTAAAAACAAACTAATTAAATTAACATGACTAACAGTAAGTTCATTTAAAAAGCATACTACTTGTAAAGGTAAACAAGGAATTCAAGAACACAATCATTTGGTTACTGTTGAGGAAAAAAATATTATTTTTCTAGGGATGAGGTTATGCAAAAACAATACTGTACACTTTTTACTAGCTAGTAATTCTTTTTTGAAATAAAGGCTCCGCTTCATCACGATCTGTTTTAATTACTTTTAAGCATATCACTAATATTTGTAATTAACTATCCAAATTATTTCTTGTACACCTTTACAAATTATATATGATGTTAGCTCTCCAACATTGATTTTTGTTGGTGCAGTAGCATTTTCTAGTTAAATCTCTGAGAAACACAGAGACCATATATAAAAAGCGATCGAAGCATTAACCAAATTATCGTTACTTAGAAAAGATAAAATTTAATAGGTAATAATTAAGCTAGTAGCTAGAGAGTAGATCAACAGTTTATCAGTACTTTTATTACTAGTTAAATTAACCCCTACTTTTTGTTTAGATCGACAAGTAACACGCATTGCAATAAAGTACACATATCCAATTAGTTAGAAATTATTAATCTGAATTTAAAAAATTGGGCCTTTGAAGTTTGAACTTGACTTGTGTATTTGTTACATTTTTTTAGTGTCTGAACCAGAATAACTGTTAAAGTCTGACAATGCATAAGAGAACATCCCATCCATTCTCTACTATATATTGTCCACTACGAGACAGTATAATTACAACTACTGTAACTCGTCTCTAGTTCATGTTCAGACTTCAGACTTTGCCTCAATATTCCCTTCAGTATGTATTAATTAATCATACACTGAAACCCACATTACCTCCTTCAGTTCCAGTCCTTTTTTAATCCAGGTGCTGGCTCTACCTCCTATAAAGATAAATTTTTTTAACTCAAATTAATATAACACATATTGGTCTCCTCTTGCATCCATATGCATCTTTGTTATATATACATTAAGTTGTGAGTTAACTAAACGCTAACGCAGGAGAGAGATGGAATCTTGCATTCCTCCTGGTTTCAGATTTCATCCAACAGATGAGGAGCTGGTTGGATATTACCTTAGAAAGAAGGTAGCCTCTCAGAAGATAGATCTTGATGTCATCAGAGACATTGATCTATACAGAATTGAGCCTTGGGACCTCAAAGGTTTGGATCTGCAAACTTAATTAGTTTTTCATTTTGTTTTTTGTTCTTGTGAAATTTCATGTGTACCTTACAAATCTGATCAAGATCGATATCATGTAAATTAAACTTCTGAAAGCAAGAAATACATGAGAAATATATATATCCATGCCAATTCAATCTATTAAAAAAGTATCAAAAGTATTTGATCTAATTAATATTTTCTTGAAATATATATATCCATCCCATATTTTCTTGAAAACCAGCATTAAAAGCTTTTATTAATTTTTGTTCAAGTATTTGATCTAATTTTTGCTTGTAGGATAGAATTCATGATATATTATTCTCTTTTGAATGGACTTAATTATAAGATAGCTTTAAGGTTTCTCTGTATAGGAGCACATATGAAGATTTTCCTTTTGGTTTGAATTTGAAGAGCATTGCAGGATAGGGTATGAGGAGCAAAGTGAGTGGTACTTCTTTAATTACAAGGATAGAAAGTATCCCACAGGTACAAGGACAAACAGAGCAACAATGGTGGGGTTTTGGAAGGCAACGGGGCGAGACAAGGCGGTTCGTGACAAGAATAAGCTGATCGGAATGAGAAAAACTCTTGTCTTTTATAAAGGAAGGGCACCTAATGGGCAGAAGACCGATTGGATCATGCATGAATATAGGCTTGAATGTGAAGATAATGCACCACCCCAGGCAAGTGACTTCACTTTTAATTAGTGTAAACATTTTTTTTTTTTTCTATTTGAGTTCGTAAAAGTATTTGGTGATCATTTATATATACTCAAGTAAAAACTTAATTTGAAGTAACGAGATCGAAATCTATATATCTGCTTTAGAAATTAATATGTGTACTTCATATAGGGTAATGTTTACAATCTGAAAATGCAATGATATATACATAGTGAACCGTTTAGCTTCCTATCTACAACGAAACTTTTTACTTCTTAGCCAAGGGAAAATATATAGACCATGAATTATCACAAATTTAGATATTTCCTTTTAAAAGAATGTCTCTTACATGGTTTCCTGCTCTTTTATGATATATCACACAAATTAGACAGATTTTAGATTCCCACTCGGACCATCTGACTTACATTACATTACATGCACTTCATACTAGAAAAAGAAAAAGTAATTAAGAAGAGACCAAAAAACCATTTACATGCATATATATTTTGTTTAATTAGTGCAATCTCTAACTCGCAATGTTTTTAACAGGAAGAAGGTTGGGTTATTTGTCGAGCTTTCAAAAAGCGACCGGCATGTTCCTCAAGAAGCCCCTCAAACATGTGGGATCCCCGGTCTTGTTACGAAACAAACACCGAAAAATCAATGGTTGTTGATCCATTAGAATACATGCAGATGGAAGACAACACAATATCTTTGTGCAAACGAGAGGAAGAAATAGACAGCCTCAACATATTGCACTACTCTATGTCTAATAATCCTTTTGTACAACTACCCGACCTGGAAAGCCCGTCTTTCCCCGCACCGAAACGGCCTCATTTGGTCGACGTCCCTGATCTATCTTCCAAGGATGAACATGAACATGATGAGGAGGAGGAGATGAAGAGAACAGGGTGCAATATTAATATTAATGTTGGAGAGAATTATAGGGTGATGGATTGGAGAGAGTTGGACAAGTTTGTGGCATCTCAGTTAAGCTCAGAAGAGATGAGTTTAGCGGATGCCCAGGCCCAACACTCAGGAATTATTGGAGCTTCTGCTTCTGCTTTTGATTGAATTAATAATAAATAAGCTTTGGAGCATTATATTAATTGTAGATCAAAAACCTTTTTGCTATTCTCATTTAATTATGCATGTTTTCTTTTTCTGTGTATTCTTAATTGGACTTTGGATTGTGCCTTGATGGAACTTAATTTTGCTGCGCGGTCTTTTAAATCGCGTTCCTTTTTTTGGGTACGGTACGTAATTATTGAGTTGGATATATATATATATATATATATATATATATATATCCAACTCAATATAGTGAATTGAAAACGGGGCGGGTCGGTCCGGTCCGGTCCAAACCCGTCCGGTCCACGGATATCCCGGTCCACGGGTCCAGTTTTTAGAGGCCGACCCTGGTCCTTGATCAAACCACGGGTCCGGCGGTTCCACGGTCCGGGCCGGTCCGGTCCACGGGTCCGGGGGTCACGGTCCGGTCCGGTCCACCGGTTTTTTTTTTTTGCTGTTTTTTTTTCTGTTTTTTTTTTGCTGTTTGTTTTTGTTCTGTTTTTTTTTGCTGTTTGTTTTTGTTCTGTTTTTTTTTTATGTTTTTTTTGTTCAATTCAATAAGTTTGCTATTTGAATCGAACAATTTTTGTTATAATACAATATAAATTAAAATTCACGACATTCCAACACTTTTATTAAAATTTAAAACTGATTTATTTTAAAACAATTGATTTAAAAACAAAACCGAATTAGATCATTTTTTTTTATATTACAAACATTCGGTTTTGATGTTACAAAAATTCCTTAAATCAATTGCTTTTGGAAAAAATGACGAATTATTTGATCTTTAAAACCGAATTATTTTAAAACAATTGATTTAAAAATAATTAATTTGAACTGCTCATTATATTTTTGAACAATTGATTTAAAAACAATTAACCTCGAACAGTTAATCTGAACTGCTCATTATATTTTTTTATATGAAAATATAATTAGTGACTAAATTTTACACAAATTATTGCACAAGATTGCACACTGATCCCAGTCTTTGGGGATTTCGATTCAATTTATTAGCTATGTTGCATTATTATTCTTAAGACTTAATTAGGATACAAGACCTATGTTGCATTATTATACGTGACAAAATACGCCACTGTTTTATTTCAGAACCTGGTTTGAAGTGCGACAACTATGATATGGAAATGCCATAGTCTCTAATATTTATAGTATCATATTTAACCTTCTAAATTTTAAAAACTAAATAATTTATCCAATCTATTAACTTTTCTAATTTACACAAGGATATAAATATCATTGTATGTCATAAGTAGAGGAATGAACCATTTATCCTCAGAATTCAATCTGTTAGAAGGCATAATATTTTTCTTACACATATTGCATATTTTTATTTTTTTTAATAAATAATAAAATGGGTACTTTGACATCGGTCCCATTCGGTGTGAACCAGGTTTACGACTCAAGAATTTTAAGGGACCGGTTCAATTGAACCGGTTTGGTTTGAACGGATATCTCCAATGAAGAATAGAATATATGCTTCAAAAAATTCAAATTTGATTTATTATAGAAATAATTCGGACCATTTAATTCGTATTGGTATGAATATTCTAATCGGACGATAAGGATTTCAAACTTAATTTTTGAGGTACTGTAGAGGATATGAACTCAACAAGATACTAAGACGCACGATCAATCTAAAATTGATATTATCTTGAAATGTTACAAATGGTAAGAGTCAAAGCTCTGGTAAAAAATGTTTTATTAAAATTATTTTAATTTAAATTAAACTATTACATTGAATTAATTAACCGAATTTTAAAGATATGCAAAAATAAAAAAAAAGTTGCAGAATAAACAAACCTAGATATCTAATGACCTTAGCATTATATAGAAAAAAAATGAGTTTAGCATTCATATATATGAATAATGATACATATATATTATAATTCCAATAGTTTGAACCTGCATTAGGAAATCAGTTCTTAATTTCTTCTCTGACATGATTTCGTGATAATAGATCAACCTTTAGATCCGCAGCACAAAATGTTATAGACAGAGAGTTACAAAGGAACCATATGCCACAGTAAAATTTTCAAATTGCTACAGTACTATGTTGCATGGATACGGGTACGGGTACCGTAACGGATACGGCATACGAAAATTTTAAAAAATCAAGAATACGATACGTTTATTATATATTATTGTTTATTATTTTATATATTGTATTTAGATAATATAACTTAAATCAAATTTGTATAAAAAAAATTAAAGCATAACATAAGAATATATTAAATATCAAAGTTACTAGAATACAACACAAGTGAAACTTTGGTGTAGTGGATAAAGATTTTGACCCTCACATGGCCGGCTTGAGTTCGATTCTTGCTTCAAGCAGAAAAAAGCGCTGGTTCAGGCGCGGCTCACGGGTGCGGGCGGGCGCGGCTCACGGGTGCAGGCGTATCCGGGTCCAGCGGGTAAGACGGGTCCGGGTCCGGTCCGGGACGGGTCGGGTAGACAGGTTAAATAAAGGGCCAGGGGTCGCTTCGGTCCTGTGGGAAGAAAACCAAACTGGCCCGTCCCAGGACCGGACCGTATCTAACCCCGGTTCGGGACGGGTCCGGTGCACGGGACGGGCCGGTCTAGGTCCGGTCCATGGATTGGCCGGTCCGGTCCTGGACCGGTTGGGTTTTTTCAATTCACTAACTCAATATATAGTTATAGTTATAGACAAAAAAATTGATAAATCAAGGCCACTTTAACCTCAATTTTTATACAGCTCTTCCCACCCAAATGAACGGCCGGAGACCAATGTTTGAAATTTTGATTATTCTTTTCAAGTATTTTTTTAAAATAGTAGTCCTACTTTTAAACATATGAATTTCAAAAGAAAATCATATGAAAAATAGATGTTAGACTTAACCGAAACTCTGAATTAAATAAAAAAAAACGAAAAAAAGAGAGGTATTTATAAGAAATTAGGAGTGATGGAGAGGTTAGAGAAAAATAAAAAATAAGAAGAGAATATTTTCTATGTGCCATGTAGGGGGTGAAAACGGAGCGAATACGGAGCGGATAGTGGTAAAATCATATTCATATATATATTCCTTTTTAATTTTCCGGATACGGATACAGATCGGATCGCATATTTATTAAAATAATATTAAAAAGTTACCAAAGTTCATAATATTTATCTAATTTTAATGGTGAATAACAATATTTTTTCATAATATATATTTAAATATATGATATATATCTACTATTCAGAGACGAATAATTGAAACATAAAACCATATCAGTATCCATATCCACACGGATATTCGGATATTGGATATCCACATCTAATTTTTCGAATATGGATCGAATACGGATCGGATATTATCCATACCGTTTTCACCCCTAGCCATGGCCCATGGTCTCTCTCACACGAAATTGAAAAGTTAATTCGTTAAATATAAATCAATTTCATCATAATATTATATTATATAATTATAAATAGAAAAAAAATATCTCATATGATTTTGTTTATAATTATCCTATAAAATAATATATTTCAAATAACTCTTACTCACATCTTTATCTAATAAGTTAAGGATATTTTCAATTTTCTATTTGAATAGGTACGATACCTGGCGTTGCATATATACATTCATATTATGATATGTTTTATAATTGGAGATCTAAAATACGAATGTTATGAATTTTATTGTTTTGTGAACTATTAGACTAATAGCCGCACAATATTTTTGAAACCTTAAAAATGAACAGAAACATCCATAACAAAACTTTAAAATTAATTTTGGATCCAAGCTCATTCCATCCAAAGCATATTTAGAGTAGTACAAACACAAGCACAAGCAACTATTTTCAATAATTATATATAAAAAACGGAATGCATCCAAATTTTTTTCCATATGCATGGCCACTCGAAAGACTTAATTTGATTTCTGGGCTTTTAACTAGAGTTCTTTTGTTGATTGTTAAAAGTACATTTTGGGCCTTGGGCCTCAATTCATTATTCCCTTGGAAACACCCACCCACCCGATATCATATGATATGGTAAAATCAAACTAGGCATCTGGGAAGGACGACCCATGATCAAACGGCTATAATGAGCGACTGCATAAAGCTTCCAAACATACGGACCGCACTTCACAGAACTGAGGCATCACGCAACATTCAGTGCTATGTGCCTAAATTTTTCCTCGATTTCTCCCTTCTTGCAGCACTCGATCTGTCAGGGCCTGAATTTCAACACTTGAAATTGAGTCTCAATTGAGACTAAATCTCTTGCAATTCGAACCAATTGTGATAAAATTGATCTCAGCTAACTATAGCTTTGAACAAGAGAGAAAGAGTGAAACTCCAAAATTTGTTTATTTCTTTGATATCTGATTCATTACAGAGTCTGGCCTTATAAAGGCGATGAATTTACAAGAATCCGATCTAAGATCGGTTTAGCGGATCTTGCTAATGACTGTCATGACGACACGTCAGCAATGGATCCGACCCATTATTAACAACTCCTAACTAACTCTTCAGAAGCGATGCTCCTGTGTTTATTCCTGATTAGTGGGACCCCTTTTCAGGTTAAGTCGCTGGTAACCTGTCTGTTGAGTTGGTCCCACCTGTAGCGACAAGCTCTTCTTTAAAAGCGCTGCCCGTACTCTTGCCCTGACCTATCGCCTGACCCTTCTCTTTAAATCCTCTAACGGCTAATCCCCAATTTCAATTGGGACTGCGACACGATCAGCAGAGAATCGCCGCAGGAGAATCTTCTTATTCTGGTTTGGATCCTCTTTTCTCTTTTAATGCTAGCGCTTGCTAATTGGGTAGCTAGGCTGTGGTGTGCACAACTCTAGAATTAGTGGTTGTATAAGCTGTCTCATAGTACATGAATCTTAATTAGTGGCTGTATTGTATAAAGCTGCTCCTTCAACTGCTTGTTAAATTCATATTCCTTCAGAATTGCATTGTTGCTTGTCATCTGTCAATTAATTATATGCTGTTTTATTTCTTTTAATGCAGATGCAGTAGTAGAAAATAAGAAACACAATTTATTATTTGTTATTTGGAAGCAAAGCTCAAATCAAATGGTGTCTACCGTGATATCTGTTGCCCCCTCCTCTTCGATTTCACCATCGACTTCCAAATCCCAATCCTCATTCAAATTTGTCTGCTATGCGTACCCCCAATCCAATTCTCAATCTCAACCCCACATAAAAATTAATAAACCAAATCCACTGTGAAATAACCACATGGGATCCGAATAATCAGCAGGGGAAACAAAATATTCAGCAGAGGAAACAAATTGATATCAAGCAAAGATGGAAAGAATCAATTACAAATTGATATCCAGCAGCTTCTCTCCCCAGTAGATTCCTTAGATGGTTCAGGAATTGATTTGTTGTATTATCTATCCTTACATTCTAAATTTAGAAGATGTAATAGGATTCAATCTTTATGTTAAATAGGATTGGCTGGTGCCATGTAAGAACAGAACAAAATATTCTTTGATCAATAAAATATGGGAGGGAAGGGAGATTCATGGGAGTTCTGTGTTATTTAATTTTATACAAGTAATTTTGTCATGGTATCAGAGCGGGAATTGTTTTGAGGTACGGATTGCTGATGGTCATACCGAAGGTGATCTAGATACCTCATTCAATCCTATATCTCTGGTGTTCCGCTGCTAGACAAGAAATGACGAACACACCTCCAGAATCAAACATTGACATGCGAGATACAGCGAAAATTCTCATAGAAGAGTTCTCAAAGAAGCTCTCCCAAATCATGGCACAAAGTCAGAATAAGTCCTCTGAAGGCGTGGGGCAATCTCATTCAAGCGAAAACTCGAATTCAGGCATCACCATAAAGTTGGATGGCCACAATTATCGAATTTGGGCGCAAATGGTTGAGATGGAACTAAAAACTCGAGATAAACTCGGGTATGTGAAAGGGGACCAGAAAATTCCGTTACCAACCGATGGGGCATACAAACGATGGGAGATCGAAGACAACATGGTGAAGAGTTGGCTGATCAAATCCCTTGACAACTCATTAGTTGGCAGCTTCATCAATTGTTCCACTGCACGAGAAGTTTGGGAAGCACTCGCCACGACTTTTTTCGATGGTAATGATTCTGCTCAGTACTATGATCTAAGGCGTAAAGCCTATAACTTGAGACAAGGAGGCAACTCTGTTGAAACCTATTACAAGGAACTTCAAGGTTTGTGGAGAGAGATGGACTATCGTAGACCCAACACCTTTACTGGCATCGAGAATATCGAAAGGTATAACAAAATAGTTCAAGAAGAAAGGTTGTTTAATTTTCTGAATGGTCTTAGTGATCGGCTAGACCAGATGAGGGCACATATACTCCAAACTTCTCCACTTCCCACCACAGAACAAGCCTTCGCCTGGGTTAGGTGAGAAGAAGTGCGCCACAATCTAATGGTAGGAAGAGATGAGATGTCGGCTGCAGTCATGTATGCCGGAACTAAACCCACTCTGAAATCTCCCTCTGAAATGCTACCTAGTAACCAGAAATCTGATCACAAAAAACACCTAAAATGCACTCATTGTGGGGGCACACGGCACACTAGAGAAACATGCTTCGAAATCCATGGATACCCTGAATGGTGGCGAGAAGGGAAGAAGAAGACTGGAGGGTACAACCGTGCAAGACCAAATGTGAACATGATTCAGTCAACAGCTGCTGGCCAAACCACAGAAGCTGCTGGAATTACTGAAGCTGCTGATCGAACCATTGAAGAGAAGCAGTATGAGGCAGCAGCTTGCGCAAGTCAACAGCAGCCTAGTTTTTCCCTAATCCCAGCGGTTTCCAACCATACTCACCTAGGTGAAGGTAATTTAAATATTGGTACTAATAAAAATTCTGAATGGATAATAGATTCGGGAGCGTCAGATCACATGACTTATGACCAAAATGATTTTTGCGGCTTGGTTACTCCACGAAGACTCGAGATTGTAAATGCAAATGGGGAAAAACACCCGGTTACGGGTGCAGGAAGAGTATCTCTTACACCTTCAATATCATTATCTAATACTTTACTTGTTCCTTCACTGTCATCAAAACTACTCTCTATTGGACAGATTTCAGATGATTTGAATTGTATTGTACTCATGTACCCACGTTTCTGTCTTTTTCAGGACGCACATACGAAGGAGATTTTAGGGCGTGGTACTAGAAGGGGAAAATTGTACGTTATGGAAGATATCAGTGAAGGAAGAGTACATCATGTTAAGTCTCGAGAAATCACCTCTTACCAAATTATCAAGTGGCATAAACGGTTAGGGCACCCATCTTTTGGGTATATGAAAAAGCTTATTCCCGGTATTTTTGAAAAATGTGATAAAGAATCTTTTGATTGTACAACGTGCATTAAAGCCAAAAATCACCGTGTCTCTTTTCAAAGAACTGATAATATAAGTATTGAACCTTTTGCTCTTGTTCATTCCGATGTTTGGGGACCATCCCCGGTTAAAACTTCGCATGGCAATAGATTTTTTGTTCTCTTTGTCAATGATTGTACTCGTATGACATGGTTATACTTGTTAAAAACAAAAGGGGAAGTTGCAAGTGTAATCAAATCTTTCTGTAATCTAATAAAGACTCAGTATGGGAAAGAAATACGAGTTTTAAGGAGTGATAATGGGGGAGAATTTCTAAATAGGGAATTAAAAGATTTTTTTCTGGAAAAAGGGATAATCCACCAAACATCCTGTGTTAATACACCACAACAGAATGGGGTGGCAGAGCGGAAAAATAGGCATATTTTGGAAACAACCCGAGCGTTAATTATTGACAATAATGTTCCAAACAAATTTTGGGAAGAGGCCATTACCACCGCAGTTTACCTCATTAATAGAATGCCTTCAAAAACTTTGAATTTCAAAACCCCTCTTCAGATCTTAGCATCGTTTGTCCATCTTCCTTCCATTCTTACTTTGCCTCCTAAAATCTTTGGGTGTACAGTTTATATACACATCCACAAGAATAAAAGAACGAAACTAGATCCTTGTGCAGAAAAATGTGTATTCCTTGGATACGGAACAAATCAAAAGGGATATAGATGCCACAACCCCATTACAAACCGAACGTATGTAACAATGGATGTTGATTTTTTAGAAGATGAACCATATTTCCAAAATAATGAATTTCCTTCTCAGGGGGAGAGTAATATTGAGCAGGAAATCTTATTTCTTGAGCCACAAATTTCTGAGCCAAAAATTTCTATTTCTGGTTCTAAGCCGCAAACCACTAACCTGCCACAAACCGAAGTGCCATTTCCAGCAGAAAATTCAGAAACCGAAGTGCCATTTCCAGCAGAAAATTCAGAAACCGAAGTGCCATTTTCAGCAGAAAATTTAGAAACCGAAATGCCATTTCCAGCAGAAAATTCAGAAATAGATCCAGCAGAAAAGTCACAGCAGAATCGGACTGAGTCAGAAAGTAGAACAGAAGAAAGGGGGAGTCCTGCTGGCCTCGATATATGGATAGAATTAGGTGATGAAGATGTACAATTTTCCCCCTCTCAACCACAGGGCCCATCTCCTGAGGTAAGTGCTCCTGAATCTTCGAGAAAGTTACCGCCTAGAATCAATCGTGGAAAGGCTCCAGTGCGGTATGATCCACATTATGATCCAAAAAACCCTGCAAAATTTTCAATGTCCAATTTTGTGACATTAAATAAACTAACAAAAGAAGCCGAAGCTTTTTCTTTGAACTTGTCTTTGATACAGGTTCCAAATAAAGTAGAAGAGGCACTTGGTGATCCAAACTGGAGAAAGGCAATGGAGACCGAGATGGAGGCACTCCAAAAGAACGAGACATGGTCTGTGACAGAATTACCTGAAGGAAAAAGATCAGTTGGATGTAGGTGGATATACTCCATCAAGTACAATGCCAATGCGACCATTGAGAGATACAAGGCAAGACTTGTTGCAAAGGGGTACACACAGAAGTATGGAGTAGACTTTCAAGAGACATTCTCTCCAGTTGCAAAATTGAACACTGTAAGGGTCTTATTATCCCTAGCAGCAAACATGGATTGGCCTTTGCATCAATTTGATGTAAAGAATGCATTTTTGCATGGAGAAATTGAAGAGGAAATCTATATGGATTTGCCACCTGGGTTTAAATATTCGGGACCGGCAAATGCAGTCTGTAAACTAAAAAAGGCATTGTATGGTCTTAAGCAATCTCCTCGAGCATGGTTCGGAAGATTCTCTGGAGCAATGAAGAAATATGGGTTTGATCAGTGTGATTCAGATCATACTCTATTTATTAAACGAAAAGGAGATAAACTAACAGTGCTCATTATCTATGTTGATGACATGATTATCACAGGAAATGATGAGGAAGAGATGCACAGACTAGAGGAGAAACTATCACAAGAATTTGAAATGAAGAACCTTGGAAGGCTCAAATATTTTTTGGGAATAGAGGTAATGAGGTCTAAGGAAGGTATATTTCTCTCTCAAAGAAAATATGTACTTGACCTTTTGAAGGAATTAGGGATGCTTGAGTGCAAACCCGCAGATAGTCCAATGGTACCTAACACTAAGGTTGAAATAAACCTTGAACAAATACCTGAGAATAGGGAGAGATACCAAAGATTAGTTGGAAAGTTGATCTACTTGTCACATACAAGACCCGATATTGCATATGCTGTAGGAGTAGCTAGTCAAGTTATGCATTCTCCTAGTAAAGAACACATGGATCTGGTTATTAGAATTGTGAGATATCTAAAGGGGTCTCCTGGAAGGGGTATTTTGTTTAAATCTCATGGACACCTGGACATTATGGGGTATTCGGATGCGGACTGGGCTGGAAGTAACATAGATAGAAGATCTACATCTGGCTACTTTACCTTTGTGGGAGGCAACCTAGTGACCTGGAGGAGCAAGAAACAAAAAGTGGTGGCTTTATCAAGTGCTGAAGCAGAATTTCATGGCATGTCAAAAGGTATCTGTGAATTATTGTGGTTACGAAAACTATTGAAAGAACTAGGATATCCCACATGCAAGGAAATAAGTCTATTCTGTGACAACAAAGCTGCCATAGCTATAGCTCAAAATCCCGTCCAACATGATAGGACGAAACACATTGAAGTGGATCGACATTTCATCAAGGAAAACTTGGAAACAAAAACAATCAACTTCCCATTTGTGAAATCTAGTCAACAGCTCGCGGACATCTTAACCAAAGCAGTACCAAGCAAGTTGTTTCACGATGTATTGGACAAGTTAGGCATGTTCGATCTTTTCATGCCAACTTGAGGGGGAGTGTGAAATAACCACATGGGATCCGAATAATCAGCAGGGGAAACAAAATATTCAGCAGAGGAAACAAATTGATATCAAGCAAAGATGGAAAGAATCAATTACAAATTGATATCCAGCAGCTTCTCTCCCTAGTAGATTCCTTAGATGGTTCAGGAATTGATTTGTTGTATTATCTATCCTTACATTCTAAATTTAGAAGATGTAATAGGATTCAATCTTTATGTTAAATAGGATTGGCTGGTGCCATGTAAGAACAGAACAAAATATTCTTTGATCAATAAAATATGGGAGGGAAGGGAGATTCATGGGAGTTCTGTGTTATTTAATTTTATACAAGTAATTTTGTCATCCACCACCTGCTACTACTAATACTAATTCCCCCATTAACATCATTTCTGACGATTTTTTTGAAAATATTGAGAGGCCACCTAAGCAGCAGCGCAAGGAGGCGGATGTCACTACTGCCAAAGGGGCGCATCGCGAGTTCAATCGGCTGTTGAATTTGAATCCACGAGCTGGCATCCGTCAATTCAATAAGTTCTTAGCCGCCTTGGTTTGCACCAAAACTTTAAACAACCTTGTCTTTTCTCTCTTCACCCGCTTAACCCAAGAACAAATCTATCCTGATGAGTATACCTATTCCATCTTGATGGAATGCTCTGCACACACGCATCGGCTCAGCCTAATGTTTGGTTTTCTCAGATGATTTCTCAAAGAGGGCCACAGACCAATCTTCACATCTTTAGTTCAATACTTAAAGGCCTTTGTCACGAGAATAGGATTGGGGAGGCTGTGATTATGGTGCTCGACAAAATGCTGAATCTTGGATGTCGACCCAATATTGTGACCTACTCGATTGTTATAGATGGCCTGTGCAAGAGAGGTCAAATTGAGAAGGCAATGGATATCCTAGGAGAAATGATTTCTAAAGATTGTGCTCCTAATGTGGTGACCTACAGCACTCTTATAAATGTGTTGTGTGAAGAAGGTGATTTTGATAAGGCGATGAATTTTTTACGTGGTATGATTTGGTGTGCTCCTAATGTTGTGACCTACAACACTCTTATAAACGGGTTGGCTAAAAAAAGTTAAATTGAGAAGGCAATGGATATTCTAAATGACATGATTTCTAATGGGCATCAACCTAATGTCGTGACCTATAGCAGTCTTATTAATGGACTGTGCAAGAAAGGTGAAATTGGGAAGGCAATGGATATTCTAGATGACATGATTTCTAAAGGGTGTGCTTCTAATGTGGTGACCTACAACACTCTTATAAACTTATAAACGGGTTGGCTAAAAAAGGTGAAAGTGAGAAGGCGATGGATATTCTAAATGACATTATTTCTAAAGGGCATCAGTCTGATGTAGGGGTGGCAAAAAAGTTCATAGCTCGTGGATCGATCGTGACTCGCACCTGACTCGCTTGCTAACAGCTCGCTCATTACTGGACCGAGCTGTTAACGAGCCATTTCGTCACTAGCTCGGTCCATAATTAACGAGTTCAAGCTGGAGCCTAACTTGCTCGCCAACTCACGAGTTAGCTCGGCTAGGCATCAATTTGTGAATTTGTATGATTTATGTGCATTTTATACTGTCTAGCTCAGTCCAGCTCGATACAAAAAGTTTGTAGAATTTATTTTCTTCTTAAAATAATATTTCAAACTGAGGTTTTAGCTTGGATGCCCTAGATCCAGCTCGCTCGACTGTAGCTCGGTCTAAAATTAACAAGCTGAGCTACGGCCTAGCTCGGACCGAGCCAGCTCGTTGCCACCCTAGCCTGATGTTGTGACCTATAACACTCTTATTGATGGTTTGGGTAAAAAAGGTGAAATTGAGAAGGCAATGAATATTCCAGATGACATGATTTCTGAAGGGCTTGAGCCTGATGTCATAACCTACAACACTCTTATTGATGGTTTGGATAAAAAAGGTGAATGTGAGAATGGCAATGGATATTCTAAATGACATCATTTCTGAAGGGCTTCTGCCTGATGATGTGATGTATAGCATTCTGAAGGCCTTCCTTGAGCCTGATGTCATCTTAAGAATAGGTGGGCTGAAAATGTAATATTAATGGAGAGAACGCTTTTGGAATGGTATCATGATGGAACAGCCTTGTGGTGGATGATTTGTTTGTTTAATTTATTTTCTTAATTGCTGTGTAGATTAATGTACTCGGGTTAGTTATTATGGTTGAGTTTACTTTTTCTTGCTATTTAAAAGCTTTTAAGCATCGTTTTAAGTTCCTTTTCCCCTTTTATTGATACTAATTTTGTTCTTGTGGTTTTACCTGTTCATTTATTATTTAAACAGGTAAACTAATAGGCGGACTAGTATTAGGTACATGTAAACTAGATATGCATGTGAAAGTAATAGGTTGGCTGCAATAGAGTAAAACTTAGCATGTGAAAAATGATGGAACATACATGTGTACTTTAGGAAATTACAAATATATATAAACAATTTTTTTTACAAATAAAACTAATTGATGTTGTCTATGTTGCATCCTTGGAGTGCATGTAAAGTACTTTATCACTATATAGGTCCAGTTTGATGGTATATCAAGAGCTTAAAAAGAACAAACCACTTGCACGGAAAGATCAGCATCTTTAAAACAGGGAGCAAAATCTAAAGGGAAAAAAAATGATGTTGATTCTAAAACTTACAAGAAATGCTGCGAAGATCGTTCAGTGATGTGTGTAACTGACAGTTAACTGAACCGGAGGTAATTGGGGATCAATTGGATTAATCAATTTTATTCTAATAATAGGGAATTGCCTTCTATTATTACTAGATCTGAACTGGTGGTAACTGGCAGGTATTTTCTTGTATTTAAAACAGATATCAAGTCAAGTCAGGAGACCCTGAGAAGCAAATGAGAAAATGGGGGTTAAGCATTGTCAAGAGTTCTTGTTAAATGGAGAAAATAGAATGATTTCACTAATTGTTTCAGTAATTATTATTTCTAGTTTTTTTCAGAAGGAGAATGGCTCAAAGAAAAGGCCAAGAAGTGAATTCGGAAATAAAAGTCTACAATGTATAGAATGTGTTTGAGAAATGTCTCTGTGAAGGCTGAAATATTGTCTTGCCTGCTTTGTTGCAGATCCTGCCTCAAAACCACAACTTGATCCATCATCAATCTCTTCTCAAGGTTAGTATCTACTAAAAATTAGTTAAATCGCAACACATCCTTTGGGTGAGGGGGGGGGGGGGGGGGGGGTATGTTGGTTATGTCGAATTAATGCTAATTAATGCATACTATTTCTATAATAAAATTGATGAATCAGTTAAAAAAGTAAAAGAAATCAATCATATTGAACTGGTAACATATCCATCACGAGTCACCTTAGAGTCTGTAAATTCATATTTATCAAATTTGTGATGTTTTGGCTTCCTGTTTGGAGTCTCGAACTTCATTAAATCCTGATTTTGCAGTGTGTAAATTCTGGTTTGATTTCGGTTTTTCTTGCTGGTTCAGGTACTAGACTGATTCAGATCAGGCTTTTGGACTAGAGCTGGTGTGGCCTTTGGTGGGGTGATATATGATAGATGGAACCCTCTATTTTCTTTCTATCTTTCATTTAGTCCCTGAGATTTGGAAAATCGCCTTTTTGAGGCTTCAGGAAGCAATTGTGTCATGTACCCCAATGCTGGGTGATATTTAATTAATTGCACATATGAATATGTTGAGTCTATACTGCAAATTGGAATTTCGCCTATAAGTGAATGTGCAGATCCAATTGATCACAATTCAAAACTTTTGTATGCCCACGTCTGTTTTGGTTATAACTCAAAACTTATGCAATGCACTCGGTTGTTAATTGACTTGATGGGTTTTGAAAGATAAGAGATAGAAATTACTTAATTAGATTTATATACTGAGAAATGAAATGCCATTTCATGGATTTGTTTATATGTTGCAGATGAACTGATGCTTGCAGTTCTCTTTTCAATTCAGCAAAGAAGAGAAGTCTGCTTTTCTTTTGGTCTTTATTTAGTGTATGTCAAAATATTGGAAACTGCTATGTCAATTATTTTATTTATCATCTCCTTGATTTATTACTGGACAGTTCATACTATATGAATGATGGATGCTAATGTTTTAGAAGGGAGACTCAGAGACTGGCATATTATGAGTTAGTACAACAATTAACTAGTAGTAGTAGTAGTGTTTCTTTTGGATAACTATATATAGATACCAGGCATATATATATATATGACAGTGATACGGTGCTACGCATATATAAGGGCCCTCCGTGCTACGGCTCACTTTTTGAGTTTTCAAAATCCTAACGGTCGATCCGAACCGTTCAACATGATCTCCATATGAATATGTACTTGCAAACTAAATTTTACATTTTTTAGAATTTTTTTACTATTTATTAAGCCACTTTGAAAAAACACTAATTTGTACACAACAGTAAAATCTGCTGGACCATTGGATTAGTGATTTTCAAAGTGGCTTAATAAATAGTAAAAAAATTCTAAAAAATGTAAAATTTGGTTTGCAAGTACATATTCATATGGAGATCATGTTGAACGGTTCGGATCGACCGTTAGGATTTTGAAAACTCAAAAAGTGAGCTGTAGCACGGAGGGGCCCTTATATATGCGTAGCATATTAGCCAGATTATATATATATATATATATATATATATATATATATATATGAGTGCCAGTATACTCAAATAAATAACCTTAGGGTTGATACTGTTGACCGTTAACTCCATTAGGGTTAGTGTTGTGATTTGTGAATGATGATATTAAATCCTTGTTTTGTGCTGAATGTTGTTTGAACAAGTGAGGTAGTAAAAGTAAACTCTATTTCATGTGCTGAATATTTGTTTTGTGGGCTTTTTGTTATGGGCTTTTTTAACTTGAGTTTTTTGTTGATGTTCGACTCAATTTAATCCAAAGTACGGCTTGGGCCGTCATGATTCCCTTGGAAACGATACGCTCACCTTGCCTTGACCTAAAATTCAAAGAAAAACATCTTAAATCCAACTAGCAGGGTCCAGGGAGGGAGCAGCAGGTGTCCTTAAAAGATCCACCGATAGTTTTAACAGCTATCTCATCTCATCTGTGGACCCTTTCCCTTCTGCTATATTCTCCACGATCCAACGGCTATCATGATTCACGAGCGAATGCATAAAGCTTCCAACAATAGGGGGTCCCACTTGACAGAACTGGTCCCGCTAATCCTGAAGAATCACGTGTATACAGACACAACATTCAGTGCTATCTGCTATTCTGCTGTGCTCTCTCTCAACTTTTCTTTTCTCGAGAAAAGAAAAAGGAACCCAATCCACTCCTGCTCACATCTTGTCCCTCCTATTTTCCAATAATTGCACCTGTTTCAAATTAACAAGTGCTTAAGAGAAACATTGCAGATCAAATGAAGTGGGGCTGACTGGTTGGTGGTTGGCCTCTTAACCCAATTTCCACCGTCTCTTCTTCAGTCTCCAGTCACCACATCCTCATTAGTCATTCCTCCTCTTCACACTCACTCTTACTCTTTGTCCCAAAAAATAAACACAAATGGCATCCAAGGTGGCATCAATTCTCATTCCAATCCTACTCTCTGCCTTGTTGCTCCACACAACACAAGCTCACAATATCACAGCAATTCTCGATGGATTCCCCGACTATGCCCTCTACAACAGCTATCTCTCAAAAACCAAAGTTTGTGACGAGATCAATGCACACGAAACCGTTACTTGCCTTGTGCTATCCGATGCCGCCATGTCCTCCCTCGTCACAGCAGCCAAACAATCCCTTGCCGGAATTAAAAATGCATTGCGTCTACTTAGTCTGCTCGATTACTTCGACCCACCTAAGCTCCATGACTTGCCACGTGGTACCACTCTCACCACCACTCTTTACCAGACCACCGGAAATGCCGCCGGCAATCTTGGATTTGTTAACATCACCAATTTACGAGGCGGCAAGGTTGGCTTTGCTGCTGCTGCACCGGGATCAAAGTTTGATGCTTCATACGTAAAATCAGTTCGCGAAATGCCGTTCAACCTGTCGATAATCGAAATCTCTGATGCGGTTATTTTCCCGGGCTTATTCGATGCAACTGCTTCAACTGCTAACATCACTGCTCTTTTGGAGAAAGCCGGGTGTAAAACTTTCGCCTCTCTTGTTGCCTCGTCTGGTGTTCTAAAGATCTATCAAACTCAGATGGATAAAGGCCTTACGCTTTTCGCACCAAATGATGATGCCTTTCAAGCACCTGGTGCACCCGATCTATCTTCTCTGTCGAGTGCTGATCTGGTCACTCTGTTACAATACCATGCATTGCCTCAATATACACCGAAATCTTCACTGTCGGCAGAATCAGGTCCAATTCAAACACTTGCATCCAGTGCTGCAGGTAAGTATGAAATATCTATTGTTGGAAATGGAGATGATGTGTCACTGGATACCGGTGTTGGTAAATCGCGGGTTGCATCGACTGTGTTAGATGATACACCTAATACAATAATGACAGTTGATAGTCTTTTACTCCCGGTTGAATTATTTGGTGGTGCACCGACACCGGCACCGGCACCTGGACCTGCTGCTCTGGTGTCGGCACCAGCACCAGCAGCACTTGCTCCAGCACCAGTAACCAAGAAGCATCGACTTCACCACTCACCACCGGCACCACCAATGGAGGCACCGGCAGATGCTCCGGCAAAGGCAGCAGCTGATGATAAGGCAGACGTGAAGGCGGCAGCGGCAGAAGTAGGTCCAATGGGAGTTTTAGCTGCAATTAGTTCTTCTTTGATTTTTGTTAATTTGCTTATGTGAGCATGCATTTTGATGAGGTTGTTTTGAACTATTTATTTGTGTGGTTACTTTCATTATTCTTTGTCGGTTGTATTGTATCATCTTTAAATTAAACTACTTTTAGACCTGAATGTTAATGATGTTCTTTTAAATTTTTAAATTTAAACCAAATGGACCAAAAGGTGACATGGAAATGCAATTAATGAGAAGGGCATAGAGGTATGGTTTGAATTGCTGCAATAGGAGGACATGCCATGTGCATTTTATGAGTACTGAGCCCCACAGATTTTTATCTTCAGATCTTGGAACAGTCTCCTTGGGGGAGGAAATTAGCTGGCATTCTTGTTTTATACTAGCCTAGCCGACATTTTTATTTTTATTTTTTTTTTATCATTAAAGCCCTTAGGCATGAAGTACAGAACTGTAAAACTAAACTGGCAGTCACTCCCTATTACAATATATATGATAGGAGAAATTAAACATCCTTTTTTTCCTTCCTTTGTCTACCAAACCTAACTATTAACCTGCCCCTATTCATTCGGAGCTGTAGAGCAAATTGGGTATGTGAAACCCGTTAAAAACTCTCCTGTTGCAGTGCCTCTCTTTGCCAGAAAATCAGCCAACGCATTGTGCTCCCTTCCCACATGGCAGCAAGAGAATCCTTATGCTGCTTCATCTTCTTCCAAACCTGGAACAGCTCTTGATAAGCTCTCCAATCAATCTCCAGCGGCACACAATGGGACACGGCCGATTCAGCCAAGGCCAAGCAATCCGTGAGAAAACAACAATCCGAGATTCCTTTGGAAATGACATAATCAATTCCCCTCAGCATAGCAGTAGCCTACCGACATTTTTATTAATATCCAAAGTTTAATACGAATTAATAAATATATCCAGAATCCGGCCCAATATCGATATATACCCAAGCTGGTCATTTTCTGGCCGGCTATGTACCCTCCCTAAGCCGGTCAGAAAATAGCCGGCTATGTACTTTTTTTTTTTTTCCCGCATTAACCCTTATATATACCATTTTTTTTCTCTCTCTCCTCTCCCAATTCTCTCATCCCAACCTAATTCCGAATTCTCTCTTCTTCTTTGAGGTAAATTTTTTTTTTTATCTAATTTAATTTTTAATTTATTTATTTTAGAGTTTAGGATTTAAGTTTTAGGTATTATAATTTAGATTATGTTGTTGTAATTTAGTGTAATTAGCTAAGTTAACCAATATTTAGTTTAATTAGCACAATTGACCAATATTTAGGGTATTTTGGTCTTTTTTATCATAATTATGCTGATTAAGCGTAATTTTACCAAAATTAGCAAGTTTGACCAATATTTAGGATATTTTGGTCTTTTTTACCATAATTAGGCTAATTAAGCGCAATTAGTTTAATTAGCACCGATAACTAATATTTAGGGTATTTTGGTCTTTTTTACCATAGTCATGCTTATTAAGCGTAATCTTACCGAAATTAGCACGTTTGACCAATATTTAGGGTATTTTGGTCTTTTTTACCATAGTTATGCTGATTAAGCGTAATTTTACCGAAATTAGCACGTTTGACCAATTTTTAGGGTATTTTGGTCTTTTTACCCTAATTAGACTGATTAAGCGTAATTTAGTGTAATTAGCACAGATAACCAATTTTTAGGGTATTTTGGCCTTTTTTACCATAATTATGCTGATCAAGCGTAATTTCACCAAATTTAGGTTATTTTAGATATCAGGATGCCTAGAGCGCCACGGCCTACCCAGCGTCCAGTAGTGGACGAGCCGATCAGTACTAGCAGCACGGAGCACATTAGTCCTCTCCTGTGGATTCCCCACAGCGAGCACCGAGTCTCACTGGCTTCTCGTGAGGTACGTTCATTTTCTTATATTTTCATTAAATTTTGTTGGATTTAAATTTTATTATGTTGTCACCATGCGGATTACATTTTTCAACGCAGGACACGGATCTTCTAGATGTGAAGTTGAGGTGCGTTCACATGAGGTACTACGAGGTGATGGAGCCGTACCTCGTCAACCTGGGTCTCTACCAGGTTGTGGACATCGTGCGGACAGAGAAGAGCATCATCAATGCATCTCTCATCGCTGGACTGGTGGAGCGATGGCGTCCCGAGACGCACACGTTTCACATGCCATTCGGAGAGATGACAGTGACTCTCCAGGATGTGAGTGCTTTCTGGGGTTTGTCTATCCGTGGCACACCCGTCGGCGGCGTCTCTGACAGCACCAGATTCGCAGGTTATGTCGATGAGTTATTGGGAGCTGATCCTTCCTATATCATTGGGGAACATGGGAGGTCGAAGTTTCATTTGCGGATGACGAGGTTACGGCAGCACTTCATCGCGGGTCTCTCGGCAAATTCCACCGAGCTGGAGATTCAGAGGTAAATTTTTATTAATATCTACTAATTAATTTATAATACGATAATTCTATTAGAATTTTTATATGTTTTGTATTGCAGATATACACGGGGCTACGTGATGGACCTTTTTGGTTCTGTCATGTTTCCTGATTCCAGCGGTGATCAGATGCCGATGATGTATCTCCCGTTACTGATGGACATTGAGCGGCCGTCGTCGTACAACTGGGGTGGAGCTGTCCTGGCGCATCTGTACTACCACCTGTGTCGTAGTAGTGAGGTAAGTCACCAACTCTTATGTTATAATAAATTATTTAATCAATCAATCCATCAAAATACAGTGACGTGTAATGTTTTTGAAAATGAAGCCGACGGCGAAGCAGATGTACGGGCCGGTACTCCTGCTTCAGCACTGGTCGTGGTCACGGCTACCGGTGGGCCGTCCTATCCCCAATGAGGCGCCGGATTGGGGAGAGCCAGATGTGTTTCACTGCCCGGCATACGCCAAGAAGTGGTACGGTTTCCACAACTACCAGGATCGGACCCACGGTGCTACCGTTGGGATCAGGCCAGTCCGGTCAGAGCTTCAGAGTTTGCCTGAGCCTCTTGTTGAGTGGACGCCGTACGATCAGTTGTACGAGGAGTTCCTCTTGCCGGGCAGTGTGACTGACGAGCACGAGCGGGAGATGTGGTTCTATCGAGGTCCACTCATACATTTCTGGATAGTGGAGCACCACTACCCAGATCGGGTGCTCCGCCAGTTTGGACGAGCGGCGTTGATTCCCATTGACCCATCTTTGCCGAGTTACACGCACAGAGACCTGCACCGGTAAGTCGTAGTCTATTGTATTTATTAAATAAATCATATTACTTGATAGTTTTTTATTGCAACTAACGTCTTCTTTACAGCGTTACCCACCGAGGGCGACTGGATAAGGACTGGAGCACCCATTTCGATCCATACTACAGGACGGCCCAGGATCCTCAGTATACAGACTTCTATCACGAGCCAGTGCTGCTTCAGCAGACCCAGGGGGATCCCCAGTTGAGGTACGATGTATGGTACACGCAGGTCTGCATGGCGAGTGTCTATCTGCAGGGTGATTACGGTGCCCATCTCCGCGACAGGATCAAAACGGATGATGGTTACCATCCCAACGGTCGTGGATGGGCTCGCCAGGTAAAGCACCTACAACCACAAGGTTTGATCTAACTTAGTAATACATCAAGGTTTGATCTGACATGCTAAATTTTTTTCAGCTTTTGGCCGCGATCAAGGAGTGCGGGCATGGGATCCGCATGCTGGGAAAGAAGAACTGGAGACGGCTTGGGTACCGCACCCTCAAGAAGAATGCGAATGTGGTTGAGGATGCCGGGCACGGTGGAAAGATCATCGGTATGCTGCGAGACGCCAGAGAGAACATCAACTGGCGTGAGATAGATCCGCAGGAGCCCGATCCGAGCCCGGTTCTGTTAGATGATATGCCATCTTCCCCCGATTCACATCCAGAGTGGGACTACCATCGTTGGGTATTGTCCGACATTGGGTGGATGGCATGGTACGACGAGCATGGACGTCCAGTGCAACCATATGTATGTCATACTTCAGTATCTGTCAGGTTTTAATAAATTTCTTCATTCAGATCAAATTTAATAATTTATGTGTATGATTGCAGGGTCCAGCAGAGATGCCACCACAGCCACCACCTGCGGAGACCGATACTTCTGAGTACGAGTCCCTCTCGTGCAGTCTCCATGAGTTCGATGAGAGTTTCATGTCGGCACCGGCATGGCCCCGATATGGCACAGAGATGCCGCATGATGGAGAGGCTAGTGGTAGCGGGTCTCATACTCAGCCTGCCTTTGGGATTGGGTTTGCCGCATCTATCTTCGCTACACCTCCGCCAGTACCGACAGAGAGAGCCCGAGAGAGACGGTATGCTGCCGATGCCCCAGATGAGCCCGAGAGAGACGGAGGCTGGCCGCGCTGGCGCCGGGCGAACGCCGGAGTACCGCCTCAGCGATATTCCCCCTCTCCGTTTTAGTTGTATTTTTACTAGTTTTGTACTATTTATATTTGATATACTATTTATGTTTGGTATATTTGGATTATCCTATATTTCGGTTATTGTGTTTGAGCTTAGTCAGAAAACCATCATATGGGGTTTCAAAAGTTCGAATATGAAAATGTGATCACGCCTTGGTTGTAATTAACCAAAAAAAAATGCTGAAATTTTGTAAAAATAAATAAAATATGAAAATAATGCAATTAAGTCAAAATTCACCCTTTATCTATCATTTTATTTTCGAAACGTATCATGTTATAAATTATTTTGAAAAAAAATTCGATTATAAATCGTAAGTCGTAAATTATAGAATGCCGTATATCATGTAGTTATAAGAGTATATGTGCTATATTGTTTTATGGCAAATTTTTCTATGAACTAATACCCGACATTTTTATTAATATCTAGAAGTTGAATAATATGAGTTAAAAAAAAAATAGATAGGTACTGTCGTCAGTCAATGTGATGATATTGATGTTATTTTTGAGGTATTTGTTTTCACTATGAGACAAGTCCCATCAATATCATTACATTAATATCATCAGTCAATGTTTCCGACAAGAGTAATAATTAAGCGTGTCCTTCATATTGAATTGTCATATGGTTACAAAAAATTTAAACAAAAAATTTCAAATTTTCAGTGTTAAATTTCAATACTTTGATCTTCATAGTGTCTCTCTCTAAAAAACGGAAAAAAAAAAGGTACATAGCCGGCCATTTTCTGGCCGGCTTAGGGAGGGTACATAGCCGGCCAGAAAATGGTCGGCTTGGGTATATATCGATATTGGGCCAGATTCTGGGTATATTTATTAATTCGTATTAAACTTTGGATATTAATAAAAATGCCGGCTAGCCTAGGCCTAGCTATATTTTGTACGTGCTTAATTAATTACCTGGGGTATATATGTTTGTTTATTTTTCTTGAATTTAGTGCAGATCTACCAAACCTTTGTTTTACCTGACAAACAAATTTGAATTTTTCTTTCCATTCCCCCTGTATACGGAGCGAACATGCATGGACGGGTGTTCATTGGTTCGGTTCGGTTAGGCAAACCAAACTTATAATTTAGTTTTTAAAATAGAACCGAACTGAACCGATTTAGTATTGTAACCGAACCGAATTGAATCAAAATTTTATTTCGGTTTGTTCGGTTCAAACCAAAATATATGAATTTTTTTATTTAAAGCAATTGACTTATAATGAACCGAAGTATATTAAGAAATAAATCGGGATATTAAGAAATAAACCGAAGTATTTAAAGCAATTGATTAAAAAAAAAACCAGGGCACTCCGGACCAAATTCATAATATATAAAAAGTTCGGTCGGTTCGGTTATTTTGGTTTTGAAAATTACCAAACCGAACCGAACCGAAATTATAATTCGGTTTTAAAAAGCAAACTGAATCGAACCATTAAATCAAAAAAGCCAAACCGTTTGATCCGAATTAATTTGGTTCGGTTCAAAACCGACTAAACCGGATCCAATAAACACCCCTACCCCTATATACGGAGCGAACTTGCATGGTGTACGTAGTGATTTTTAAACAAAGAACAACTTCATATTATTCAATTGTTCATCAATGAAATATGGCCAAGGTGGAAACTTAATTTTTTTTTTTTTCTTATAATAAAAGAGCAACAAGTAGCTTACATCTTTCACTGGAAATCAGCATTAGTCTATACACATGCATGGTGCTCTAGCAGTATCATATCATATATTCTTTTCTTCAGTTGCGCTTTTGTTTGATTCTACTGTTTTTAATACGTATTGTACTGACCTAAGTATATAACTATTAATAAAGCCTAGCCTTCTACATAATTGAAGATAACAAATTTAAAACGACATATTTTAATGTTCAGTAAAAAGGTAGAATATTTTAATAAATAAATAATATATTAACATCCGTTGCGTGTAAAATGAAAAGGAAGGTTTTGATTCTCAGCTCTCCCATATATATATAACGGGCCATATTTGGGCCTAACAAAATTAAAATTGGGCATGTTGTACCGTGTGTCCTCATTCTTTTCTTTATACAGCGACCAGTAAAGATTATGAATTAATTATCAAATCAAAGAAGAGAGGAGAAGAGAAGAGAAGAGAAAAACTAAATGAAACGGTAGCACGCAAGATTAAATTCAAAGAAATCAACAATTGGATCCCATAATAAGTGAAAAGGTTTGCATAAGCACTCCAATATTATAATTCGTCAGCAACATGAACTGCTTGAAGCTTTTTCTCCAACATATATATTTTCTTGTACATTAGATTTTTCGTCAGCATTTCTTATCTGACCATCTTTACTGAGCCCGCGAATGTCGAGTGACCAAAGTACCCTTCTGTTGTAGTCATTTCTGAAGGTTTTATCGACATTCCATTGCGAAAAGAATTTCTCTAACTAATCAAGTAGCCAAAAAGAAACATAAATTCCATTGAATATAAAGATATGGATGAAATGAAATGAAATCAGAGATGAGAAATTGTCAATCATCTAAATTTTTACCTCACTATTTGAAAGCTCAGCTAAAGCCGCTATGTCCTTTGTGACTGCAAGGTTTTTGTAATCACACGCGTTCTGAATTAAATTGCAAACAACAATTAAAAGCCCCAAATTATATGAGGCATAAAGATAAATTTTTATATATATAACTTTGTACCAATTTATCAGCCAATTCTTTTGATTTACGACGCAATTCTTTTGTCCTATCCCTTTCTGAAATTGCAGTTTCCATTTTCTGAAAAACATAGGAGATCTTGCTGTCTATGTCTTCCAAATATTGCTTGAAATACTTCATTTTTTTCATAGCATCAAGCTTGCTTGCCCTCAGGTTATCAATCTCTTCAGTCAAAGACTAACAAAAGAGAAACTAAATAAATAAGAAATGGAAGTAAAGAAAGAAACAAGATAAATTTATATATTAGGAACAGACATGATACAAATTAAGGATTCCAGATCCAAATCTTACAAATGATGTTTTCATCTTGTCTCTTTTGGTTGTTTGCATGCAACAACTGATTTTTTCATCTTGTCTCTTTTGGTTGTTAGAAACAAGAGTAATAACTTGGTTTTTTTCTCCTTTCAGCTCTTTCATCTGCTTGATCAACTGTTTTTCTTCTTTGAAGGTAAGCCTCCCCCTTTGCACTCTGTGTTTCAACCCGCTTATCTGTTCAATAAAATGAAAGAAAGAATTAAAAGTAAATAAAGATAATTAATTATTAAAATAGCATAATTAAGCAATTGAACTTACATGCTTGCTTAACTCCGTGACCTGTGGAGATTGCATAACAGCTCTTTTATTCAAAGCAATTTGTACGTAAAACAAGTCGTTGCTCGTATGATGAATCGAGCTTGTCAGGTGCTCACAATGAAGTGTCCAGTTCCCTAGCTCCCATTTAGCATTCTTTTCATCCTCCTAGTGTTGATGACATACAAAAAATCAACATACGAAAAGCAGGTAGATCAGTTGATGACATACAAATACAAATACAAATTTTTAAAGATAGAAATTAATTAAGTTGAATCATACCCGATACCGCTTCAGATCTTTATAATAATTGTCAATAATTTCATTTCTCTTTTTAATCTCCAAATTGGCCTTTTCAATGTCATAAATCGAGTCTATCTGATTCTCAGCTTCCATCTTATCACTGGTACGATTTCCCTTTCTTTGAAGCAGTCTGAGTTTCAATTTTTCTTTCCAGCAGCGAAAGCTCCTATCAATGGAATTAAAGGGAACAAAAATACAGAAGGAAATCCAGAAATTGAAAAATCAACAATGCAACTACTAACAATATTCTTCAAAAAATGAAATGAAAAGGTACCTCCTCCCTTTCTTTCGATTCTTCCTTTTAATTAGGAAGCCCTCTCTGGCTCTACAGTACTGATAGTAAGTTATCTATATCTTTTCTTCTAATTAATCGCTTCTTAAATGCACTTATTAATGATTGGGCTTCGGAGTAGCTTCGGAGATTTTTAAATCCTCAAGTTGGTTATATTTTTTAAAAATATTTGGAGCGCGGTAGGTTGAAAATTATTCGAGTAACACATTCTGTTTCTTGGCCCCCAAGTTGTGCTTGATATTCTCCGTGTTGGATTGCATGTTGTCAGATTGATTTAGGGATGACAATGGGCCTAGCCTACGGGTATTTTGCCAAGCACAGGCCTAGCCTGCCCGTAAAAAATTAATGGCCCGCCTGCCTGGCCCAGTCTAACGGGCTTGAAAATCTAGGCCCGGCTTGCCCATAGGCTTTTCCTCCAGGCCCAGGCCTGCCCGTGCCTGCCTGCCTGTGCCCATGGGCAGCCTTACTCGGCCCGGCCCGGCCATGCCCAATTCATTTTTTGAGGCCGAATTTCTCCAACTTTTTATTTTCTTTTCCAGAAACTGTAGCATGTTGGTATGCATTAATTCCAAATACAAGTATAACTGTAAATATAATTTTTACGACGAGAAAATAAGAGACAATTAAGGCAGAAGCAATTACACAAATAAGCAATTACACAAAGAAATGATGCATAATTGTTATTACAGCAAGTCTAATTTAATAGCAATTACACAATTACACAAATAAGCAACAATTACACAAATAAGCAATTACATAATTACACAATCACACAAATAAGTTTAATTTAATAGCAAAACAACAACGAGATGTAATTTAACATAACAAACAACATAGTTTTCCATAATTCAACAAAGTATAATTTAACAATAAGATAAAATAAAAATTAACACAATTACACAAATATTGGTAATAACAAAGCATTGAACCCACTACTCTTCTTCTTCTATTGCTCTCATCTGCAATAATTAATTCATACATGAAGTTATATAAATTAATTTCTTCTATTTTGTATAAACTAAACCTTGTATTAGGCAGCAAAAAATAGGCAGCAGCTATATATATACAAAATAGACAGCAGCTATATATATACAAAAATAGGCAGCAGCTATATATATGCAAAAAATAGGCAGCAGCTATATATATGCAAAAAAGGCAGCAACTATATATATGCAAAAAATAGTCAGCAGCTGCCCTATATATATATACAAAATTACAATCAGCAGCTACCCTGAGAGTTATATATCTATACTTACCCAATTTTTTAATAACATCCAATTAATAAAAAATAAGAAGAAGAGTTACCTCAGCATCTACATCTCCATCTCCATCTCCATCTCCATCTAAATCATCACAATATGTCTTAAATGGATTACCTCTCCCAAATCTGAAAAAAAAGACAACTCATAGTTAAATGAAAATATGAGCATATTTAATTAAAATACTACAAAATTGAGACTATACGATATTATACCTTCGAAATCAGCCCTTAACCAATTTTGTGCGCATGCTAGAGCTTCAACAAGTTGAGGATGAAGTCTATTTCTTTGTGGACTAATTATTCGCCCGCCCATGCTAAAAGCTGATTCGGATGCAACTGTTGAAACGGGTATTGCATATATGTCTCGAGCAATGTTTCGCAAAGTTCGAAATTTGGATCCATTAGACTTCCACCATTCGAGCACTTCAAAGTCGTCGTCGTCAGTTGGAACCAAGCCTTCTTCTAAGTAAAGTTCCAACTCCGTAGTCATGTTGTAATCCTTCTTCATAGTTTCGGCAAACATGTTGTAATCCTTTGGAAAACCAATTTTTGGTTTCTTTACCCTTATGATTGGTTCCACAACTTGTTGATTCAAATCTCTTCTTTGATACTCCCGAAACAATCGACGGCACGAATCAAGAACTTTTTCAACTTCGCTCGCATAATTATTACCATAAATCTTTTTATAGTAATAAGTTATGAGAACCGTCTTAGACCTTGGATCCAAAAGTGTGGCAACCACCATTATACTATATATGTTACCCCAATATTTCTCATATTTTTCATTCATTTTTGATGCCATAATCGCAATGGTTAGGTTAGAATCTAACATCCAATTTCGCAAAGCCAATCTTATTTCACAAATGTTTGAAAAATAAATGTTGGATGTTGTGTATTTTGTCCCGGAAAACAATTCTGTTGTAGTGTAAAAAATCTTTAATTTTTCACTTACAATCCTAGCATTCTCCCAATCTTCGTCCGACGGCACGGTTTTGTATTGCTTATCACGTATTTTCAAACGATGGAAAACATCCTTATATGTTAGGGCTATTTCTAACATATTATAGGTTGAATTCCATCGTGTTTTAACATCATAGCATAACTTTTTGGTACAGCTGATTTTACATTGCCGTGCCGTCTCTTCAAATTTTTCTATTTTTTTAGGAGTAGAGGACCAATATACACAACTAGCACGAATTTTTTCTAAACTTGAACCAATTACATCTAACCCATCCTTTACGATTAGGTTCAAAATATGTGCACAACAACGCATGTGCAAAAAAGACCCACCTAGTAAGAGTTGTTCACTTTCTAATTTATTAACCAAAGACTCAACTACTCCATCATTAGTACTACAATTGTCAACCGTTATAGTTGACAACCTACTATCTAAATTCCAATCTAAAAGAACATTCATTAAGTGCTCCACGAGTACATCTATAGTGTGGGGAGAAGGTACATATTGGAACCTACAATTAATACTTAATTTCAGCACAATTAACACTTAATTTCAGCACACAAGTAAATAACAAGTTTCAATACCTTAATAGTCGCTGCTGTAGATGCCATGAATCATCCACAAAATGTGCAGTAACCGCCATATAGGACTTCTTTTGGTTGTCCGCTGTCCACATGTCGGTTGTAATTGCCACTCTCCCTTTATTGTGCTCTAATTGCCACATGACTCTCTTTGTTCGATCCTTATAAAGTTTAAGAACATCACTTCTCACCGTGTTACGGGTTGGGATTTTGAACAATGGTTGCATGCTATTGCAAAAAATCTTGAATCCCATTTGGTCAACAAGCGAGAGAGGATGCTCGTGCAACACTACCATCTGCACAAGATCTTTCCTACAAACCCCTTGATCAAATTCATAATTTGATATGGTAGTTTTCCCTTCTGATTTTTTAGTGACTAACAATTTTTGGAAAGCTTGAGGGAATTTTTGTTGTTTTTTCTTTAAACAAGACTCTATATGGGATCTGAGATGTCGTGTACCACTGCTGGCGCTTGCTGCATAATTGTTATTACAGTACTTGCATACCGCCCTCATCTTGTTACCAATCATCTTTTTTTGTCATATGCTCCCACACTTCAGATTTCAGTTTGGATGTATCAATAACATCCGGCTGATTAGGGGTACTTGATGACGGTGTTGCGGTAACAGCACCTGATGCCGTTGCCTCACTTGTTGTTGGAGTTGCATTTGCAGCATCACTTGCTGGTGGTGTTGGAGCAGAGCCCTCTCCAGGAGTAGAGGTTGCTTCCTCTTGATTAGTCAGTTCTTGCGGGGTTGCCATGATAATATCTATAGGGGTTGCCATTTTGCCTACAATGAGGAGAGACCAGTATTAGACCAAATTGCATTCATGAACAAAATATTAGCATGCTTGAACCATACCCTTATATAAAGTGAAAATAAAGATCAAAATAGTGAAGGGCAAAATCTGGTCTCAACTCTCAAGGTATAGCTAAATAAAATCTGGTCTCAAGGTATAGCTTAATAAACATAAATAAAATATTGTCCCTAAATTTCAGAATAAAATATGGTCCCTAAAATCTACATAACATTGGCTATATACTAACTTCCCCTTTGTATACAACACTAGCATTACAGATTACAGTGACAAGAGTATTGTAAAATAACTAAAATATAATTTTGTAAATGCAATTCAGAAAAGACAAAACCACACAAGGCACGAAGGCCGCAAATCACAGAAAAGGCTCAAGGCTGCAGGTCAAGGCAACAGCCACCAGCAACAGGTAAACCATACAAATTCTCCACATTTTGAATGATATAAATCTAACATTGCATTACAAATTTGTATTACACAGTAACAATATGTTCAACTCCGATAGACATCAAAAGCACAAAAAAAAGAAAAAAGAAAAAAGAATCAAAACAGTCAACTAATTTTTTAACGTCATGACATAGAAGTAAAGTGCTACTTGCAAAATATTGAAAAGTGATCCACATTGCATATAACTATCTATTTTATGAGTCCAGGATTATTATTATTTACTTTTTGAGAGAAGGGATGCTTACGTACCGTCCCCAATAAATGCTTTAATTTACTTTCAATGGCTAAATAAAATAATAATAACATTTGCACTGTCGTTTACGTACCGTCTCCAGGAAATGCTTTTAATTTGAAAAAGCCATTGAACTAGTTGAATCTTGACCTCCAAGCTAAATATTAAAACAATTGCACAGACAAGATATAAAATTAATGATGATCACCCCAGGATCAACTGAGAGATTTGAAGAAAAGAAAAAATAAAAAATGAAGGTTAAAGCACAAGGAAGTTCTGAATTTCTGATGCTGCCATGAAATTGCACAAAACAATATTTTCTAAATCAGTTGCATATTGAAAAGATGTTAATAACTTTCTAAAACACAACTTAAATTACTTACGACAAATTAATTTGCATGTATACCATAAACTTTCCTCCAGATTGAAAAAAATACTACAACAAAAGTTCAATACGGTAATAAAGGGCTGGTACCAGTATGGTACCAGTACACAAAGTAAACAAGGCGCAGCCAACTAACAATAAGAAGGGTACCAGCCACACAAAACAAACAAGAAGGGTACGGTACTGTACCAGTAGAGAGGCGCGGCAGCGGCAGAGAGAGGAGCGGCAGCGGCAGAGAGAGGCGCGAGAGAGAGAGGAGCGGCAGCCGGCACAGTGCGAGAGAGAGAGGAGGGCAGAGAAAGGAGCGGCAGCGGCAGAGAGAGGCGCGGCAGAGAGAGGCGCGAGAGAGAGAGGAGCGGCAGCTGGCACAGTGCGAGAGAGAGAGGAGGGCAGAGAGAGGAGCGGCAGCGGCAGAGAGAGGCGCGACAGAGAGAGGCGCGAGAGAGTGGAGCGGCAGCCGGCACAGTGCGAGAGAGAGAGGAGCGAAGGAGAGAGGAGCGGCAGCCGACAAAGAGAAATTTTGAATGAGAGAGTATTCGAGAGCCAACTCAAAACTAAACCCTAAACTCAAAATAAATTTCTGTTTGTATTAAATTATAGGCCCAGCGGGCTGCCTGTGGGCTTCGGCTTAAGCCCAGGCCTGGCCTGGCCCATCTTTAGGCCCGGCCTTACCTGGCCCATCACAGTGCCGGGCCGACCGGGTAAAGGGCGGGCCGGGCGGATATTAACGGGCCTCCGGGCCAATCGGGCTTTTTTGCCATCCCTAGATTGATTGGTATCATCAAAACTTCTCGCCCATCTCACTAACCCATTTATTACGAGAACGGAGTAGGTTCGATGGACATCAGATCCACTTTTGGGTCCAATGAGCTCCAATGCCGTCCAATCAGCATTGAAATATGTGCGCACAAAAATTAAAGCAAACACACAAATTTTAAAACAGAGCGCACACATCTTAATATGAATCAGACAATGATTGAGACCATCAAACCAAAGTAGGTCCCTAGCATCGGAACTACTACGAACTCATTCATTACACCCAAGAGCCCAATTAACTACATGTTGGTTATATCAATTATCTCCCGTTTCCAAAGACTATATTTGAATCTTTAATAAAGAAATCACTGCTACATAATAGGCGACTATACCCTATTAATTAAAAACACTAGTAATTGTATACGGTGTTGCTAACTGTGTACAACCTAATTGGGTATAAAAGTGTCAGCATATTCATATACGGTTGAGAACCGGGTACGTTTTTCTAAAAAATACGTATTTTTTGCAAAATATTCATACACAGTTTTTTAAATTAAAACTACGTATGAAAATATTTTTCAAACACGATTTTAATTTAAAAACAGTGTATGATTTATATTTACAAACAAATACGGTTATCTTAGATCAGAATTCATACTAAAAACCAATGTTATCAGAATCGGACCATACATCGATCCGGTAAAGTTTCGGATTAACGGTTTACTGATCGAACTGATGATTCAACCGGTTCAATTGCTAGTTTATTTAAATACCTATATATATGAGATGTGATAATTATTATAAAATAATCATATCTTTCTATATATTATTTGTAAAAATTCATACATACATATTAAATAATATAATAATAGTATAATATGATTTAAGAATGAATTTATAAATATATATATCAAAATTTAACATTTAAATAAATTAATAATTATAATTTTATTAAAAAAAGATTGAATGTTTTTAAGGTGGATAAAGCTTCTATCTTGTTTGATAATTTGTAAAAATAATAAGTTATATCTTAATAAAAATAGAGCACTTCAAAAAAAATAATGAAAATTAGAATAAAAATAAAATAATGATCATTGTTACTTTGAAGAGAATTTAATATAGTTTGAATTAAGCACAGCCTACCTCCTAAGACGTTTTATCATATACATAATTTATTCTCTTAGAATATCTAATATTTTGAGGTCATATGTGTAAAATTTATAGAATAAAATAAATTCTAGCATAGCAAGCACTTCATTGACTTTACATGTGATGGTGTACGATAGCAATCTCCTATTTCTCTCTCATATTTAATGCAAGGAAAGAAGCCGATATTTTTATTAAAACCCCAAAAAAAAACAAATTATCAAATCTGCTCCCACTCCAACTTTATTTTTATTTCTACCCCAACCGCCCATGGGATGGGCGGTCCACTTTCTGGACCTGACCGCCCGGCAGGCGGGCGGTCCACTACCCTTATCAGACCGCCCAGCAGCTGGGCGGTCCGCTATAAAACCCTATAAAAGAGCTTTTTCTCTCTCCTGATGAGCACAGTGTTCATTCCCCAATCCCACAAATTTCCAGAACCGAAAGAGAGAGCTGTCAGGCGATTTTGAGGCGATTTTTAGGTATGGACAGTAACAAACGAGGTAAGAAAGCGAGCAACCGAGATCGTGGCGTAGCGAGAGGAGGGTCAATTAGTGATCGAGGTAAAAATGAGAAAAAAAAATACAAGTGTCAAATATGTCGTGATTTTTTTAATTGTGAGACATGTAAGCTGGAGGAATGGAAAAAACGACATGTTCAGTATGAAATTTCAGACGATGACTTTGTGGAAAACCCCTACGGCTTTGGTTTGAAAAAGAAGAAAGTTGATCCAGAGCCTCCCGCATCGGACGACGAGTTTGTTCCGTGTACTGGTAAGGCTACCACTTCGTCTGCTGTGACTGATCCAGATCAGGCAAACTCTGATGATGATTTTGTTCCATGCACTTTCAAGGCTCGTTATAAGAAGTAGATTTTTTAGGAATTTATGTTGTAGAATTTTTAGAAATTTATGTCGCAGACTTTATTTCAATAGTTTTGTGTTTGTTTATATTTTATGTTGTTAGTTTTTGTATACGTAATTAAGTAATAAAAATAACAAAAATGAAGCATATAAAATAATCGAGGCAAATAAAAAATTGCATAGGTCACAAACTACCAATTAGAATAGTTCACAATATACATCTAAAATAGTTCATAACATAATTTAACAAAACTTGGTAATCAGCGACGACGGCCGAACAAACTCAAAATACGACGCCTGGGTCTGGGTGCAGCTGGTTCTGCGGCACTACCGGATGTCTCTCCATGGCTACTACCGGTTCCTGGGCTTTCATGAGTGCGGCGGCTACTACCGGTTCCTGAGCTTTCACCCCTGCGGTGGCTACTCCCGGTAGCCTCAGCAACAACTCTAGCATTTTCTCTTTCGTTGGCTCCGTTAATGGCATCTGCATTGCATTCCAGTTGAAATAAAATCAAAACAAAATATAAGTAAACAAATAAAATATAAGTAAATAAAAAAAATATAAGTAAATAAAAGGAATCAACCGTACCTGCTCGCTGCCTGTCAGTTGTTGAACGGCGGGCCTGATGTCCCATTCGCCTACCTTCCATCTCGTCCATGTTCATTACTTGACGCTTGTGGGGTCTTCTTCCTTTTCTGATCCACTTGCTTGCGGGACAGACTTTATCACCAACATAGGGCGGCCACTGATACTGGTTGGGATAAGGATGGAAAGATGCACCCCAAGTACTCGCAAGGTACTCGGTATGGTACATGTCTGCGACATAATCATCCTCAGGGAAGTTTCTCTCCCGGCACACCGCCATAACATGAGAACAAGGTATGTGGGCCAACTGGATTCCTTGGCAAGTGCATGTTACAATATTGTCAGGTGCAAAAATAACAACATACTTGAACATCCTTTTCACAAACTCCATAGTCCCATCCGGTCTACGGCCGGTTGGAGCAAACTCATCTGGACAGTGCACTTCGAATTCCAATTGGTTATCCCCGTACGGGACAACTCTCATAACTGCACCTTTCTCCCTATGTTTCCTTAGTTTCCCCTCCACCCTTGTTGAAAACGTTTGATTCCTGGACAGTAATTCAGAAAATATAAGTCAACAAATAAAAATATGCATACCTTGGCAAAATCTCTGAATAAAAATATACATACCTGGACAGTAATTCGAGGGCTTTAACACGCCGTGCAACAAACCATGCATTTAACTTGTAGAAGGTGTCATCCACAATTGCTGCCACGGGCAACTGCCGGCTCTGCTTGAAAACAGCATTCAAGGACTCAGACCCATTTGTGGTCATAATTCCCCATCGGAAACCTCCATCACGGGCTTGCAATATCTTCTCATATCGAGGTGGCTCAGCCAGATCGGCGGGATTATTTTTTCCCACCTTGAGTAAGTACAAATTTGCCTTTGGACAGTACTGAAAAAAAAAAAATTCAGATGAGAAAACATTTGATTAAATAATTCAGAAAATATAAGTCTGTGAAAATATACATACCTTGGCAAAATCTTTGAACATCTCTTCCACCCTTCTCGGCTTCTTCTTCTTGGCACCAATTCTGAATGTATCTGCAACCCATTTTCCAGATCCGCAGTTCTTGTGTAGTTGTCTGTAACATGTTGCATACACAGTCTGTGCACACATTCGCCGTTCGCTGTCGACCACCCGAAATCTGGGCGATCAAAAACATATTTGATTCCTTTGTGCTGGTCTGATATGACACAAAAGAACCGGTCGCCAACCACTTGTCTTCTTACGAACCTCATGAAAAATCCCCAGTTTTCCCCATCCTCCTTCTCAACAATTGCAAAGGCCAAAGGCAACAACTGGTTTTCAGCATCATATGCACATGCGATCAGCAGTCTCCCGTCGTAACGGCCAGACAGGAAGCATGCATCCACACTGATGACCGGTCTAATGTATGGCACAGCTTGAATACATGGACCGAACGCCCATGCTATGGCCTTGAATTGCACCGCGTTGTCGACATCCCGTACGCCTATATTCCAACATTCAAAGACAGTGCCAGGATTTGTACTTACTATGGCCTGCAGCAATGGTGCAAGCAAGTTGTATGAACCATGCCAGCTACCGAACATTCGGCAAATCGCAAGTTCACGCCCTCTCCACAACCTGTTGTATTTTGGGACGACATGCTTGTAAACGCGTCTGACATGTCTAGCGACCTCCTTAAGGCTCATCGATGGGTCATCCTTAACGTCATTCTCAATTACATCGGCAATAAGTGAAGCCGTAAGATTTGCATGGTCTTTCCTTGATGACGCAGCCTTGCATGTGTGAGGTGGTTCACACTTCTTAATAATCCATGCCTCGCCCTTACCCACAGGGGTTGCATAGAGACGGAAGTGGCAATGCTCTTCGTCTTTACAAACAATTACTAACCTTCTTCGGTCCCTTTTTTCAGTTATGCACTCCCAGTTGCCGTGAACATGGACCTCATGTATTTTCTTCACAAGTTCATCTATGTTGGTGTAAACCTGCTGCGGAGCAAGCTCTTGACTGTACCTGACACGCGGCCCAAAAAATGAGATGTCTGCCTCTTCAAAAGCAGTGGTATCGTTGAATGTGGGGCACGGATGCCTATCTTTCCGACCTCTAATCGGAAATCTGTCTTCCTTAGGTAAATAATCTCCATCACCTTCTGACAGGTGATCAGAATCCCAATCCCCTTCCCATTCGTCACCTGTTTCCAAATTTCCTTGTGGTACGGCATCGACCTCAGCATCAAGGTCAAGGTCTCTCCGGGTAGCAACGGGTGACACTATAGGTATTGATGGTGGTACAGATGAAAATCTGGGTTGGATTGGGGTTTCAGGAGGAGGTGGTGGTGGTGGTGGTAGATCGGTGGTAAAATCAGGTACATAATTCTCATAAACGGGTGATACGGGCGGTTCATAACTCGAGTGGCGGGGGTTGTCATACCTCGAGGGGTGGGGGTTGTCATAACTATAGTGGCGGGGGTTGTCATAACTAGAGTGGCGGGGGTTGTCATACCCCGAGTGCTCACGACCCGAGTTGTCATAACCCGAGTGATCATAACTCGAGCTGTCATAACTCGAGTGACGCGGGTTGTCATAACCCGAGTGATCATAACCTCTATTTTCTCTAGATGTTCCAACCCCGGGTTCACGCTGAACTCTACTGGAATATAAGTCCATTACCATTACCCCCTGTGTCTGAAAAGTGTTGTAAACACTCCTCCATACCGACTCATCAGTTATTGGATACCTGGTATAGTAAGGTCTACCACCACTTACTGTGTTAATCCGGGTAGCTAAATCTATATCACACCGGTTGGGGTTCACACCAATTTTTTCATACACTATTCCCCTCAGTTCAACAAATGAGGTATTTTCATTTACCTCAAAGCCGTAGGCTGCTTCCTTGGTGTACTGTGCTCCCTCCGCACCCCGGGTAAACTTCCCGCCCACATACAGTGCAACCAACATATTTCCGTGCTGGAATTACTGTTCTGGAAATACTGTGCTGAAAATACTGTTCTGGAAATACTGTGCTGGAAATACTGTGCTCGCTGTTACTGTGCTGGGATTACTGTGCTGAGATTACTGTGCTGGGATTACTGTGCTGGGATTACTGTGCTGGGATTACTGTGCACAATCGCCTCAAAATCGCCTCTGACGGCTCTCTCATCTCTCATTCGATCGGTTCTGGAAATTTGTGGGATTGGAATGAATACTGTGATCATCAGGAGAGAGAAAAGGCTCTTTTATAGGGTTTTATAGCGGACCGCCCAGCTACCGGGCGGTCTGATAAGGGTAGTGGACCGCCCGCCCGCTGGGCGGTCAGGTCCAGAAAGTGGACCGCCCATCCCACGGGCGGTTGGGGTAGAAATAAAAATAAAGTTGGGGTGGGAGCAGATTTGATAATTTGTTTTTTTTTGGGGGTTTTAATAAAAATATCGGGGAAAGAAGTGTACAAAAGTTAACTAGTATAAAACCGGATTTCTTCAAACCAAGCTTCTGGTTTTTTTTTATGAAAAACCAACCCATTAAACCGGTTTCTATTGGTTCAATAGCAGAAATGGTCTTCTAAACGAATCAATCTGGAAAAGGCTCCAATTGCGGTTTTTTCCAGTCCTACCGACGGGTCTGATCCGCTTCTAAAAACTATGAATTTAAACACAATACATACCAAAAATAATATATTTACAAATATAAAAAATATTTACAATTACATTATACAGAAGAAAATAAGATGACATCTAGTCTATCTAACTATTAGTAAACATTCATGGGACATCGAATCTGGCAGGAGTTGTAATGGTCATTGGCAGATCCATGTACAAATTGGGGTAGACAAGTGTCTACTCTTGGATTTGAATTTTTTATTTTGATCAAGTACTAATTATTCAATGTGTTTACCCCTGATCCGATATAGTGCCTACCCTTGGTTCGAGTAAGTCCGATTCTTGAGCCAATTCCTTCTGAGTTTTAGTCGATTATGTGTATTTCAGTTTTTTTCGGATATGCGATACTCTATTTTGTAAAAAGAATGAAACAAAATAAGAAAACAAGAAAGATATACGATGGTACCTATTATTACAATTCAAAGAAATGGGTTGGCCGAACTTTTTGTGTCTTTTATTATTCAACACTTATATTTCTGTTAAATTTTTATCTAAACTTTAACTTAAATTTACTAATTGGCTAAGAACAATCCCACTTTGAATTGTGCCAAACGAATTTTTAATTAGGTTACTAAAAATATTTTAATGCTGTGTAAATTGATTTTATGATTATAACCGATTTTATAATAAACAAAGTTATAGGGATTTAGTTGTAATTGTGTATCTGATAAGTTAATAAATTTGAATTCAATTATCTATTTGAATCCGATTAGTACCCTACCCAGACAAAATTCCTAAATTTGCCCCTGGTAATGGTGATGTACAATGATCAAGGGAGTTCAACAGATATGCAAAGCAGATACATGTCAATTACACACCCTTTCCACGCAGAAGCCATAGCACTACTCGAAGCAATTTGGTATGTAAAGTCGCTTGGGCTGGTACAGCAACGGGATTGCAAGTGTTAGTTCGAGCGGTGACAAACAACAATTTTGAAGAGGTACCATGCTGGCAATAACTGGAAACCATTCTCAGATCAGTAGCTGAGCTCCAAAATATGGAAGATCGAATCACAGTCAGATTTGCCACAAGAGAAGTACTGACGGCACCACACCAGTTAGCAAACCAGGCAAGAAGAAGGGGATCGAATCAGGGGGGCACAACTGGAGAAAACCCGATAAACCAACGATTAGATCGAGGAGACTTCCTAATTGAGAGATAAAGTAACCTCTTAGAAGATCACGGCAGTAGCTGGTAAAAGAATCGAGAGCTTGGCGATGAAACAGGCACAACAGGGCACTTGCTGGTAAGAGTAGAAGGTATTGTCAGGGAGTTAGAAGGAAACTTGCGTTTAAAACCCTTACTTATTCACTTTTTACAAAATGGAAAGGGACGGGTTGATAGGAGCCTTTTACCTTTTGAATTAGGAGACTTTGATAATTTAAAGTAGTCCGTTGTCTTTAGCTTGGTAGGTTTTAAAATACTTTATGTAATTTTTAGACCTTTATTAATATATCACGCTTACGGACTTCTCTCAAAATAAATAAATAAATAGAGTAAACCTGCTGTTACATATTGCATGTCTGACTAGAGTGGAAAATACGTGTCGTTCTGTGCCGTGACCAAGTTAATTTTTCACGTGTTATGCCGTGTTGTGACTAAAATGTCAAGAGGTAGTTACGACACGCGAATGGTCATGCCACGTGAGTCCCTTCGTGTCGAAACGTGCTGTGACCAAACGTGACTCACATGACCAAAATGTCAAGTGCCGTGTTGTGTCAAATTTTTAAAAGATTTTCACAGCACGCGAATGATTACGGCACGGAACACGCGAGTCACGGCACGTAACCGACACGCATGCCGTGCCGTTCCGTGATGGAGCCGACTCCGCCATGCCATTTTTTCCCTCTATGCGTGACTATATGAAAACAAAGAGAATCATTCTTTTGGAGAAAAGCAGACACACTCATCCATTTATTTGATAAACTGGAGATGTCCAGTTATCCTGTAACAGTGATTTTACCTATTCAAAATTCCATTACCATACATTATGCATAAAATTTTATGGTTAAACCTCTTACACATCTGATCTGCATCCATCCGACAGTTTAGATTTCTTGTTTAATTACTTGATCTCTTCCTCTTCTGATCTGATAGCTAATGTCGTCCGACATAAACTAGATAAGTGGAAATTTCGACTGCCATTAATTTCGTTAAATTCATTTACACAGGGACAAAAAGCTAATAAACCAATCAATTTGTTAAATTCATATGCGATTAATGGAGCTACATTTGTCTTAATATCATGGAACTCCTCTCCTCTGCCTCAAGGCTCTCCAGAAGCAACTTTCCATCTTGTAGCTTGAAGCAATATTTTGCCGTACTCTTCTACCCTCTCCACACTTGGCAGAGCCTTCTTCACGAAATCCACAGCCAGAAAGCATTTTTTCCATTCTACCAGTAATGGCACCTTTGTCTCATCAAACAACTTGACCTCACACATGTTCTCGACTGCTTTGAAAAAACCAACGGTGTCTCCACCAAAGAATCCCTTCCCAGTCCCACTAGAGCATTTCTTCAAAACTCCTTCCAATTGCTCTAGCATACTGAATGAATCGGCAATTTTTTCTGCCTTTGTCTCCTCCGTAACAGCTTTCAAGATACCAATAATTGATTGTGCAAACTGCACGAGAAAAAAAATATTAATAAATTTTTTTACTTTCGTATTTCAGCTCCAAACTCATAACTTTTGTTATTAATTATATATAGAACTATAAATTTCATATATATATGTGTGTGTATTGTGGTTGATCGTGTAATTAAACGACTAGTAATTTAAATACCTTATCGTCAACGTAAGTTGCCCAGAAGCGAGCAATGGCGCGTTCGTAAGGATCAGCAGGGAGCAGAGGAGGCCCATTATTACCAGACCAATTCTCATCAATGTACTGCAAAACCACTAACGACTCGCAGATACTTCGATCGCCGTGGATAAGTACCGGCACTTTCATGTGGATAGGATTGTGTTTGAGAAGAAGCTCGCTCTTAATTAAAAGATCCTGCTCAAGGTACTCATAACTCAGCCCCTTTTGTTCCAGCACCATTCTGAGTTTCTAACCCTGACTACGTATGTGCTAGCTAGGCCATGCCCCCAACAGCTTGAGATCCCCTTCTGCCATTTTCACTCTGTTTTATGGAAATTGATATAATTTATCTCTATGTTGTATGCGGAGCTTAAATAAGGTACAAGTGTTGACTGCCAACAAAAAGTTAATCCAAGTGGTGGAATTATATATGATTGCCAATAAAAAGATAATACAAGTGGTGGATGGAATTATATATATATATATAGAGAGAGAGGAGGGATCAAGTTATAACAAATTTGAGTTACAACAAAGTTACAACAATCATTTTTTTTTCATTTTCAAAGTCCAAATCGTTGATCCAAACCGTTCAACTTGATCTCCACAATAAAATGTGCTTGCAAATCAAACTTTACATTTTTTTGAATTTCTTTTTACTATTTTTTAAGTATTTTACAAAATATAGTCATATTCAGATAATTGAATTTTGTACCCATCTTAATAAATAGTAAAAAAATAAAAAAAAATGTAAAATTTGATCTGCAAGCACATTTTATTTAGATAATTATGTTGAATGGTTTGGATCGACGATTTGGACTTTGAAAATGAAAAAAATGGTTGTTGTAACTTTGTTGTAACTCAAATTTGTTGTAACTTGATCCCTCCTCATATATATATATATAGAGTAGAACTAGGGTGCTCTCGAGTTCACCAAGTCCTTGGTGAACTCAAGTACAAAACTCATAGGATCGGCTTCAAACGACGAATCTGACCGTTGAAACCCGTCTACCTTACGAGTGATGCGTCTATATGCAAAAAATTTACATTTTGAAATTAATTTTGCATAGAGTCAAGTGGTCAAAAAACGTCAAAAAATGAATGCATTAAAATTAATTTATTAACCTTCTAATTTTGACCACTTGACTTTATGTAAAATTAATTTCAAAATTTAAAATTTTTGCATGTAGACGCATCACTCATAAGGTAGACGGGTTTCAACGGTCGAATTCGTCATTTGAAGCTGATCTGATGAGGTTTGGACTTGAGTTCACCAAGGGCTTGGTGAACTCGAGAGCACCCTAGTTCTACTCATATATATATATATATATATATATATATATATATATATAGAGAGAGAGAGAGAGAGAGAGAGAATGGCTAAGATACAAACGTTTGTTCCTGGACTTAGGAGCAAACAGTTCGGTTCTCCGATTTTCAAAGTCCAAACAGTCTATCCAAACCGTTAGATATTCGATCTATATTAAAATGTGCTTGGAGACCAAATTTTACATTTTTTAGAATTTTTTTACTATTTATTAAGCTAGTTTGAAAACCGCTGTTTTTCAATGGTGCATAAGTTTAATAAAATCACCGGTTTTCAAACCAGCTTAATTAATAGTAAAAAAATTGTAAAAAAGGTAAAATTTGGCTCCAAGTGCATTTTAATATAGATTGAATATCTAACGGTTTGGATCGACTGTTTGGACTTTGAAAATTAGATAACCGAATTGTTTGTTCCTGAGTCCAGGAACAAACGTTTGTATATTCGTCCTTTTTGCCTCAAAAATCTTCTCTTTCTCTTCGTCCCTTCCTCCCTTTCTCTTGACAGTGTTGAGGATATTGTGAGGGGGAGAGAGAGAAAGATTGGTATTATAGGGTCTAAAACAGCGAAAAAAATAAATAAATAAGGGTACATGCCATTTAATGGCCACTACTGAAATAAATACGGTACCGGCCATTAAATGGCTGGTAATTAAATAAATACTGATAGGCCCATGTACCAATGGCCCTTACCAAACTCGAATCTGGCCCATAACAGTATTCAGGATTCGGACCCTGCAAAAGGGCCAACCTGAAATATTGCAGAACAAGGCCCTTAATACAACCATGGCCCAAAAAACAACTCGGAACCCGGACCCCCTCCCGGGGCCAGCTTGAGACCATGCATCCCAGGCGGGCCGCTGTCCAGTAGGCCCGAAAGGAAAACCCAGACTCCGACCCCTTCCGGGGGGCCAGCTCGAGACCGAACAAAGCAAGGCTCGAAGCCTAAAGGTCGAATGGCTGAACGAGGGCCGAAGCTAAGCCTTGATCGATCAACTTAAAATAATTTGGCCTGCGGAGTCAAGCTGAGCCTTGATCAAAGAGGCCCAGCCCAGTATCGACTTCGCGTCACCGCCAATTATGCGAGTATCACCGCCTATTATGCGGGCACCCCAGCTGCTATGCGGACTCCCGTTACTGTCGTTGATAAGACACCGCAATAGTAAAGGGCCCCCTATTTAAGGCAGAAGTTACCCGGTAAAAGGGGATCGCATTTAATTCAAACTAAGCAGGGTATCTGAGAGGTTAGAGCACTGATACCCTCCCACCTCCACGCACACTCATAGTCTCGGCCCGTTTAACTCGAAACGGGACGAGCCCAATTTCTGGACCTAGTTCCCATACTGCCTGCTCCTCCTGGACAGGACGTATCAAATATGGTATCGGCCATTTAATGGCCGGTATGGACTTTTTTATCGAATCCCAGCGGATCTGGGTATATTTATTAATTTCTAATTAACTTTGGATATTAATAAAGATCTTGGGATATATTGCAATTAAGTATTATTGAAGCGCTAATTAAGTGTTAGATAGTTGAACGGTTAATATTTTACTTTATGCGTGACAAATTAGTTTTTCATTATGCTAAGTTTAATAGACGATATATTAAAAATATTGGGAATACAGCTATAATCATACTTTTGTTATTTTGAAAATCATTCGTTTAATTGTCACAGTTTGTTAAATAAATTTCTTATTAACATAATGCATCTTCTCTGAATGATTATTTTTTCTTTCTTTGACAATTTAAATTGTTGGATATATAATATTAAACGTGAAATGATGTGTAAAAATTATGAATCCTATACATTATTAATCAATGTTTGAATATGCCACCATACAACATATTAGTGTTATTTAATGTGTTTAAATGCTCCAATAAAAAATTAACTAATACTTAACTGAGGTACTCCCTCAACTAACGAGTTTATATAGAGAAACACCCAATAATAGCCTCATGCAGCCTCTGGCGTGCTGCACACGGCGTCCCGTGCGGTACAAAAAATATATACAGTTTATATTGTTTATATTTGAATTTACAAGTATTTATATTTCATATGTAAAATATACAGTTTGTAATGACAAAATAAATTTAACATTAAAAAAAATTATGTTTAAATTATATATGTATTTTACGTACTTTTTCTAATGAGAAAAATAATAGTCGAAAATATGTTAATTTTATTACAATATGAATTAGGTATCCGAATTATATTCGATCCTGTTACGTCAAGAAATTCTCAACAATAAAAATTACAATTTTTAGAACATAATAGAAATTTTCTTGATGAACTAGGAGTTGAAAACTAAAACAATTATAATATTAGTCTGAAATTTCGAAACAGTCCGACTTAATCGAATTTGGAAATCTATATCTTATAAACAAAAGAATTAAATTAACTTACATGTATATATAATTATATACATGAATTCTTCTTTTATTAATAACAAACAAATGGAGGGTCTATTTAGCAAATTTCCAAATATTACACATGCTCTCTCTCTTTCTTTGTGCATTTCCTCCCCTGTGGTCCGACCCCCTCTCTTTGTGTGTCCGCCAAAAGAAAGAGAAGGAAAATCTCTCCCTTCTCCCTCAAAAAAATCCATCAAAGAACTTGAGAAATTGAAGAAAGAAATGGAAATTGTTGATCATCTCTCTCTCTAGTGCTCCATTGATAATTCCTTTCTCTCCTCTCTTCTCAAAATCCGAAAATTTCTCCATTGTTAGGGTTTGCCTCAAATCTGAAATTTTTGTATAAGTTTTGAGTAATCCATCTCCATTAAGCTTCTATGTTGTTAATTTGATAATTCCTTTCTCAATTTTCTCTTAATCTTGGTTTTCTATCTAGGGTTTGGTTCAAATCCGAAAATTAGAGAAGAGTGGTGATTAATCTAGTCTAATCCAACAACTAGAGGTGTTAATTGGTAAGTTCTTCTCTTTTTCTTTTAAAATCTGGAATTTATTTTGGTTTTGATTAATTTAGGGTTTGTGTAGTTGGAGAAATTTATTAGTTACTTCTTAAATCTTTTTATATGTTCAACCATTAAATTAGTATAAGAATCAATTGATAACCGTCAAATAATTAGGGTTTAAGAATAAATACTTTGAATTTCGGCCAAAGGTAATTAGAAGGGTTGATGACCGAATCTGAAATTTTGATGTATATCTCGTTTTTATTTGCATCTAAGTGGGAATTTCATAGAAATATTGGTTTTAAAAGGTTGATACAAAGGTATATGGATTATGTTAAGGAAAGTATAAAGAAACTAATATAACTCAAGTAACCATATCGATCGTCGAAGAAAGATTAAATAAATTATATATGTTGATATAGGTGTAGGCTCGGTTGAGCAAGATTTTGCGGGACCTTTCGAGACGTCCGAACCATAAGTGCGAGATACGCTCTTCGTAATCAGGTGCGGGGTTCTTGGACTTGTTTGATGTTTCATTTTCAGAAATTAAATTCTTCTCGATTGTCATGTTGAATGCTTGATTGTTGCATAATTTGAAATTCATGTTGCATGTTTGATTGTTGCATAATTGTAATTGTGTGAATTGTTTGCATAAACCAATATGGTTAAAACCGAATTGTGAGGTGGCTGATGGAATTTATGTGAAATATTTGATTGTTGCATCATTGGAATGACGTGAATTTATGTGCATAACCCAATCAATTTAGAACCGAATTGTTGTGAGATGATTGATTTGCATATTCGTATGATTGTCAATTGATGTGTTATATTAATTGTTCTAGAGGTGAATGAATTTGCCATGCTGACCTGTATAGGTGGCTTGGATAAGGTGACGGTGACCTATCTGTTGACCTGTTTCTGAATTTGCCATGCTGACCTGTATAGGTGGCTTGGATAAGGTGACGGTGACCTATCCGTTGACCTGTTTATGAATTTGCCATGCTGACCCGTAGAGGTAGCTTGGATAAGGTGACGGTGACCTATCCATTGACCTGTTATGAATTTGCCATGCTGACCCGTAGAGGTAGCTTGGATAAGGTGACGGTGACCTATCCGTTGACCTGTTTATGAATTTGCCATGCTGACCCGTAGATGTAGCTTGGATAAGGTGACGGTGACCTATCCGTTGACCTGTTTATGAATTGTTGCAAGGCTTTGAGCTGATTTTGATCCTATGTGAATGAGACTTGCAAGGTTGAGCCGTATGGCTGACCTTGATTCCGTGTGAAATGCATCGTAAAGTTGAGCTGTATAGCTGACTGGGAACCAGACTTTAGTAAACTGTTAAGCCAAAGCACTGCAGATGGGTGTCAGATAAAGGGTCCAGCTCGGTGGAACATCTGTAGGCGTCAGTAACCCTACAGATGAGGGTTTGATAAAGGGTCCAGCTCGGTGGAACATCTGTAGGTGCTACCAGTCATAATAAAATGATTTAAGCCAAATATGTGTTGTTTGAACTTCATCTTGGAAATTCCGTGAGTTGTGCTTCACTTGTTATTGTTGTCGAGCATATGCATTCATTTATATATTAATATAGAACTGTTAATATACTTTTGTATGGGTTTCATTTTTGGACATGGATTCTGATTGCAAGTCCAATAACCTGATTGTGGCAATTCGCACTGAGAAATTATTCTCACCCCCACCCTTTGGGTTCTTTTTACAGGTTGCGATACGACTGATTCTAGGGAGGCACACGAGTAGTAGGCCTTTGGTATATGTCACCATATTACCTTAGTAGTTGTTTTGTTATTTGACTAGAGATGTATATATATTTTTATTGGATAGTTCTCTAGGTCATACCCTATGGTTGGTATCCGTATGAGATACGTTTTGTATATGCCACTGTTACCAGATGTTGGGTACTTGGATTGTTATATATAAACTTGTTTGAGTGAGTCTATGGTACGACGCGTATGACAGTCTCAAGTGTAATTCGAAATCCGAACCTTTGAAGTTTTGTCAAAATTCGTGCTGAGAGATGCGCTGGATCAGACGTTAACGGAGCGACTCGGTTAGAGTTTGGATGGTCCGTCTCTTATTCTCTTCTCCTCTCCAGCATGAAAAAGCCTCCTTAGAACCCTCGCGATTTCAGTCGCGGCCCCAGTTAGGGTTTTCTCTCCTCTTCCTCATTCCACTCCGCAAGCTGTAGCCAGGCACCTCCGCCTCTATCTCTCTCTCAACCCCCTCCACCTCTCTCACTTGAACCCTCTTTGATTCGGGTGCCTCCAGTTCTCCCCTCCGTAAATCCATTTCCTCTTCTCCGTCTGGATGTGCTACGCACTTGTTGCCCCTCCGTTCGAGTTGTTCACCACTGAGACTTCTCCTCCATACCGCGACTGTTGCTGCTATGGGGAATCTGTCATCCTCTCTATCTCGCTGTTATTGTTGTGTTTATGATAGAGTGTTTATTTATTGTTTTTTCTGTTGGATTATTGGATTCGTGAAGACACCTGACAGGGTTGGATTTATTATTGTTCCCTGTCATGCTTTTTTTGTCTGGTGGGTGTTATTTTGGTCCAATTAATAAAATGCTTGCCTTAATTTAACTAATAAATGCCACATTGCCTGGTTAATAGATGCATCTGATAATCTAATTTGAGTTATAGATGCCACTTTGCATTTTATCAATCCATCCAAAAAAAGTAAATGAGCAATAAGCTTTATTATTCCGATTATTAAATCTTAACGGGTATCGAATCGTGTTTTTTGGTTGGATTAATAAAATGCTTGATTCTTTGACTGATGTTTTTAGTTCTGAATTGTGCTTGCTTCAGTAAATATGTTACTTTGCTTGAGTAATAAATGTTAAAAAATAATCTAATTGTGAAGTGTTTTTGCTGCCAGTCATTCAATTTGATAGTTCTAAGTTATTTAACTTTCAATTTGATAGTTCTATTTCATTTGTATGATTATTTGAGTGTCATTTTTTCATCAGGGCATTCTCCTTTTTAGCAATTAAGTACAAGTTTATTAAACTATATTTGCAGGGTACATATTTGCAGCGAAATCAAAACCGTATGTGAAAAGGCTGCATATGTGAAAAAAAGTTGGTTCACTATTGTACAGATTTGGTGCATTTGTTTATTAAGTAAGATGAGCATGATATTTTGTAACTTTGTAGCGTGTTTTCCATAGAATTTTGATATTTCAGAGGAATTTATAAAAATAATCATGTTCTTTATGTATGCAAATACCGTCTTATCTGATGATTGTTTGTGCACTGTGCTTGATGTCTTTTCTTCTCCTTTCTATTATTTGAATTATGTTTGGCGCTTATCAATTAATGAACAAATTGTACAATAAGCTACAACTGTAAAATATTTGACATCACTTTAGCTAGTTGTTGATTAGAATAATTTTGTATTTCAACTACTTTGTAAATGTCTATACAATAACAACAAGGTTAATACTTTTTATATCATCCCATGCATAACTATAGTCAAAATATAAAGAATATAAATGACATTAAATTCTCCACCAAAGTTAAAGCAAACATGAACATTTTTTTTTTTTGATAAAGAGGCATAATGCGCTTCCATTATAGAAAAAAAGAGAATAATACAATGTATGAAAATAAAAAAATGACATACTACCCGGAAAAACCCACACCTTTATTGGTCTCAGTTACATACCCGACTTCCTTAATCAGGTACTGAACTCCAATAGAGCAGTACCTAGATTTCAGTCGCTATTAAAACTCATCATAGACCGAAGGCAAACTCAAGTACATCCATTCCTAAAACCCAAAAAAACATCAAATGCCACAGTCTGTAACCTATATCAAGTCCAAGGCATAACCCACATAGCAAGAACTACCTATTTATTACATCAGGACTAACATGCCAAGCAACACCCAGAGCCAGTACAAATGTAAGGCCGCAACAGTTGTACCAATGGTACATCAAATGAGCAAAGGAAGTTCAGCATATATAAGGTGTAAGAGCCTATTCAAGAGACCAGCTGGATGGGTACCCATGGCATAGGGTGATCAGGAGGCAACTCAAGAGCTCGTAAAGGAGGAAGGGACTGGAGGGGCACCATGTCCATACATGAAAATAAACAACAACATACATTAAATTACCAATAAATACATACAACAAATGAGTTCAAATAAAACAAGAACATACACTTTCTGCATCTTTATAATGAAATATCAAATTATCAGAAGTGCATGAGATCAAATTAATAAAGGGAAACATTGAGATAAAAAAGATATATTCGGTTTTACCAAATGGCCACCTTGGCCGCAAATGGTTACCGTGCCATTGGCCCCGACTTGCACGGCTATGGTGACCCTGATGCACCAACCAACCCGGCCGCTTATACCGTTTTTCATATTATTGGTTTGGCTCCTTGACCACTTAGAGCTGCCACGTGTAAGTCTTGCTTGCTTCTCTCAGGCAATTGTCAAACACTTTCCATGCACTTAACTTCTAAATGCTACTAGGACTATAATACAACTTGTGACCTATTAGAAAAATTGCCAAATTTTTCAGAGGTGGCAGAGGGTTTTGATCTAGTCAGGTCACACAAATCCAGATTTGTGTCATTTTTGTTAGGATCAGGGTAAGATAGTAGAATGAGATAATTTTTTATTTCAATTATTTGAGGTCACGGGGGAGAGAGGGAGGGAGAGAGAGACTTCTTCACATGAGGGCGAGAGCCAGCGCAAGGGAGATGAGGGTTCCGGTGCGGCGACTGAAATCGCGAGGGAGAGAGAACGAGAGACTTCGCTGGAGAGAGATAAAAGACGGAGCATTCAAACATTTAACGGAGTCGCTCTGTTAATTCTTAATCCATTACATCTCTTAACACGAAAATTGATAAAGATTCAAGAGTTCAGATTTTGAATTACACTCGGGACTGTAATACGCGTCGTACCATAGACTCACTCAACTTGTTTTATTCTTTTATTGTGCTATGATGAGTTATAACGTAATTGCCTTGTAAGCATACATGGAGTTGTATGCTTACGGCGGGGCTCTGTCACTACTCATGGCTGCGGGGTGTGACAGTTCCGTATTCATATCCGTTTAATATCCGGTCAACGCTATTAAGCAAGTAAAAAATTAATTTTCTTAGAATTTCCTCCATACCGCCATTATCGAGCACCTCAGTTGGCAGATGCATATATACCACCACAGGCATTTACCAGAGACAAGTTAGTCAGTATGAAAAGAGCAATGAGTTATACAAAGCCCCTGAACCACTCCAATCAAATTCTTTCAGAGCTATTAATTGCTTCGATTTGTGAAGGGCAGAAACCTGAGTGTCTTATTTCTTTTGCACAGGGTAAAAAAGCTAATTAACAAATAAATTGTAACTATCTCTCCGTTGTAATTTCAACTAATCAGAATACCCCTTTCAATTATTACTGAACAATAATGTATTTTTCCACGTGGTGGCTTGAAGCATTCTCGCGTACTCTTCTACCCTCTCCGCACTCGGCATAACAAACTTCACGAAATCCGCAGCGAGGAAGCGTTTTTCCCACTCTACCAGTAATGGCATCTTTGTCTCATCGAGCAGCTTGGCCCCTGATATCTTCTCGACTACCTTGATCCAAGTCAAATCGCAACCTAACGTCACATCAAGGAAACCAATGGTATCTCCACCAAAGAATCCCTTCCCAGCAGAGCATTTCTTGAAAGCTCCTTCCAATTGCTCTAGCGCAGCAGCTGTATCGCCAATCTTTTCTGCCTTTGTCTCCTCTGAAGCAGCTGACAAGATACCAACAATTGATTTTGCAAACTACAAAAGAAAAAAAATGAAATATTAACTTGTTACCTTTGTAATTGGGTCATCTCCAAATCTCATAACTTCTGTTATCATAGAACTTAATTTCATATATATTTTGGTAGATAATGAAGTTAAACAATTAATTAATTTAAGTACCTTATCATCAACATATGCTGCCCAAAAATGAGTAACGGCACGTTCGTAAGGATCAGCAGGAAGCACAGGAGGTCCGGTACCAGACCACTTCTCATCAATGTACTGCAAAACCACCAACGACTCGCAGATACTTCGATCACCATGGATAAGTACCGGCACTGTCTTGTGGATCGGATTGTGTTTGAGAAGAAGCTCGCTCTTGTTTTTAAGATCCTCCTCAAGGTACTCATAACTCAGCCCCTTTTGTTCTAGCACCATTCTTACCCTGATTACATATGGGCTAGCCCAGAACCCCAACAGCTTGAGATCACCTTCCGCCATTTTCACTCTGTGTGAGAATTAATGTTTTTGGGAAATTGATTGATTTCTGTCTATGTTGATGTGCGGCATAAATAAGATAGAAGTGTTGACTGCCAATAAAAGATAATCTAAGTGTTGAATTTATTATTGATAATACCGTCAGCAATGAGGACACCTCCTTCCATTACAGAGTGGGGTTCTTTTGTGGGCTGGTTTTCTGTTTACAAGGATGTAGTGTTGTTCCTTTAAGATTTTGGTGATGGATCAAGTTATTAGACACATAGTTTTATTGACTTTATATTTAGTTGATAATTAACTATGGCAATCAATTATTTGGTTATTAGACATATAATGTATCCTTTTTTTTCTTTCTTTGACAATTTGAATTGCTGGATATATTAAAAAATTATGAATCCTATACATTATTAATCAATGTTTGAATATGCCAGCATAAAACATATTATCGTTATTTTAATGTGTTTAACTGCTCAATTAAATAATTACCTGAGGTACTCCCTCAACTAGTGAGTTTATTGCATATCTTTCCACAGAGGTATGGAGAGCATGAAATCTAAATCTCGCAGTGCAGTTGCACAAGTTTTTTTGTTTTCTAGCTATTTCGTATTGACCGTAGATAAAAATCTTACACCTACTCATCTTATCGGATATGGTACGGATCGGATAAACGGATAAAAGGGGCCATTGACACTCCTACTTGAAAATCAACCAGAGAATATTTTAGTGATGTTTGTGCTTGGAGAAGACGGTACAACTGGTGCTCTGCTTCGATGACCGTACCTTGGAGTCCGAATCTGCTGCGATTCCGAGAGGGATCGCAGGATTCTGAAATTCCGATATCAACGGTTCAAACTTTTTTGTGCGCGGATCTCGGAAACGTTCTCAGAAAAGTAAATTTCATGCACGCATCTCGAGAAAGACCAATTATAGCCTATTGCAATTGCAATTGTTCATAATGATGATACCGAGAATTGGAGTTTTTTCTTACGATGGTTGAGGAATGAAGTGCTTGGATATGATAAATTTGTCTGTGTTATATCAGACCAACACAAGGGGATCAAAGCTGCACTGACTGCAGAATACGGATGGTCTGCAGAGCTTTTTGTGCACAGGTTTTGTATGCAGCATTTTGCTGACAACCTGGTTCGGAACTATGGAAAGAAAAAGTGGTACGGATGGAGGTTTAGACAAGAAGCCAAGAAGAAGAAGCCAAGAAGGTTGAAATAGATGTTCGAAGAGTTTGCTCAGGTATGTCTAATTTATAACATTTTGTTTAATTACTTTATAAGACTATTCTGAAAATGAAATAACATCTCTTTGTTTTGTGCAGCTAAATCCAAGGTGTAATGTATTTTTAAGGAATGTGAGCAAAGTATGTCCTAATGATGCAATGGAGCAGTCTAATTATGAGAAAATTTTCCAAACCTGTGATGGAGGATACTGGTTTGGTATCATGATAACAAACGGCTCTGAGTCGCTCAACAATGTCTTCCGACATAGCCGTATAATGCCCGTGGCTGCCATAGTAGAGGACACGTTCTACAAGTGTAAGAAATGGTTTGTTCAGTGACGACAACGAGCAATGAAATTAAAAGACAAGAAGCAGGTTCTTTTTGACCGGGTTTTGCAAAAGATTAGAAAACATTAGGAGAAACCTGCAGTAATGCGTTTGGTCACTTATACGCACGGCCTAGGTCAGTACCAAGTTTTATTTCCAAATGAGTACGTTTCTTGCACTCGCAGCGACTTAGGAAATATGGAACTTAGTTACAGGGAGTTCATGTACATTGTGACACGCGGTCCCGGCAACCAAATGGAATGTACTTCTATTTCATGCACTAATGTCTTAGCGGTTTGTCGTGATCGAAACTGGTGCGAGGACCAATTTGTTGCAGACTGGTATACTGTGAACTATCTTGAAAGTATTTGGCGTGGGGTGTTTGTTCCCATTTCAATATACCAGAATGACCTGCTAATACTGAAGCAAGAATTCCTCCGAGCAGGGCTGGATTAGGGTTGGGAGGCAAAAACACATCTGTCATGTAATGATCATGGATGAAATGGAAGGTAGGCGAAGGGGGTATCAGGCTCGCCGTTTCACTATCGATAGGCAACAAAGAGATACGTAACATTCATCAAAAATTATATTTATTTTCAATTTATACCAACTTACTAAGTAACATATGCAAATGCAGAGGCAAGAAAAGTAGCAAATGCGGCAGAAAATGAGCGAGTTATGGCAAAGGCAAGTAGGTCCGAAGGGTCACTGCGTAGTATAGCTACAAGCCGTTTAAATGCATCTGTTAAGTTTGCAGAAGCAATGAGAGAGGCAGTTGTTATAGGAAGACAGGCGGTTAGAGTGCAAGGGGACCATCTGGAAGCCCATCGAGGAGGTCAACTAGTAGGCGTACAACAAGGGCATCTGGAAGCCAAGCAGGACCTTCTGGAAACCAAGTAGAGCCATCTGGTAGGCAATCTGGTAGGCTATCTTTCGGAACTGGTTTGTTTCTCGGATTTAGTTTTAGGCGTAGTAGTAATAGGTGATTTAGATGCATGTTATGAACTTTGTTTATTTAGATACTGCTTTCAGAACATTTTTTATTTGCAATTTGTGTGGATTTTATTTGCAATTTGTGTGCATTTTTTAATTTGCAATTTGAGTGTACTACTCTGTTTTGTACAATACGTCTAATGCATGAATAGTTTGTTGATGTGAATCAGATTGCCTCATTTGCAGAAATTGTTGGAGATAATGCAAGTCTGACTTGGTTGCGAATTTAATTGTGACTCTGAATTCTTTCTCACACCTTCGTTTTTAAAAGAAACAACACGTGACTACTAAATAAAAAGTAATTCTAAAAAATGCATACAAATTTTACAACCTAATTCATCCAACTACAATAATACTACTTCTTAGAACCCATGTCGAATGCATCGGAATTTTAAACCCTACAGTACTACTTAGAATGCACCGATTTTGCCGACGAAGTGGTAGCCTTACCAGTATAAGTACACGGAACAAACTCATCGTCCGATGCTGGAGGCTCTGGATCAACTTTTTTTTTTCGAAAAATAGCCGTAGGGGTTTTCCACAAAGTCATCATCCGAAATTTGATAGCTAAGAAAATCCGGCTATCAGGGCATACTTGACACTTGATCTTTTTTCCCTCATTTTTACCCCGATCACTTCTTGACCCTCCTCTCGCTAGACCACGATAGAACGACCTACCTCGATTGCTATTGTTCATCCTTTTGGCCCCTTCAAATATCGTCATTTTCACTTCAAAAATCGCCTTCTCTTTCTCTTTGTCCCTTCCTCCCTTTCTCTTGACGGAGTTGAGGTAATTGTGAGGGGGAGAGAGAGAAATATGGGTATTATAGGGTCTAAAACAACGAAAATAAATAAATAAATAAGGGTACCGACCATTTAATAGCCGGTACTGAAATAAATACGGTATCGGCCATTAAATGACTGGTAATTAAATAAATACGGTACCGGCCATTTAATGGCCGGTATGGACTTTTTTATCGAATCTCAGTGGACTGGATATATTTATTAGTTTCTAATTAACTTTGGATATTAATAAAGATCTCGGGATATATTGTAATTAAGTATTATTGAAGCGCTAATTAAGTGTTAGATAGTTGAACTGTTAATATTTTACTTTATGCGTGACAAATTAGTTTTTCATTATGCTAAGTTTAATAGACCATATATTAAAAATATTGGGAATACATCTATAATCATACATTTGTTATTTTGAAAATCATTCGTTTAATTGTCACAGTTTGTTAAATATATTTCTCTGCATAATTCTTTTTTCTTTCTTTGACAATTTAAATTGTTGGATATATAATATATTAAACGTTAAATGATGTGTAAAAAATTTTTGAATCCTATACATTATTAATCAATGTTTGAATATGCCACCATAAAACATATTAGTGTTATTTAATGTGTTTAAATGCTCCAATAAAAAATTAACTAATACTTAACTGAGGTACTACCTCGATCATGACTAACGAGTTTATTGCATCTCTTTCCACAAAGACATGGAGAGCATGAAATCTAAACCTCGCAGTGCAGTTGCAGAAGTTTTTTTTGTTGCTTTAGTTTTTTTCTATTTCACATTGATCGTAGCCTCCTTAATACTTAATACTTCAGTGCTGTCGTCATGACTTTGAAGGTAAGAAGTGACTATTAGCTAATTGAAATTTTACTAATAATTTTATATTTTTCTTAAAGTTAAATACAAATACTCATAAATTTTTTTTTCAAAACAACTAAAAATAAATTTTTCTGCAATCCAAAATAGAGAAACACAATCAAAAATAGCCTCTGGCGTGCCGCACACGGAGTCCCGTGCAGTAAAAAAATATACAGTTTATATTGTTTATATTTGAATTTACTAGTATTTATATTTCATATGTAAAATATACAGTTTGTAATAACAAAATAAATTTAACATTAAAAAAAATTATGTTTAAATTATATATGTATTTTACGTACTTTTTTAATGAGAAAATAATAGTTGAAAATATGTTAATTTTATTACAATATGAATTAGGTATCCGAATTATATTCGATCCGTATTCGTATCCGTTTAATATCCGGTCAACGCTATTAAGCAAGTAAAAAATTAATTTACTTTGAATTTCCTCCATACCGCCATTATCGAGCACCTCAGTTGGCAGATGCATACCACCATAGGCATTTACCAGAGACAAGTTAGTCAGTATGAAAAGAGCAATGAGTTATACAAAGCCCCTGAACCACTCCAATCAAATTCTTTCAGAGCTATTAATTGCTTGGATTTGTGAAGGGCAGCAACCTGAGTGTCTTATTTCTTTTGCACAGGGTAAAAAAGCTAATTAACAAATAAATTGTAACTATCTCTCCGTTGTAATTTCAACTAATCAGAATACCCCTCTCAATTATTACTGAACAATAAAGTATTTTTCCACGTGGTGGCTTGAATCATTCTCGCGTACTCTTCTAACCTTTCCGCACTCGGCAGAACAAACTTCACAAAATCTGCAGCGAGGAAGCGTTTTTCCCACTCTACCAGTAATGCCATCTTTGTCTCATCGAGCAGCTTGGCCCCGGATATCTTCTCGACTGTCTTGATCCAGATCATAGTGGAACCTAACGTCACATCAAGGAAACCAATGGTATCTCCACCAAAGAATCCCTTCCCAGCAGAGCATTTCTTGAAAGCTCCTTCCAATTGCTCTAGTGCAGCAATTGTATCGCCAATCTTTTCTGCCTTTGTCTCCTCTGAAGCAGCTGACAAGATACCAACAATTGATTCTCCAAGCTACAAAAGAAAAAAAAATGAAATATTAACTTGTTACCTTTGTAATTCGGTCATCTCCAAATCTCATAACTTCTGTTATCATAGAACTTAATTTCATATATATTTTGGTAGATCATGAAGTTAAACAATTAATTAATTTAAGTACCTTATCATCAACATATGCTGCCCAAAAACGAGCAACGGCACGTTCGTAAGGATCAGCAGGAAGCACAGGAGGTCCGGTACCAGACCACTTCTCATCAATGTACTGCAAAACCACCAACGACTCGCAGATACTTCGATCGCCATGGATAAGTACCGGCACTTTCTTGTGGATCGGATTGTGTTTGAGAAGAAGCTCGCTCTTGTTTCTAATATCCTGCTCAAGGTACTCATAACTCAGCCCCTTTTGTTCTAGCACCATTCTTACCCTGATTACAAATGGGCTAGCCCATTGCCCCAATAGCTTGAGATTACCTTCCGCCATTTTCACTCTTTTAATGTTTTTGGGAAATTGAGATTTCTGTCTATGTTGATGTGGGGCTTAAATAAGATAAAAGTGTTGACTGCCAACAAAAAGATAATCCAAGTGGTGGAATTATATATGATATCCTTGCATCCATTACAGAGTGGGGTTCTTTTGTGGGCTGGTTTTGTGTTTACAAGGATGTAGTGTTTGACTTTATATTTATTTGATAATTAACTATGGCAATCAATTATTTGGTTATTAGACATACATATAATGTATTCTTTTTTTCTTTCTTTGACAATTTGAATTGCTGAATATATTTAAACGTTAAAAAAAATTATGAATCCTATACATTATTAATCAATGTTTGAATATGCCACCATAAAACATATTATTGTTATTTAATGTGTTTAAATGCTCAATTAAATAATTAACTGAGGTACTCCCTCAACTAGTGAGTTTAGTGCATATCTTTCCACAGAGGCATGGAGAGCATGAAATCTAAATCTCGCAGTGCAGTTGCACAAGTTTTTTTGTTTTCTATTTCGTATTGACCTAGGCAAAAATCTTACACGTACTTATCTTATCGGATACGCCATTGACATCACTACTTGGAAATCAACCAGAGATTATTTTAGTGCTGTTTCTGGTGCTCTGCTTCGATGACCGTACCTTGTATAACAAGTTGGAACAATATTTGATGTGTTGTCAATTAATAATGAAATACGATACGCCTTGGAGGCTTATGACTCTTTAATTAATTAAGTCAATTGTTCATCAATTTGAGTTCTTTTGCATTTAAAATTTGGATTAAATTTTTCCCTTTTAATTTGGGACTTCCCCAGGGTTTGATAATTAATTAATGATGTATTTAAGTGTTAAATTAATTTCTGAAGCTAATGAATCAATGACAAAAACCGATTAAGAGGCAAAATGCCTTAAATGCACTTGGGTCACCTTTGGTGCCCATTTTAACTTATTTCGATTTGAGATTCATGAAATCCTAGTTAATAGGGGTTTAAGTCTGCATGAAATTAAAATTTCTAACTCTCACATCTCTAAAATTAATTTTAGAGTTTCTATTGAGCCATGTCAACAACAAATTAAAAAACAGAAATAATTTGAGTCAATCATTTGGTCAGCATGAAATTTATAAACAATTTCTTAATAAGAAACTTTACTGCATAGTTTCTAAAAAAGAAACTCTGCCACATTCCTGAAACTGAATTAAAAACTGCTACATCAGATTAGAAACTTTAACGGTACCAGAAATGTAGATGCTCTTACCATCTCAATATTTGAAAAAAAAAATTAGTTGCTTGTAATTGATTTTAAATATGATACCCACTCAATACAAATACAAAGAACCGACTTGTTAATTGATTTTAAAAATGATACCCACTGACTTCGGAGTGGAAAAAATTCACAAATATTTAATTGGCAAGGAAAGTACACGGGTCAGAATTCACAGATTTTAATATTTAAAAAGGATAACAAGTTCATAGCTTGTATTCTTAATATATCCGCAAACCTCTGCTCCAGAGGTCGTCTCTGGTGTTTCGGGTATGAAGCTTCTTAGTTTTGATAATTTTATGCTAATTGTACTTTCTTTTTTTGTCTCTCTACAGTTTACAGAGTTATTAGATTTCATTTTATTTCTAAAGGATGTTAATAGTTTTTAAAGAACTATAATGTAAGGTTTTGTTTCCATTTTTCTTTGAAAGAGAAGGCGGGAAAGCTTTAATTGAAATGAGGATTGCTTTATTGATTTAAATTCCCTTTACCTGGTGCTTATTCTTCAATGAAAACCTTAGAAAATTGTAATACTGTGCTTTAATGTCACAAAAGTAAATTCTTATGAGCATTTCTCAGAAACTTAATTTAGATGCTATGTTATAACTTTGTGTGCTTATTTGAGCTGCAAATTATGAGCTGATCAACTCATAGCACAACTTCCATTTATTTGGATCTTTCATATCAGGTGTCTCTGAAAAGAACATAAGAAGCTTATTTGAAAAGGCATACCGAACTGCACCTTCCATAGTCTTCATAGACGAAATAGACGCCATTGGATCAAAGAGAGATAACCTCCAGAAAAAGGATGGAGCAACGAATCGTGACCCAGCTGATAACTTACATGGACAAGTTCCACCAGGCTGTGAAATATCAAAAACCAGACCTGTCACAGGATAAACCACCTGGTTAATTATGTGCTTGTCATTGGAGCGACAAATAGACCTGATGCGGTTGACGAAGTACTGAGACGGGCAGGAAGGTTTAACAAGGAAATAGCACTGAGTGTACCAGATGAAGCTGCACGTGCAGAGATCAATATTGTCCATGTTGACCCAAGGGTAGGTCTTAAGAATCCATATGGTACCCAATAAAACTGATCATATCCTGTACCTCTTTTTTTGTTCTAGTAATTTGGAACAGCTTGTGAGAGATGTGTGAATTATTTGTGTTTGCGTCAATGTGTTTGCATATGGTAACTTTATGTTACTAGCATTTCAACTTTGTGACTTGGGGATGGATGATATTTACTGATAAAATTAAAAAGTTATGACAATAAAATAATTAAGAGGGTGATCGAGGGATTACTTGATAATTAATTATTTCATAATTATAAGAAATAATATTTAAATTTTAAATTCGACAGTAAGACTTAATATATATGTTAATCGTATGAAATCTGATTTGTACTTTTTCTATATATCTGACAACAAACTGGTACTAATTTATTTAAATCCAAACATTATTTCATCAACAACAATAACACGCATGCACTATCCTAATTATTAATGAACAATAATTTATTTTTATGCTAATAAGTTGCATCAATTGGCGGAAGCAACATTCCATCTGGCTCGAAGCATCGTTGCGTACTCTTCTACCCTCTCCACACTCGGCAAAACGAGTTTCACGAAATCCGCAGTGAGGAAACGTTTCTTCCACTCCACCAGTAATGGCACCGTTGTCTCATCGATTAGCTTGGCCCCTGATATATTCTCTACTGCCTTGATCCAGACCAACTGAGAACCCAAAGTCACATCAACAAAACCAATGGAGTCTCCACCAAAGAAATCCTTTCCAGCAGAACATTTCTTAAAGGCTCCTTCCAACAGCTCTAGCGCAGCAATTGTATCCGCAATTTTTTCTGCCTTCGTCTCCTCTGTTGCAGCCTTCAGGATACCAATAAATGAAGGGAACAACTGCACGGATAAATAAAAAACATAAAACATTTGTTAATTTTGCAATTCATCTTCACTCATTTATATTGCGGTTGATCGTGAAATTAAAAATTTAGTAATTTGAATACCTTATCGTCAACATAAGCTGCCCAAAAGCAAGCAATGGCGCGTTCGTAAGGATCAGCAGGAAGCACAGGAGGACCTGTACCAGGCCAGTTCTCATCAATGTACTCCAAAATCACCAATGACTCACAAATGCTTCGATCGTTGTGGATAAGTACTGGCACTTTCTTGTGGATCGGATTGTGTTTAAGAAGAAGCTCGCTCTTGTTAAAAAGATCCTGCTCAAGGTACTCCTAGCTCAGCCTCTTTTGTTCTAGAATCATTCTGACCCTATTAGCAAATGGGCTAGGCCCTGTTCCTAACAGTTTGAGATCACCTTCTGCCATTGTTCACTTGGGAATTAATGTTTTTGGGAAATTGATATGTGTTCTCTCTGTGTTGTATGCGGAGCTTATATAAGGTAGAAGTGTACAAGTCTTGACTGCCAACAAAAAGATAATCCAAGTGGTGGAATTATATATGATATATATGCCGTCAGCAATGAGGACACCTTCCTTGCATGATTGCATCCATGACAGAATCGGGTTTTGTTGTGGCTGGTTTCGTGTTTACAAAGACGTAGTATTTTTTCTTTGAGATTTTGAGTGATGGATCAAGTTATATATATATATATATATATATATATATATATGAGGACGGATCAAGTTACAACAATTTTGAGTTACAACAAAGTTACAACAACGATTTTCTACATAAATTTCAAATCGTCGATCCAAACCATTCAACATGATCTCCACAATAAAATGTACTTCCAGATCAAATTTTACATTTTTTAAAATTTTTTTACTATTTATTAAGATGGGTACAAAATTCAATGGTCTGAATTTGACTAGTTTTTGTAAAATACTTAATAAATAGTAAACAAAGTCAGAAAAATGTAAAATTTGATCTGGGAGCATATTTTATTGTGGAGATGATGTTGAATGGTTTGAATCGACGATTTGGAATTTCAAAATGTAGAAAATCGTTGTTATAACTTTGTTGTAACTTGATCCCTTCTAGATCTATCTATATATATATATATATATATATATATATATATATATATATATATATATATATATATATAATTGAGCTATGGTGAGACGTGGAGTAAAACAAGTTTGCACTCTATGGCACTATATTTTCATTTTGAAAATCCAAATAACCGATCCAAACCGTTCAACATGTTCTCTATATTGAAATGTAGTTGAGACCAAATTTTACATTTTTTTGAATTTTTTTACTATTTATTAAGCCACTTTGAAAATCGCTGATCCGGTGGTCCAGAAAATTTTACTGTTTTTTACTGTTTACAGTGGATCAGCGATTTTCAATGTGGCTTAATAAATAGTAAAAAATTCCAAAAAAATGTAAAATTTGGTTTCCAAGCACATTTCAATATAGAGAACATGTTGAACGGTTCGGATCTGTTGTTTGAATTTTCAAAATTAAAATATGACGTGGAGTACAAACTTGTTTTACTCAACGTCTCACCATAGCTCATCTCTCTCTCTATATATATAGTTTATTTGACATTTCTATTTACTTGATAACTATCACAATCAATAAATTAATTATGAAATTAAAAATAATTTTATATTTGTTTTATTTTACATAAAGTTTTATATTAAATTTATTGCAATTAAGTATTATTGGAGCACGTACTAAGTGTTAGGAAAATTGAACTATTAACATATCACTTAATGCATGACAAATTACTTTTTTAATTATGCTTAATTTAATAGACAATATATTAAAATTGTTGAGAGCATCTCCATTCCAGCAATTAAAATTAGTTTCTCAACTGACTGAGAAAGTTTAGAAACTAAAATCAAGTTAATTTCTAGTTCCCTACATCGGTGCAATCACTTCAAATTTCTTTACGCGTCCCCCACAGCCAAAACACACTCTTTCTACTGACAACACTATGAGTATGACATAAAAAAATTTTGATTCGTACTTTTATCTGTATATGCAACCTGAAACCGTACCAGTAAATTTATTGTTTAATGTTCATATCACTAAAAGAACTACAATATTATTTTGTGCTGAGCACTACAAGTGTTGACTGCCTATAAAAGAGAATCTAAGAGCACCTCCATTGATTAAATTGAAATGCAATTGCAAATAGCTGTCAAAGTGTAAAATGAAATTACCTTCAAACTTAATTTCAAATTCCCTACATCTATGCAATTGCTAATCAATTGCATTTATGCCACGCCAGCGGTTTTTTTCTTTTTTTCTTTCCGTTGACCGATACCAAATCCATTTTTAGCGATACCCCTCTCTCCCTCTCTCTACGATACCAAATCCATTTTTAGCGATTTTGTTTTTCTTCATATACATGTTTCTAATTTGACAAGGTCCATTAGTTCACAAATTCACATGCTTTCTAGCAAAATAGATGATTCTTAAACTGGTAAAGTTATCCTTGAACAGACTTATAACCAAACCAACAAGGTTTAGATGTTTTGTTATAAACTGAATTGCTCCTTGTATAACTACAAAATTTACCTACACTTCTAAATTAAAGCATCAGGCGCAACATAGTAACTTAGGGATCCATCAATTGAATTAAATAGAAATGTTAAAACTTTTGAGCATTATTGGATGTGATGTTATGAGAAAGTCTAAAGATAATTAATTGGTTACTGTTCAGGGCCAAGAATCGAATTCTACAACAAATTAAAAAAAAATCAAGAGAAAAATGAAAAAGAATACAATGTATGTAGATAGGGTTAGCCAAGCATTGAATGAACTCCAGCTCCAGCAGAAATCTCTGCTTTCCATGTCTGGGTCTTTGTACGCGTTCTTCTGTCTGCATTCAGCCAAAAAGAACAAAAAAGAAAGCATGAGATAAAAATCAAAGACGAACCCAATTCGATTAGAGAAGGCAAAATTGGGAAGAATAGGGGCTTACGTAGATTGGGGTTTGGTGGAGGAGCGATCATTCGTCCCCTCTTGAGCCGCTGGATCATGGGGAACTGAAGAGAAGAAGAAACACGGACGCTAGTAAAGAAATCAATCCTTTGGTCGGAATTTAGCAAGCACGAACAGGTGAACGCGAAATCTCTCTCACGGAAGGGGGAAGAAATATTTTAGCCCGATTTATTTCTCCGACGAATTTAATTAGTTTTTCTCCGCCACGCAACGAAATGAAAGCCACAATGAAAGCTTTCAAATTTTGAAAGCTTGCAAATTTTGAAAGGACTCCGCAGCCGTGAAAGAGAAAATGAAATTGACAGGTAGGAAAGAGACGGAGACAGGTCAGCATTTGCAATTCAATTTGCAAGGCGTTGGAGATGCTCTAAGTGTTGATTTGATAATGCCGTCAGCAATGAGGACACCTTCCTTGCATGATTGCATCCATGACAGAATCGGGTTCTGTTGTGGGCTGGTTTTGTGTTTACAAAGACGTAGTATTTTTCCTTTAAGATTTTGAGTGATGGATCAAGTTATTAGACATTTCTATTTACTTGATAACTATCACAATCAATAAATTATCTATTAAATTTAATAGAAATTGCCTACCAACATTTGTATTGAAAACATATATATAAGAGTATTTACAACACACCTCAAGTCATTACATTTAGCTAAAAACTATTTAACCAGCAGACCCAATATTTACAGTGTTTTTAAATTACAAATAGAACCGAAATCATAAAACAACCGAATAATTAACCATCGAACGGTGCAGGGTGAGAATATCTTGCAATTGATACATGTACATGTTGATACCTAGCAATTGATGCATTTGCAGAATAGAAATAAAATTGTGGCAACCTTGCTTCTCAGAAACACTGATGTCTACTCAGAGCAACGACAAATGTGAACAAAGAGATTAGTAAAAAGGTTTTCAACTGCAAAATCTGCACGAATTGATCAATTGATATCAATTTAGTAAAAATTTTACTAACTGTACATTATGATCAATTTAGTACAATATGCACCCAACCTAACTGTTTTGATGGAAAAACACATCAATACCTCCCCCCTAACATATGAATAATCACACAATAAATGCCGATCTCACCATAAGATTCTTCGTTTAATACCAGATTGCAGATCTACTTTATTCGACGGGTAGTACATTGCCCTATAAACTGAAAAAAAAAAATTCTATTAGATGCACTCCATCGTCATGAATGGAAAACAAAATACAAAGAGATTTCCTAAGAAACCCTTGAACTTAATTTGCATAGTTGAACCGTATTGAGCAGCAGTTCATAATGTTACAGTGTTTAGTTATCTCAAATTAATGTCTAACTTGAACAAAATTATTAATGAGGGAACAATCCACCCTATATATGTACTTTGTGTGAAATTAGCAACGAAAAATCATCACCACTGATTGGCAAAAACAGGTATATATAGGTATATATACACTTGATACTCATGCATCTCAACATATTTATAATTATTTTCATAAGTTAATTAATTTATTTGTTATCACAGATATCAAATAAATATGATTGTCAACATGTTTTCACATTAAGACATAACACTATTTATCTATTAATTTGATTCATGATCTAAAATCTTAAAGGAACAATCTTAATTAATTACATCTTTGGAAACACAGAACCAATTCACAAAAGAACCATACTCAGTACTGAACTACGCAGTCAACACTTCTACCTCATTGCTGATGGCATATAATATATATAATATATAATTCCACCACTTGAACTATGCAGTCAACACTTCTACCTTATTTAAGCCTTGTATACAACACAGAGAAATCATATCAATTTCCCAAAAACATTAAACCTTAAAAAGAGTGAAAATGGTAGATGGTGATCTCAAGCTGTTGGGGGCATGGGCTAGCCCATATGTAATAAGGGTAAGAATGGTGCTAGAACAAAAGGGGCTGAGTTATGAGTACCTTGAGCAGGATATTTTCAACAAGAGCGAGCTTCTTCTCAAACACAATCCAATCCACAAAAAAGTGCCAGTACTTATTCACAATGATCAAAGCATCTGCGAGTCGTTAGTGATTTTGCAGTACATTGATGAGAATTGGTCTGGCACTGGGCCTCCTCTGCTCCCTACTGATCCCTATGAAAAAGCCCTTTCTCGCTTCTGGGCAACGTATATTGACGATAAGGTATTTAAATTTACTAATTTTTTTTATTTCAATATAAATGAAATGAAATTTTTTTATTTCATGTTTTATTTATCTATCCGTGCAGTTCTTCCCTTCATTGGTTGGTATCCTTAAGGCTAAAACAGAGGAGACAAAGGCGGAAAAAATTGCGGATACAATTGGTGCGCTAGAGAAGTTGGAAGAAGGTTTCAAGAAATGTTATGCTGGGAAGGGATTCTTTGGTGGTGATTCCATTGGTTTTGTTGATGTGATTTTGGGTTGCCAGATGACTTGGATGAAGGCAGCAGAGAAGATATTGGAAGTGAAGTTGCTTGATGAGACTAAGATGCCATTACTGGTAGAGTGGGAAAAACGCTTTCTCGCTGTTGATTTCGTGAAGCGTGTTCTCCCGAGTGTGGAGAGGGTAGAAGAGCTCGCGAGAAATGTTCGAGCCACAATATGGAAAGTTGATTTGGTTAATTGACGTACTTTTTTAGTATAGAAATGATCGATCTATCATTCAGTAATAATTGGGATTGGAATATGTATGCATGCATGTTTTATACCTGAGTCGTCTTCCCTTCTTTTCTAATTTCTCCATGTAAAAGCCTAGTAGTATACCTGAACCAAAATACTAAAGAAAATTTAGACGACAGTAAAACTGACCAACTAATTTAAGCAAAGATTCAGCATATAGTTAGCGATAGCCGTACTGTAACAGAAGCATAAATGCACAATATATATACAACATGAATTAACAACAGCAGCTAACAAATCATAAGACTCGCCATAGCAACTCACAAACGTAGTTGATCTCAAAATCATAACTCTCCATAGCAAACAAATCAAAAGATTGCTGGAGTTAATACAATCGAGAAAGGAGCAGTCTGGACAGTTGCAACTGATGCCGCTAATTAACCGTCCGATCAACAGTTGCAACTGCGGATCCATATCATAACACACCGTTTGAGTTAATTAACCGCTCGGTCAAAATTCATGCCAATTCGGCTCACGCCTAAAACACATGGAGCCCTTTAATATTAGTGCGGATTTAAATTGGATAGTCCAGATCTTTAACTCAAAATTTGAGTTAACTCAGAGGATACAAATTTTTGAACTGCTAGGGAAGGCAAATAGAGTAGAAAAAACGTGTTGTGCCGTGACTAACACGCTGTGAGTTTGGTCTCGTGCCGTGCCGTGCTGTGAACAAATTAATTTTTCACGTGTCGTGACGTGATGAAAATGTCAAGGGGTGGTCACGGCACATGAATGGTCAAGCCATGTGAGTCACCGTGCCAAAATGTTACTCGCATGACCATTTGATTATAATTTAAGTTAGTTTATTCAAGATTCACTATTTGATCCAGATCTAACGATCCTAATTACACGTGACTCGTGTGGCCATGTATCGTGTCATGCCGTGACTAAATCTTCTGCGTACCGTGCCGTGCAAAATTTTCTAAAAATGACCACGACACAAAACACACGAGTCACGACACCTAACCGACACGCATAACCGACGCACGTGCCGTTTCGATCCGTGCAGTACCCTGCCATTTTTTCCACCTTAAGGCAAACATTAGAAAAAAAAAAATCGTTTTAAATTATAAATTAATCTGCAGTGGAGAAAGTGATATCGGAAGTTTCCCAGCAGAGACTGCCGAGTTTGAATTTTCTTTATTTGTGGGATTTATTGTTTTGCCTCATGTGTAGCTATTGTGTGGCAATCTACGGAATAGCTTTAGTTTTCCCTTAACTAAAATGATCTTCGTCATCTGTTCCAGTCCTCTGATCAACCGTTGGACGACGCAGAGTGAGAATATATTGCAATTGATGTACTTACAAAATATAACTAAAATAAAATTGTGCCAACCTTACTCTCATAAACCCACAATTGTGAACAAATTGATATTAATACTATATGCAAAATATGCAAAATCAGCGAGATTAGTAAAAATATTTTCAACTGCAAAATCTGAACAAAATAATCAATTAATCAATTTAGTACAATCTGCACCTAAAATAATTTAGTGCAAGCTGCCTATTGTGATTAAATGATCATCAATATATACTGCAACCGAACTTAATTAACTGATTTGATGGGGAAAAAAAATATCAATACCTCCCCCTAACATACGAATATAATATTCACACAATATCTTTACCCTAAGAAACGCTTAATTAGCGTAATATAGTTGACCATTAGTGAACAGCAGCATCCTTGCAACTGACTATACAATACGAAGGTGTCTATTTTCTTTATGAAATAAAACTATATTTCTAATCTATGATCCAAAATCTCAATTAAAGAACAATATATTACGTGTTTGTAAACACAAAACAAGCCCACAAAAGAACCCCACCTAATTTGTCAGGGATGCAAGGAGGGGATTTTTTTTAAAAACAGTAAATAAAATAATCAAAGTTAAAGAAACGACATGATTGCTTCGTTTGTTATAAAAACAGCAAAAACCGAATCCGGGATTCGGTTAAGCTATTTTTTTTCGCTTCACCGAATACGCTATTCGGTTAAAGCATATTTTCACAAATCAAATCCCGAAAACTATGTAAACTCTGTGTAACACCCACCATTAACCGAATTACCAATTCGGTTAAGATTTTTTTTTATTTTTTATTATAAACCGAATAGGGAATTCGGTTTACATTATTTTTTTATTTTTTATTCTAAACCGAATAGGGTATTCGGTTAGATTATTTTTTTATTTTTTATTATACGGTATTAACCGAATACCTTATTCGGTATGCATTCAAATCAAAAAAAAATATGAGTATTAACACGTGATTTTTATTTTTACCACAAAAAAAAATATTTTAATATAAATATTTTATTAAATAGTAATTTTTCACCGATAACCCTAGAAGTTTATACACCGATAACCCTAAAGTTATTTTTATTACAAAGAATTATATTATAAAAACTTATCAATAATATAAAATTTCATTTATTATTTTATTAAATGGTAATTTTTCACCGATAACTCTAGAAATTTATTCACCGATAACCCTAAAGTTATTTTTATTACAAAGAATTATATTATAAAAACTTATCAATAATATAAATGGAAATGGTATTTTATGAGGTAGTTTATTTTATATTATTGATAAGTTTTTATAATATAATTCTTTGTAATAAAAATAACTTTAGGGTTATCGGTGAATAAATTTCTAGGGTTATCGGTGAAAAATTACCATTTAATAAAATAATAAATGAAATTTTATATTATTGATAAGTTTTTATAATATAATTCTTTGTAATAAAAATAACTTTAGGGTTATCGGTGAAAAATTACCATTTAATAAAATAATAAATGAAATTTTATATTATTGATAAGTTTTTATAATATAATTCTTTGTAATAAAAATAACTTTAGGGTTATCGGTGAATAAACTTCTAGGGTTATCGGTGAAAAATTACCATTTAATAAAATAATAAATGAAATTTTATATTATTGATAAGTTTTTATAATATAATTCTTTGTAATAAAAATAACTTTAGGGTTATCGGTGAAAAATTATCATTTAATAAAATAATAAATGAAATTTTATATTATTGATAAGTTTTTATAATATAATTCTTTGTAATAAAAATAACTTTAGGTTATCGGTGAATAAACTTTTAGGGTTATCGGTGAAAAATTACCATTTAACAAAATAATAAATGAAATTTTATATTATTGATAAGTTTTTATAATATAATTCTTTGTAATAAAAATAACTTTAGGGTTATCGGTGAAAAATTATCATTTAATAAAATAATAAATAAAATTTTATATTATTGATAAGTTTTTATAATATAATTCTTTGTAATAAAAATAACTTTAGGGTTATCGGTAAATAAACTTCTGGGGTTATCGGTGAAAAATTACCATTTAAGAAAATAATAAATGAAATTTTATATTATTGATAAGTTTTTATAATATAATTCTTTGTAATAAAAATAACTTTAGGGTTATTGGTGAAAAATTACCATTTAATAAAATAATAAATGAAATTTTATATTATTGATAAGTTTTTATAATATAATTATTTGTAATAAAAATAATTTGAGGGTTATCGGTGAAAAATTACCATTTAATAAAATAATAAATGAAATTTTATATTATTGATAAGTTTTTATAATATAATTCTTTGTAATAAAAATAACTTTAGGGTTATCGGTGAAAAATTACCATTTAATAAAATAATAAATGAAATTTTATATTATTGATAAGTTTTTATAATATAATTCTTTGTAATAAAAATAACTTTAGGGTTATCGGTGAATAAACTTCTAGGGTTATCGGTGAAAAATTACCATTTAACAAAATAATAAATGAAATTTTATATTATTGATAAGTTTTTATAATATAATTCTTTGTAATAAAAATAACTTTAGGGTTATCGGTGAAAAATTATCATTTAATAAAATAATAAATAAAATTTTATATTATTGATAAGTTTTTATAATATAATTCTTTGTAATAAAAATAACTTTAGGGTTATCGGTGAATAAACTTCTGGGGTTATCGGTGAAAAATTACCATTTAATAAAATAATAAATGAAATTTTATATTATTGATAAGTTTTTATAATATAATTCTTTGTAATAAAAATAACTTTAGGGTTATTGGTGAAAAATTACCATTTAATAAAATAATAAATGAAATTTTATATTATTGATAAGTTTTTATAATATAATTATTTGTAATAAAAATAATTTGAGGGTTATCGGTGAAAAATTACCATTTAATAAAATAATAAATGAAATTTTATATTATTGATAAGTTTTTATAATATAATTCTTTGTAATAAAAATAACTTTAGGGTTATCGGTGAAAAATTATCATTTAATAAAATAATAAATGAAATTTTATATTATTGATAAGTTTTTATAATATAATTCTTTGTAATAAAAATAACTTTAGGGTTATCGGTGAAAAATTACCATTTAATAAAATATTTATATTAAAATATATTTTTTTGGGTAAAAATAAAAATCACGTGTTAATACTCATATTTTTTTTGATTTGAATGTATTAACCGAATAAGGCATTAACCGAATCCCCTATTCGGTTAGCCAAAAAAGGTGAAAATTGCTTCGGTCGATCTTCTGTGGCAACCCACTGTATCACCTGTTAAAACCATCAGCTTGACCGAATAGCGTATTCGGTGAAGCAAAAAAATAACTTAACCGAATTCCGGATTCGGTTTTTACTGTTTTTATAACAAACGAAGCAATCATGTCGTTTCTTTAACTTTGATTATTTTAATTACTGTTTTTAAAAAAAATCTGCAGGGAGGTATCCTCATTGCTCACGGCACTTGACTTATCAATTTAGGCTCCTTATTCAACATAAACAGAGACAATATCAATTTCCCAAAACATTTTTCCTTGAGTGGAAATGGCAGAATGTGAACTCAAGCTGTTGGGGGCATGGGCTAGCTCACCCGTAATCAGGGTAAGAATGGTGCTAGAACAAAAGAGGTTGAGTTAACTCAAGCTGTTGGTTCTGCAGGTATGAATCACCTTCTTGGTTTTATGCGATGGCCAGAAAATAAAGAAATCGTGTAGTCATGCGATGCCGACAATTTTCTTGGTTTTATGTACCTGTGGAACCACCTTATTGGTTCTGCAGGTATGAATCACCTTCTTGGTTTTATGCACATTTTCGCAAGCTTTTCGAAAAGTGATCATTTGCTGAAATCGGACACTCGAGTGCCGTTTTATGACCGTTTGAAGTTTCGTCGTCGTTTTTCACCTTTTCAGTGAAGATATCGTCTCTATTTACCGTAATTTATCGTATTTTAGCGTAATGTAGTGTAATTTAGTGTAATTTAACTTAATATAGTGTAATTCAACATAATTTCAAATAATTTAGCGTATTTTAGTATAAATATACTAATTATATATCAAAAGAAGTAATCGAACAAATAATTTAAACAAAAAAATTTAAATTTTCAGTGTTAGATTTCATTATTTAGCTCTTCAGAATGTCTCTTAAAAAAAAAAAAAAAAGAGTAAGCCGGCTAGAAAATAGCCGGCTTGGACATTTTTCGAAATTTGATGGAATTCTGGTATAAATAATAATTTGTATTAAACTTTGGATATTAATAAAAATGTCGGCATGCGATGGCCAGAAAATAAAGAACTTCTGCAGTGCGTGGTTGAGATTTTATGCGCTGCATGTCTCTGTGGAAAGATATACAATAAACTCGCTAGTTGAAGGGGATGCCTCAGTTAATTATTTAATTGGAACATTTAAACACACAGGGTAACTATAATATGTTTAATGTTGGCACATTAAAACATGTCGAATAAAATTGTCCTATTGTTTGTTCCAAAAAAAAAATTATCTCATTGAATATATTCAGAATTTTTACTAGTCATTTAGAATTTAACATACCCAGTAATTTAAATTGTAAAAGAAAAAAAATAGTCATGCAAGACCATACATTATGTTAATAATAAATTTATTTAACCAACTGTAACAATTAAACAAATGAATATAAAAATAACAAAATGTATAATTATTGATGCCTTCTCAGAGCATCTGCATCAGTGCTTTTTTCCGATTGCTAAATCCTATGTGGTAATTTCTAATTCAATTTCTGGGTTGTATGACGATTGCTTATTTAGTAATTATTCGGAAGAATTGCTAGATAAGAAATCGTTTTCTAAAGATGCGCTGGTGAAATGTTTAATTCTCATTGGCTAAAATTTTCTGCTCTCTCTCTATTTCTTTTTTGTCTCTTCATAATCCAACAGTGAAAAAAAAAGACTTCTCTTTCATTTTTTCCGTTCGCCAATGACCGTCTTTGGATTTTCCGATAGTTTCAATTGATTCGTCTTTTTTATGTTTCACATTTGAGATCTCAATTGCCTCAGTTTTTCTACAAGTCCCGACCATCGATCTCCTCTTGGAGGAAATCCTTGATGTGGTCTGGTTGGTCTAATCTCATTCCTTGTCTTGAGCCATTACAGAGGAAGCCGCGAAGAAATATGAGTTCTTCTAAGAGGCAGCGAAGCGTTCTTAGGACCTGACGCAGGGCACCTCGCGCCTCCTCTTGTCAGAGTTCTCCGCTAAGGCGACAATGATGAAATCGAGGGTGCCCGCGGCGGAGGCAACAAAGAAGTTGAAGGAACTCAAATGTATGAGGTCTTGGTCCTGAGACTACACCTCTGTATTAAACTACTATTAATTGCATCCTTGGATTTAAGCTATTCTGCTAGTTGGGAAGGTATTTGGTATTCAAGCTCATACCACTAGATGCGAAGAAAAGACACGGAAAGCTTATGTTATTATTTTTATTATTGTTTTCCTTAAACCAAATAATTTTGTTTATGGTTCGTTTCTCAAAAGATTGATCTGAAAAAATAATGTGTTGATAAATTATTTGAAGTCATAGTTGCGAAGAAAAGACACGAAGAAAAAAATGTCACTCCTAAGCTTTATGAAGAAGCCAACAGAGAGAGGGGGTCAGAGAAAAAGAAATAAAAAGGAAATATGGATGTGGGGGATGCATAAAGAAATTTGAAGTGATTGCACCGATGTAGGGAAATATAAATTAACTTGTTTTAATTTCTAAATTTCTACATCAGCAGTTCAGAAACTAATTTTAATTGCTGGAATAGAGATGCTCTCAACAATTTTAATATATTGTCTATTAAATTAAGCATGATTAAAAAAAGTAATTTGTCATGCATTAAGTGATATGTTAATAGTTCAATTGTGCTAACACTTTATCAGTACGTGCTCCAATAATACTTAATTGCAATAAATTTAATATAGAACTTTATGTAAAATAAAACAAATATAAAATTATTTTTAATTTCATAACTAATTTATTGATTGTGATAGTTATCAAGTAAATAGAAATGTCAAATAAACTATATATATCTAATAACTTGATCCATCACTCAAAATTTAAAGGAAAAATACTGCGTCATTGTAAACACGAAACCAGCCCACAACAGAACCCGATTCTGTCACTGTCATGGATGCAATCATGCAAGGAAGGTGTCTTCATTGCTGACGGCATATACATCATATATAATTCCACCACTTGGACTATCTTTTTGTTGGCAGTCAACACTTTTATCTTATTTAAGCCCCACATCAACATAGACAGAAATCAATCAATTTCCCAAAAACACTAATTAATTCTCAAACAGAGTAAAAATGGCAGAAGGTGATCTCAAGCTGTTGGGGTTATGGGCTAGCCCATATGTAATCAGGGTAAGAATGGTGCTAGAACAGAAGGGGTTGAGTTACGAGTACCTTGAGGAGGATTTTTTAAACAAGAGCGAACTTCTTGTCAAACACAATCCGATCCACAAGAAAGTGCCCGTACTTATCCATGGTGATCGAAGCATCTGCGAGTCCTTGGTGATTTTGCAGTACATTGATGAGAACTGGTCTGGTACCGGTCCTCCCGTGCTACCTGCTGATCCTTACGAACGTGCGGTTGCTCGGTTTTGGGCAACATACGTTGATGATAAGGTACTTAAATTACTAATTAATTAATTGTGTGACTTTATGATCAACCAAAATATATATGAAATTAAGTTCTATAATTGATCGAATTACAAAAGTAACAAATGTTTCCTTTTTTTTATCCATGCAGTTGGTACATTCATTTATTGGTATCGTGAAAATTGTTTCAGAGGAGACAAAGGCAGAAAAAATTAGCGATACACTTGCTGCACTAGATCAGTTGGAAGGAGCTTTCAAGAAATGTTCTGCTGGGAAGAGCTTCTTTGGTGGAGATACTATTGGTTTCCTTGATGTGACGTTAGGTTCTTGGTTGACCTGGATCAGGGCAGTAGAGAATATTTCAGGGGTCAAGTTGCTCGATGCAACAAAGGTGCCATTACTGGTGGAGTGGGAAAAACGGTTCCTCGCTGTGGATTTTGTGGAGACTGCTCTGCCGAGTGTGGAGAGGTTAGAAGAGTACGTGAGAGTGCTTCGAGCCACAAGATGGAATGTTGCTTCGGCCAATTGATGGATTTTTTGGTATAGAAATAAATGATTGTTTATTAATAATTGGTATTTGTACGTATGTTATTGTGGTGGGTGAAATAATATCTGCAGACTTCGGGTTGTCTGCCACCATAATACATGATTGTTTAGTAATAAATGATTTACTAAATAAATGATTGTTTAGTAATGATTTGTAGCGAGAAAGTCCTTGAGTGGTCTCGGATCGTTCCGGTTGTGTGCCTCTTGGTAGCCCGGTTCCAGAACAAGGAAAGAGAGTGAATTTCCAAACAAGTGATAAAAAAAAAGGTCTAAACTTAATTGCTAAAACTAAAAAATCGACACAGTAACCAGTAAAATTGTAGCCCAAAATTAAGCCGACATTTTTATTAATATCCAAAGTTTAATACAAATTATTAATTATACCCAGAATTCGATCCAATATCGAAAAATGCCCAAACCGGCCAGAAAATGGCCGGTTTACTCCCTCCCTAAACAGGCCATTTTCTGGCCGGTTTACTCTTCTTCTTTTTTTTTTAAAACCCGCATTATTCAACTTCTAGATATTAATAAAAATGTCGGGTATTAGTCCACAGAAGAATTTGCCATAAAACAATATAGCACATATACTCTTATAACTACATGATATACGGTATTTTATAATTTACGACTTCCAATTTATAATCGAATTTTTTTTCAAAATAATTTATAACATGATACGTTTCGAAAGTAAAATGATAGATAAAGGGTGAATTTTGACTTAATTGCATTATTTTCAGATTTTATTTATTTTTACAAAATTTCAGCCTTTTGTTTTGGTTAATTACAACCAAGGCGTGATCACATTTTCATATTCAAACTTTTGAAACCCCAGATGATGGTTTTCTGACTAAGCTCAAACTTTTGAAACCCCAGATGATGGTTTTCAAACTTTTTATTCAACTTTGGATATTAATAAAAATGTCGGTTTAATCTTGATGAGTTTATTTTTGCTGTTTAACATATTTTCTGTTTATTTTTTATGTTGTGCTATTATTTTAATGTTGTAATATTTTTTGTTTAGTATTATCATGATAATTTTTTTTATCTGTAAAATATAAAAATAGTACCATAAAAGCACACATACACAAGAACCTATAGGATAATCCAAATATACCAAACATAAATAATATATCAAATATTAATAGTACAAAACTACTAAAAATACAACTAAAACGGAGAGGGGGACCATCGCTGAGGCGGTACTCCGACGTTCGCCCGACGCTCGCGCGGCCAGACTCTGTCTCTCTCGGTCTCCACACTAGCATCGACAGACTTGAGTATCTGATCGGCGGTATCCCATATGGCATCACCCGTAGAGACTGTCGGTACTGGCGGAGGTGTAATGAAGATAGATGCGGCGAACTCAGTCCCAAAGGCAGGCTGAGTATGAGACCCGCTACCACTAGCATCTCCATCATGCGGCATCTCTGTGCCATATCGGGGTACCCTCGATGCCGAGCTGAACTCATCATCCAATATCCCGTAGTCCTGGAGACTGTACGAGAGGGACTCCATATCAGAACTATCGAACCCCGCAGGTGGTGGCTGTGACGGCATCTCTGCCGGACCACATAAATTATTAAATTTGATATGAATGAAGAAATTTATTAAAACCTGACAGATACTGAAGTATGACATACATGAGGCTGCACCGGACGTCCATGCTCGTCGTACCATGCCTGCCACGCAACGTTGGACAATACCCAATCATGGTAGTCCCACTCTGGATGCGAATCGGGGGAATGTGGCATCTTCTGTCCAATAATCGGCTCCGGGTTAGGCTCCGTCGGATCTATCTCACGCCAGTTGATGTTCTCTCCGGCGTCTCGCGGCATCGTGATGATCTTCCCACCGTGCCCGGCATCCTCAACCGCATTTACATTTTTCTTGAGGATGCAGTACCCAAGATATCGCCAGTTCTTCTTGCCCATCGTGGAGATCCCATGAGCGAACTCCTTGATCCCCGCCAAAAGCTGAAATAAAATTGGCATGTCAGATCAAATCTTGATGAACTATTAAGTTAGAGAAAAATTATGTAGTTTTAGGTGACTTACGTTGCGAGCGAATGAACGGCCGCTGGGATGGTAGCCATCATCAGTTTGGATCATGTCGCGGAGATGGGCACCGTAATCGCCCCGCAGATAGACACTGGCCATGCAGATCTACATGTACCAAGTATCGTACCTCAACTGGGGATCTCCCTGGGTCTGCTGAATCAGATCTGGCTCGTGATAGAAGTCCAGATACTGAGGATCCTGGGCTGTCCCGTAGTATGCATCAAAATGGGTGCTCCAGTCCTTATCCAGCCGCCCTCGGTGGTTCATCCTGTAAGGAAGACGTTAGTTGCAATACAAAGCTATCAAGTAATATGAGAAATTTGATAATAGACTACGACTTACCTGTGCAGGTCTCTGTGCGTGTGCCTCGGCAAAGATGGGTCTATGGGAATGAATGCCGGTCGATCAAACTGGCGGAGCACCCGATCTGGGTAGTGGTGCTCCACTATCCAAAAGTGTATGAGTGGACCTCGGTAGAATCACATCGCCCGCTCCAGCTGGTCACACACCGTGACCGGCAAGAGGTTCTCCAAGTAGAACTGCTCGTAGGGCGTCCACTCAACTAGAACATATGGCAAACTCTGGATCTCTAACCGGACTGGCCTGATCCTAACGGTAGCACCGTGGGTCCGATCCTGGTAGTTGTGGCCACCGCGCCACATCTTGCCGTATGCCGGGCATGTCCACATACTCGGCTCTCCCCATTGCGGCGCCTCATTAGGGATAGGACGGCCCACCGGTAGCCGTGACCACGACCAGTGCTGAAGCAGGAGCACCGGCCCGTACATCTACTTCACATTCAGCTGCATTTTCAAGAACATTAGACGTCAGTGTATTTTGATGGATTGATTGATTAAAAAATTTATACTAAATTAAGAGTTGGTGACTTACCTTACTACTACGGCACAGGTGGGAATACAGATACGCCAGGACAGCCCCACCCCAGTTGTACCGCTCCGACTGCTCAAGGTCTCGCAGCAGCGGGAGATACATTATCGGCATATGGTCACCGCTGGAATCAGGAAACATGACAGAACCAAAAAGGTCCATCACGTAGCCCCGTGTATATCTGCAATACAAAACATTTAAAAATTCTAATATAATCCTCGTATTATAAATTGATTGCTAGAAACAAGTTATAAAATTTACCTCTGAATCTCCAGCGCAGTGGAATCTGCCGAGAGACCCGTGCTGAAGTGCTGTCGTAACCTCATCATCCGCAAATGAAATTTGGACCTCCCATTGTCCCCAATGATATAGGCCGGATCAGCTCCCAACAACTCCTCGACATCACCTACGAATCTGGTGCTATCAGAGATGCCGCAGACGGGTGTGCCACGGATAGGCAAACCCCAAAGAGCACTCACATCCTGGAGAGTCACCGTCATCTCTCCGAATGGCATGTGAAACGTGTGCATCTCGGTACGCCATCGCTCCACCAGTCCAGCGATAAGAGAAGCATTGATGATGCTTTTCTCTGTCCGCACGATGTCCACAACCTGATAGAGACCCAGGCTGATGAGGTACGGGGCCATCATATCGTAGTATTGCATGTGAACGCACCGCAACTTCACATCTAACAGACCCGTGTCCTACGTTGAAAAATGTATTCCGCATGGTGATAACATAATAAAATTTAAACCCAACAAAATTTAAAGAAAATCTAAAAAAAGGAACGTACCTCACGAGAGGCTAGTGAGACTCGGTGCTCGTTGTGGGGAATCCACAGGAGAGGACTGATGTGCTCCGTGCTGCTGGTACTGATCGGCTCGTCCACTATTGGAAGCGGGGTAGGTCGTGCTCTAGGCATCCTGATGTCTAAAATAACCTAATTTCGATAAAATTACGCTTAATTAGCCTAATTATGATAAAAAAGGTCAAAATACCCTAAATATATCCCAACTGTGCTAATTACACTAAATTACGCTTAATCAACCTAATTATGGTAAAAATGACCAAAATACACTAAATATTGGTCAACTTAGCTAAATACACTAAATTACGCTTAATTAGCCTAATTATGGTAAAAAAGGCCAAAATAACCTAAATATTGGTCAACCGTGCTAATTTCGGTCAAATTACGCTTAATTAGCCTAATTATGGTAAAAAAAGGCCAAAATAACCTAAATATTGGTCAACCGTGCTAATTTCGGTCAAATTACGCTTAATTTGCCTAATTATGGTAAAAAGGGCCAAAATACCCTAAATATTGGTCAATTGTGCTAATTTCGGTAAAATTACGCTTAATTAGCCTAATTATGGTAAAAAAGACCAAAATACCCTAAATATTGGTCAACCGTGCTAATTTCGGTCAAATTAGGCTTAATTAGCCTAATTATGGTAAAAATGGCCAAAATACCCTAAATATTGGTCAATTGTGCTAATTTCGGTAAAATTACGTTTAATTAGCCTAATTATGGTAAAAAGGACCAAAATGCCCTAAATATTGGTCAACCGTGCTAATTTCGGTAAAATTACGCTAAATCAGCCTAATTATGGTAAAAATGCCAAAATACCATAAACATTGGTCAACTGTGCTAATTTCGGTAAAATTACGCTTAATTAGCCTAATTATGGTAAAAATGACCAAAATACACTAAATATTGGTCAACCGTGCTAATTTCGGTAAAATTACGCGAAATCAGACTAATTATGGTAAAAATGACCAAAATACACTAAATATTGGTCAATTTAGCTAATTACACTAAATTACAACAACATAATTTAAATTCTAACACCTAAACCCTAAATCCTAAACCCTAAAATAAATAAATTAAGAATTAAATTAGATTTAAAAAAAAATTACCTCAAAGAAGAGATAATTCGGTTGAGAGATGAGAGAATTGTGAGAGGAGAGAGAGAAAAAGGGGTATATATAGGGGTTTTTGCGGGTTTTAAAAAAAAAAGAGTAAACCGGCCAGAAAATGGCCGGTTTAGGGGGGGAGTAAACCGGCCATTTTTTGGCCGGTTTGGGCATTTTTCGATATTGGATCGAATTCTGGGTATAATTAATAATTTGTATTAAACTTTGGATATTAATAAAAATGTCGGAAAATTAAGGATTAAATATATAGTATAGATTTGGATATTCAATCATTATTGTGAATAAAATAATTTTTATCATATTAAACTTGTTATGTTATTATAAAATTTATATCTCGTTAACAAAAATTAATCACACAGTAACCGTATTTTTAATCAAAAAACCAACAAAAAAATTCCTCTCTAAACATGATTCTAATACAAATAGATAAAGTACGTAAAAAATTATTTGTATCCGTATTTGTATCCGCACAAACGGATATTTGAAAAATTAAAAAAGAATACATGTAAAGATAATTGGATACAGATATTATCTGATTTCGTATCTTCACAAACGACTATCCAAAATCTTATAAAAATACAAATATAGATAATTATCCTATTCGTATATGCTTCCGAAACATTAAACTGTATATGTGTATCCACACAAATAGATATTTCAAAAAATTAAAATAATACTAATATATATAGGTTGGCTAATATCAAAATATTTGTTCCTAAGCCATGGAACAAATGTTTCGGTTTTTCACATTTTTGAAGTCCAACCAGTCGATCCAAACTGTACAACATTCAATCTATAATAAAATGTGATTCGAGATCACATTTTACATCTTTTTGAATTTCTTTTACTATTTATTAAGCCAGTTTTAAAATCGTTGTTCTCAATGATCCAGAAAATTTTCACTGTTTAATTATTAAAATCAGCAATTTTAAAACTGACTTAATAAATAGTAAAAAAAATTCAAAAAATGTAAAATTTGTCTCCAAGCACATTTTAGTATAGATATCAGATCTAACAGTTCAGATCGACAGTTTGAACTTTGAAAATCGGAAAACCAATTGGTTGCACCACGGTTTCGGAACAAACATTTTGATATTAGCCAACCTCTCTCTCTATCTCTCTATCTCTATATATATGTGTGTGTGTGTGTATATATATATATATATATAGAGAGAGAGAGAGAGAGAGGAGGAGGAGGAGGAGGAATCTAATTACACTATTTTATGGTGACACATTTTGACACCATATGCTTATAAGTCATTTTTACAAAGTTAATGTGCTTGGACCATATTTTATATTAAAATGTGCTTGGACCATATTTTATATTTTTTTGGAATTTTTTTGTATTTATTGAGATGTGTACAAAATTAATGTTTTTAGATAATTTTGGACCATTGAAAAGCTGCGGTTTTACAAAATTCTAAAAAGAAAGTAAACAATTTTCAAAAAATATAAAATTTAGTCTCCAAGCACATTTTAATATGGAGATCATGTTGAATGGTTCAGTTCGACTGTTTAGATTTTAAAATCACTAAAAAACTTATAAACATGATGGTGTCAAGATGTGTCACCATAAAATGGTATAATTTAATCCCTCCTCATATATATATATAGAGAGAGAGAGGCCGGCTAAATTGCTTCCGGAAGTACTTACGGGTCAAATTTAGCCACTTGATGTTCGAAACGTCCAAATAAATAGCTCAATAAATTGGTTATATAATCAATATGTAGAATACCAATTTTTACTATTTTTGAAATTTTTTAACTATTTTTTATGATTTTTGAAAGATGGACTTTTTTGACCTAAAAATAAAAGTATTTTTAATCCAAAAGAGACCATATTTCAAAAATCATAAAAAAAAATAGTTAAAATTTTCAAAAATAGTTAAAAATTGGTATTCTACATGTTTATTATATAACCAATTTATTGAGCTACTTAGATCGATATTTCGAACATCAAATATTAATATTTGACCCCGTAAGCACTTCGGTCGAAGTGCTTCCAGAAGCAATTTAGCCAAACTCATTCTCTCTCTCTCTCTCTCTCTCTCTCTCTATATATATATATATATATATATATAGTTCATATACGTATATACTTATGAAACATGAAACCGTATTCATATCCGTATTCGCAAAGTATTTGTATCTGAATATCCAAATCCGCAAAAATTTTGAAACAGATCCAAATACAAACGGATAATATTCAATCCATTTGCACCCCTATGTCAAACGAAACCATTTCCCCTCAGGTAAATGAGGGAGTAGGATACTCCCAGCCAAACCAAAATCATTTTGGTACCTTCTTAGAGTCAGGGGTGGATTTAAGAAGAGAGAATGAAGGTCAATCGACTCTTTTTTTTATTTTTTTTATTTATCTATGATTTTATATGTAATTAGAGTAAAATATTATGGTATTGTAAAATTGATCATCAATATCATAGAAAAAATTTAAATGATTGATTCTCATAGTTCGAAACTCTAGCTCCTATATAAGGATGGTCTGTTTTGAGATTCGTATAAGATGGAACGTACGGACGAGTGACGACTTAGATGTTAGATCTAATTATACTCGGTCAGCTATTGCACTGGATCTGAATTCATGTCCAACATACAAATCCAATACAAGCTCTTGATGGTCATTGAAGCTCCGCAGTGGCAGCGGACTAGTCAAATTAATACCACAGAATTTCCACAGCTCATTACCTCATGACGACTGTACTTGCGCAAGCATTCTCTGCTTCTTCTCCAAGCAGCACCATCCTTCCAACTAACTATATTATAATACTAAGGTGTATGGCCTACGGTCAATATGAAAAAATAATAAAAAAGTTTATGCAGTTGAGATGCTCTCAACAATTTTGATATATTGTCTATTAAATTAAGCATAATTAAAAAAGTAATTTGTCATGCATTAAGTGATATTTTAATAGTTCAATTTTGCTAACACTTTATCAGTACGTGCTCCAATTAATGATACTTAATTGCAATAAATTTAATATAAAACTTTATGTAAAATAAAACAAATATAAAATTATTTTCAATTTCATAATTAATTTATTCATTGTGATAGTTATCAAGTAAATAGAAATGTCAATAAACTATATATATATATATATATATAGAGAGAGAGAGAGAGAGCTGGGCTATGGTGAGTTGTGAAGTAAGATGTCATTTTTACTTCACGCTCATATTTTCATTTTGAAAATTCAAACAACCGATCCGAACTGCTCAACATGTTCTCTATATTGAAATGTGCTTGGAGACTAAATTTTATATTTTTTGGAATTTGTTTACTATTTATTAAGCCACTTTGAAAATCGTTGATCCGGTGGTCCAGAAAATTTTACTTTTTTTACTGTTTACAGTGGATCAGCGATTTCAAAGTGGCTTAATAAATAGTAAACAAATTCCAAAAAATGTAAAATTTAGTTTCCAAGCACATTTCAATATTTAGAAAAAGTTGAACGGTTCGGATCGGTTGTTTGGATTTTCAAAATGAAAATATGGCGTGAAGTAAAACAACGTTGTACTTCACAACTCACCATGGCCTATCTCTCTCTCTCTCTCTCTCTCTCTATATATATATATATATATATATATAAAGTTGTGCTATTATACATTGCAATGTATTGACCCCTCCGTGCATTGGACTAAAATCGTTGGATTCAAAGTCCAAACAGTCGATCCGAACCGTTCATCTTGTTCTCCATATTAATATGTACTTGGAGACCAAATTTTATATTTTTTGGAATTTTTTTACTATTTATTAAGCCACTTTGAAAATTGCTGATCACATGGTCCAGAATTTAGTTGCACTGTTTTTACTGTTCACCCGGATCAGCAATTTTCAAAGTAGCTTAATAAATAGCAAAAAAATTCCAAAAAATGTAAAATTTGGTCTCCAAGCACATATTAATATGGAGAACAAGATGAACGGTTTGGATCGGTCATTTGGACTTTGAATCGGTGATTTATGATCCAATGCACAAGGGTGCCTATGCATTGCAATGCACCATAGCCCATCTCTCTCTATATATATATATATATATATATATATATATATATATATATATATATATATATATCTAATAACTTGATGCATCACTCAAAATCTTAAAGGAAAAATACTACGTCTTTGTAAACACGAAACCAGCCGACAACAGAACCCGATTTTGTCATGGATGCAATCATGCAAGGAAGGTGTCCTCATTGCTGACGGTATATCATATATAATTCCACCACTTGGATTATCTTTTGGTTGGCAGTCAACACTTTTATCTTATTTAAGCCCCACATCAACATAGACAGAAATCAATCAATTTCCCAAAAACACTAATTCTCAAACAGAGTAAAAATGGCAGAAGGTGATCTCAAGCTGTTGGGGTTATGGGCTAGCCCATATGCAATCAGGGTAAGAATGGTGCTAGAACAAAAGGGGTTGAGTTACGAGTACCTTGAGCAGGATGTTTTCAACAAGAGCGAACTTCTTGTCAAACACAATCCGATCCACAAGAAAGTTCCCGTACTTATCCATGGTGATCGAAGCATCTGCGAGTCGTTGGTAATTTTGCAGTACATTGATGAGAACTGGTCTGGTACTGGGCCTCCCGTGCTTCCTGTTGATCCTTACGAACGTGCGGTTGCTCGATTTTGGGCAACCTACGTTGATGATAAGGTACTTAAATTACTAATTAATTAATTGTTTAACTTTATGATCAACCAAAATATATATGAATTGATCGAATTACAAAAGTAACAAATGTTTCATTTTTTTATCCATGCAGTTGTTACCTTCATTTATTGGTATCGTGAAAACTGTTTCAGAGGAGACAAAGGCAGAAAAAATTAGTGATACACTTGCTGCACTAGAGCAGTTGGAAGGAGCTTTCAAGAAATGTTCTGCTGGAAAGAGCTTCTTTGGTGGAGATACCATTGGTTTCCTTGATGTGACATTAGGTTCCGAGTTGGCCTGGATCAAGGCAGTAGAGAAGATATCTGGGGTCAAGTTGCTCGATGCAACAAAGGTGCCATTACTGATGGAGTGGGAGAAGCGGTTCCTCACTGTGGATTTTGTGAAGAGTGCTCTGCCGAGTGTGGAGAGGGTAGAAGAGTTCGCGAGAGTGCTTCAAGCCACAAGATGGAATATTGCTTCAGCCAATTGATGGACTTTTTGGTATAGAAATAAATGATTGTTTTAGTAATAATTGGGATGTGTATGCCTGTTATTGTGGTGAGTGAAATAATGTTTGCAGACTTGTAGTGTTGAGCAAAAAATAATGAGTGAGGCTATGGTGCTATGCATAGCAAGGATGAGGTCCGTGCTACGGCTTAAAATTTGACTTTTCAAAATTCTAACGGTCGATCCAACCATTCAATGTGATAACCATATGAATATGTACTTGCAAACTAAATTTTATATTTTTTTGAATTTTTTTACTATTTTTTTAGATAGGTAGAATTTTGATGGTCCAGAATTTTCAGAAAACACTGATTTTTCTACCTATCTAAAAAAATAGTAAAAAAATTCGAAAAAATATAAAATTTAGTTTGCAAGTACATATTCATATGGTTATCACATTGAACGGTTGGATCGACCGTTAGGATTTTGAAAAGTCAAATTTTGAGCCGTAGCACGGACCCCATCCTTGCTATGCATAGCACCATAGGCTCACTCTAAAATAATATTGTACTTCTTTTAGTGATATGAGCATTAAACAATCAATTTACTGGTACGGTTTCAGGTTGCATATACAGATAAAAGTACGAATCAAATTTTATGTCATAAACTCATAGTGTTGTCCAATAGAAAGAGTGTGTTTTCCCTGAGATATCTCATATTTTGTGTGACCGACGTGTCCGGTGCCTATTCGGAAATAGTGCAGGGGCAATATTATTTGAGTTTTGAGATTCGTGCATAATGTATTTGAACGGTTGAGATTTTCCATAAAGTCACACAAAATATGAGATATCTCAGAGGATGCGAATTCCAGTAGAAATGGGTTTTCTTTGTCAATTGGTCTTTAACATGTTACTGCTTTTTACGACTGGATGACTAAATGAGGATTTAATTTCTACTTCTCCAGTCCATTTGATCAGCCATCAGACGATGAAGAGTGAGAATAACTTGCAACTAATGCACTTGCAGAACATAAAAAATTGTGACAACGTTTTCTTTTCAGAAACAATGATATACAGGTACTCAAGAACAGTGACAATTGTAATTTGTAAACCAACTGAGGTTAATACAATATGAAATTATGCAAAACCAGTGAGATTAGTAAAAGGATTTTCAACTGCAACATCTGAACAAAATAAAAAAATTAATCAATTTAGTACAAATTGCCTAAGTTAACTGCATATTATGATCATTTTAGTACAATCTGCACCAAAATATTAATTTAGTACAGACTGCCTATTATGAGTAATTGATCAATAGGGCAACTCAACTTAACTGGTTTGGAAAGAAACATCAATACCTCCCCTAACATAAGAATTAACTGCCTATTATGCTTGATCACGTCTGCTTTCCTCTCAGGTCTGATGATTTACCAGATAATATCAGTCTCATACTCCTCACTGTGCCACAGTACCTATACCCAGATCAGTGGATGTGCTTTGTTAATATCCTTTGGCCGCTACAAAGGTGCAGGATTGATTTTGTGTATCAAGGTCTCCAACCAATTAAGCAACACAAATTTCCAAAGGTATTTCTCTCAAATTCAAAATGAGACTATGCTTATTCTGGTGCTGGTGCAAGCAGCTAATGGGTGGGGAAGGTGATTGATCGGCTAGTTACTGAGGAACCGGGTCTGTACTAGTATGTGTACCACATTGATGCATCTTGGAGCCAGAACTGGAACACGGGACTGGGTTTTATTTTTAAAACCGAGGACCAGATGCTAGCCTATAGGGTACAGACAAGGGGAGGCCAAAGCTCTACTGGAGATTATCCACTATGCAAATGAGAATGGGTATCATCCATGTAAATTATGTTGGTTGTATGCAATCTTCTAATTACATTGTTTGACATAATTTGCAAAATATATAATAGTTGAATTCAACCATTTTCATGTATGAGTGAGTTCATAGGTTCATGATGATTATAATTGCAAGATTATATTGAAGAACCAAGGAAATGTTCATGAAGATCTTAATTGCAAAACCAAATTGAAGAACCGAAGAAATTAACAAGACTTTATGAAGCTATAAATTGTAATAATCAAATAGAAAAATAAAGTAAATTTGAGATTGTTGATTTCTGTGGAACAACCGTTCTGAACGGAACTAACCATCCAAAAACGATGTAATGCATAAACTCACAGAGAGTTCCTTGATTAGTTTCGTCCAGAACGGTAGTGATCTGTTGTATGATCCGTTCTGGATGATCCAGATCCATTATGAACCCCAAACTTCCGTTGATAGAAAAAAGAGAGCATTTTGTACAGTCTGTCCGAACGGTTTTTCAATCGGATGAACGGATCATGACAAACCCTAACTCTAATCCTCTCCATATAAATAGAGGATCCCCCATTTTAGATCTCTCAGCTCTAACCGCCCCAAACTTCTAAAAAAGGCAAATTTTATGTGGTTGAGACTCTCCATTGTTGAGTAAGCTTAAAACTTCAAGATCTATTAAACAATCTCAAATCTACTTCACTGATCTTATTATATATTATATTAGAGTGATTAGAGTGAGTATTCTTTGTGAGAGAGCAATTTGAGTTCTCCAGTTGTAATAGCCGTGTGACTTCCCACTTGTTGTAAGGACTCACCGACTTGAGCTTCTAGGCTCACCATTACACAAGTTGGCCGTGTGACATCCCGATTGTTATAAGAGTTCACCGGATCACGAGGTGTAACCTTTATCATTGGATATTAAGAAAGGTGCGCCGATGAGGTTGCATTGACTCGGTAGACGTAGGCATTTTAAGCCGAACTCTGTTATCATCCCGACTGTCAATTTCTCTTACTCTCATCTATTTATATTTACTTGTGTACACTTGCTTGATTGTTTGTTTGACTTGTTAGTTTAGAGGGTTTAACCGAAAAACGTCCAAGAGTCTTTAAGACTCCCTATTCACCTCCCCCCCCCCTTCTAGGTGTCGTTAGGTACTACAAATTCTGCACTGACAATGCTACCTTGGCTAAAGCGGCGTCCCAGTTGCAACCTCCGTCAGAAATTGATTGGAGGGCGGCAAATGGAATTAGTCAAATTTGGAGGGCCCTCAAAGCAAATATGGAATATACCTGCATCCATGTACTGAGACGCCACAATGAGATGGCTGAAAACCTAACAGATTTAGGCAGAAGGGCAGGAATGAACTACCCTGGTTTCTCATTTCCCATGTTTAGAAATTGAACTGATGTAAGAAGCAGGAATGAAGTCAGGGAGGGAAGGGAATGAGTAAGGGTACTCTGGGAATTAACTGTACTGGTTCACCTTTATTTTGCTTAATTTTTAGAACTGATGTAAGGGGTTCTGGTACACTGGTACCGAACCGAGTAAGGGGCAGGAATGAAGTCAGGGAGGGAAGGAAATGAGTAAGGGTACTCTAGGAATTATTGTACTGGTTCTCTCCTATTATGACGTTTAGATTTAGAACTGATGTAAGGGGTTCACTGGTACACTGGTAAGCTAATGTTAATGATGTAACTATATAAGGGTACACTGGTACACTAATGTAAGGGAGGGAAGAATGATGTGGTACTGGTACACTAATGAAATTTGCCTACGGCGTGTTTGAAGCAAAAAATAAATAAATAAATAAACAGTATTGCAATAGTAGAACTAAGAAAATATGAGCCACATTTCAGGAGGCTTTGAGCATATCTGATGCAAAACCAACGGCGTAGATCAAGATTCATGTAACCCCTCTACCTCAAGGCTCTCCCGCCTTAAAAAGACAGTAATTCTTTCTTGTGTGATTGTCAGAGTTTGATATTTATGGATAACTTTTATCACTTAGCGTTTGATAGCTATATTGTATCAAATTTTTCTGAAAATATATTTCAATATAATATATCATATATCATATAAAATCATACATATCCAACAACAAATCAGTAAATTTATTTTAAAATTTTCAAATAACAAAATGAAGTTCAATATTGTTTTTTCATGATGCATACATTATTTCACCCACCACAATACACGCATACATATCCCAATAATTACCAAAACGTCCGTCAATTAGCTGAATCAATGTTCCAGATTGTGGCTCTCGCGATCTCTTCTACCCTCTCCACACTTGGGAGAACACGCTTCACAAAATCCGCCGCGAAGAAGCGTTTTTCCCACTCTACCACTAATGGCACCTTTGTCTCATCAAGCAGCTTTACTCCGAATATCTTCTCTGCTGCCTTCATCCAAGTCAATTGGCAACCGAAAGTCACATCAACAAAGCCAATGGAGTCACCACCAAAGAAGTCCTTTCCGGCAGAACATTCCTTGAAAGCTCCTTCCAACTGCTTAAGCGCAGCAAGTACATCGGCAATTTTTTCTGCCTTCGTTTCCTCTGTTGCAGTCTTTATGTTTCAATCTAGAGAACACAAGACTCCCTGAAAATCCCTCCCTCCCTCAATTTTATTTATCAGAAATTCAGAATATTACACAGTTTTTCTTCTTCTCTATCTTATCTCTGTACATAGCGCCTTTACCTATATTTATCTTTTTTCTCCTCATCTATATTTGGAAATTACAATATAAGAAAATACAATACAATCAATTTACAGATCCTATTACAGCTCATCTAATTTACATACGAATTTCTGAGATTGCCTTTCCTTGTTTGTTCCTTCCATGTTGGTTATGTGCCAGCTTGCAAATTCGACACCCTCCCTCAAGTTGGCACATACATATCCTTCATTCCTAGCTTATTAACTGTTTCACTGAAAATTCTACTCACTACAGGTTTAGTTAATATGTCTGCAAGTTGTTCATTTGATCGCACAAACGGCATAGATATAATTTTAGTCTCTAGCTTCTCTTTAACGAAATGCCTGTCAATTTCAACATGCTTCATTCGATCATGCTGCACTGGGTTATGGGCAATATCTATAGCTGCCTTGTTGTCACAAAATAATCTCATTTCGGTTTCTGGCTCGAAGCCTAATTCAGTTAAGAATCTTTTTAGCCACAGAAGTTCGCAAATTGCTTTAACCATCCCTCTGAATTCTGATTCTGCACTTGACAGAGACACCACATTTTGTTTCTTTGATCTCCATGTGACTAAGTTTCCCCCCACAAATGTGAAATAACTGGCCGTTGATCGTCTATCCATAGCACATCCTGCCCAGTCTGCATCACTGTATGCAAATACTTGAAGATGTGAATTTTTTCTAAAAACTATACCTTTCCCGGGTGTTCCCTTCAGATATCTGAGAATCCTCATTACTGCTTCTAGATGCTCTTCCTTGGGAGAGTGCATGAATTGACTCACTACACTTACGGCATACGCAATGTCGGGTCTTGTGTGAGCCAAGTAAATCAACTTACCCACAAGTCTTTGATATCTGTCTACATTGGTGGGTGTGTGATATGTATAGGCTTCTAACTTCAAGTTTGGCATCATTGGTGTATCAACTGGCTTGCAATCTAGCATTCCTGTTTCACATAAAAGATCAAGTATATATTTTCTTTGTGACAGATATATTCCTTCTTTATCCCGAGTTACTTCTATCCCGAGAAAGTATTTTAATCCACCCAAATGTTTCATCTCAAATTCTTTGAACAACTTTTCCTCTAATTCTCGTATTCCCTCTTCATCACTTCCTGTTATTATCATGTCATCAACATAAATTATAAGAACAACAATTTTTTTATAGTTCTTCTTATAGAACATTGTGTGATCTGAATTGCTTTGGGTATACCCGTATCCCCTCATGGCCTGACTAAACCGGCCGAACCATGCCCATGGTGACTGTTTTAACCCATATAGCGCTTTCTTTAGTTTACATACTTTACCCATCATGTTTGGTGGTTGATAACCTGGCGGCATTTCCATGTAGATATCCTCCTCTAATTCTCCATGTAGGAACGCATTTTTTACATCCAACTGATGCAGTGGCCATTCTAAATTTGCTGCAATAGATAGAATGACTCTAACGGAGTTCAACTTAGCCACCAGAGAAAAGGTTTCTTGAAAATCGATTCCATACGTCTGAGTATATCCTTTTGCAACCAGCCTCGCCTTGTATCTCTCTATCTTTCCTTGTGCATTGTATTTTACGGTATACACCCATTTACACCCCACGACTCTCTTGTCATTAGGTAAATTAGTGACTTCCCAGGTATTATTTTTCAGTAGTGCACTCATTTCTTCGTTCATTGCTTCTCTCCACTTTGGGTCGGTTATGGCTTCTTCAAGTTTTGTTGGTACAGTTACTGATGATATTTGGTTCACAAATCCCTTTAAAGGTTCTGTTAAATGATTTGTTGTTGTATAGTTTGCAATTGGATACATTTCTGTGCTTGTCCCGTCTTCAGGTACATACCGTTTTGGTGGTTTTCCTCTATTTTTTCTTGGTGGTAAAGTAAATAATGGTTCAGAAGAACTTACCTCGTTGGAAGTCTCAGGCCGTGTTGGATCATTGGCAGGTTGTATTATCATCTCTTCTTCATCTTCAGTGTTGTCGTTTCTTTCCGAGTCACTTTCATTATTTAAATCCGGGTTTATTTCTTCCTCTGAATTATATTGTATTTGGTGAGGTTGGTCTAGTACATGGTTAGGTGAGGTTACTGTATCATGATATCTTGTGAAATTTAAAAACTCAAAATTCAATTCTTCCTTTAAAAACTCAAAATTCAATTCTTCCTCAGATTTATTTACCCGCTCCCCCTGAATTGGATTTTGTGGAATTTTAAAATATGGTTCATGTTCTATAAAATTTACATCCATGGTGGTGAAAATTTTTCTTGTATTGGGACTATAACATTTATATCCTTTTTGATTTTGACCCATTCCTAAAAAAATACATTTTTCAGCTCTTGGCTCAAGTTTAGATCGGTATTGTTTTTGAAGATGAACATAGGCTGTACACCCAAAGATTTTAGGAGGTAGATTCAAAATCGAATTAATTTTTAAGTGTGCAGAAAAAACTTGTAATGGTGTTTTAAAATGATTGACTTGGGTTGGCATTCGGTTCATGAGGTATACAGCAAATGTAATCGCGTTATCCCAAAATATATTTGGTACATTAGTTTCAATTAAAAGAGATCTCGTAATTTCAAGTATATGCCTATTTTTCCGTTCTGCAATGCCATTTTGTTGAGGCGTTCCTACACATGATGTCTCATGTACTATGCCGTTATTTTGAAGTATTTCTTGCACTCCTCGATTCATGTATTTTGTTCCATTATCACTTCTAATTACTTTGATATTTTTCTCAAATTGTGTTCTAATCATAGTTATATATATTCTAAATATATCTTTTACATGTTCTTTAGTTTTTAATAAATACAACCATGTCAGTCGTGAGAAATCATCAACAAATATTATGTACCATCGATAACTAGCTTTGGAAATTATTGGAGATGGTCCCCATACGTCAGTATGAATTAAGTCAAATGGAGCTAATGATTTAGTATTACTTAGCGGATAAGTAGACCGGTGACTTTTGGCCTTAATACAGGTTTCACAAAAAATTCTCTCACAATTGTAATTAAATAACTGAGGACAAAGTTTTTTCATGTACCCTAGCGATGGATGACCTAATCTTTTGTGCCATAATAAAATTTCAATCTCTCTTTCCTTTGAGTCAGTACTGATTAATGCTTCTCCTGTCTTCAAATTGTCAAGATAATACAACCCGCCTCTCCTAGTACCACGGCCCAAAATTTTCCTGGTTTGGATATCCTGAAATACACAATGATCAGGAAATATGTTGACCATGCAATTTAATTCCTTTGTCAATTGACCAACTGATACTAGTTTGGAGGATAAAGATGGAACAACTAATGTATTCTGGAGGATCAAGTTTGGATATACTTTCACATCTCCTGCGGTACTAACAGGATAGCATATACCATTTGCATTAACAATACCGGTTTTTCTAGGTGTTTTGAAATTTATGAGGTCATTTTTATCAAACGTCATGTGGTCTGTAGCCCCTGTATCTAATACCCATTCATTATAATTTTTCAATGTAATATTATTTTTACCTGAACCATTACCTGTACCTTCTTGGTATGCCATATAGGCACTGGCCGAACCTTTGTTGGGATCACTTCCTGATGGGATGGAGGTTGAACCATGACCTGCACCTTGACTTCCATTTCCAGTCCCACTGCTGTTTGCCTCCAAGTGGTGTGTACCAGGTTGCTCGGCTGGAGCCCGGTACCATGTGCCTGCCTCCAGGAAGTTCGCTGATGGCCCAGTACCGAGTGAAGGGGTGATACTAGCGCCCCCAGGACCTGTGCCAGCACCAGGGTAGTTGGTTTCTGGTACGTATGCCAGATCTGCTCGTGCTACAGCAGCATGGCCTCTTCCCGACCAATTACTCTTCTCCTTGCGCCGGTCTTTAAACCAATCCGGGTAACCCACCAATTTGAAGCACTGATCTTTTGTGTGCTTTGTCATACCACAATGAGTACATTTTAAATGAGATTTATCAATACCTTTGTTGCCCTTTGAGTACATAGCAGCAGAGAGCTGCGGTTCGGCCTCAACACCCGGGTTCATCACATCTTGCCGGGTAGCTTCCTTCCTTACCCGAGCAAAGGCTTGTTCAAGGGTAGGAAACGGGGTCATTTGTAGCACGTTTGCTCGTTCGTTGTCGAATTTATCATCAAGCCCATCCAAGAAAGAGTACACCCTTGATTCTTGCAAAAATTTGTTAAACTTTTCTATATCGGCTGTGCACTCCATTGGATTTGGACGCCGGAAGTCTATTTCTAACCATAGGTCCTGAAGTTCATTATAGTACTCTTCTACCGACCTACCGGCTTGTTTGGTTTTGTTCACCTTTTTGTTTAAATCATATACCTGAGCAGCATCGCTTCCGTCGTAGAAGGTTGTGGCTATTGCTTCCCACACCTCCTTGGCCGTTGGATATCTCAGGAACTTGCCGTAGAGATTCTTGTCGAGTGAGTTGCAAATCCATCCTTTGACCACAGTATCTTCAATGTCCCACCGTTTGAACAGTGGGTCATTTTCAGCCGGAGGTAACTCCATGATATGCTTCAGTTTCTCGCGAGCCTTAAGGCACATGCGAATTGATTGGGACCACAAGGGGTAATTTTTTCCATCTAGTTTAATGGGTATTAGGTTTGTATGCAAGGTTGGTTCATGGGTTGCGACTGGAGTTTGTGGTGGTGGAATAGGAGGTTGTTGCATAGCTAGTAACTGATTTTGCTGTAGAGTAATTAGTTGGGTTAGTTTCTCAATTAGAGTATTAGTTTCGGCCATGGTGCTGTTACCAGAGTCGTTTCTGGCAGCGGTTCTGTTTGGAAGAAAGGGCTAGCTAGATCTTACCAAGGCTCTGATACCATGTTTCAATCTAGAGAACACAAGAGAGAACACAAGACTCCCTGAAAATCCCTCCCTCCCTCAATTTTATTTATCAGAAATTCAGAATATTACACAGTTTTTCTTCTTCTCTATCTTATCTCTGTACATAGCGCCTTTACCTATATTTATCTTTTTTCTCCTCATCTATATTTGGAAATTACAATATAAGAAAATACAATACAATCAATTTACAGATCCTATTACAGCTCATCTAATTTACATACGAATTTCTGAGATTGCCTTTCCTTGTTTGTTCCTTCCATGTTGGTTATGTGCCAGCTTGCAAATTCGACACTTTAGGATACCAACAAATGTAGGTGCCAACTGCTTGCCCTGATAAATAATATATATATAACCTTTGTTACTTTTGTAATTCTTCTCCAATCTCATAACTTTTAGTTATTAAATAACTTAATTTCATATATATATATATATATATATATATATATATATATATATATATAGGACAGTGCTACGGTGCTACGCGTAGCATAGAGGCCTCCGTGCTACGGCTCAATTTTTGAGTTTTCATAATTCTAACGGTCGATCCGAACCGTTCAACATGATCTCCATATGAATATGTACTTGCAAACCAAATTTTACATTTTTTAGAATTTTTTTACTATTTATTAAGCTACTTTGAAAAAACACTAATTTGTACACAACAGTAAACTTTTCTGGACCATTGGATCAGGGATTTTCAAAGTGGCTTAATAAATAGTAAACAAATTCTAAAAAATGTAAAATTTGGTTTGCAAGTACATATTCATATGGAGATCATGTTGAATGGTTCGGATCGACCGTTAGGATTTTGAAAACTCAAAAATTGAGCTGTAGCACGGAGGGGCTCTATGCTACGCGTAGCATATTAGCAAAATCCTATATATATATATATATATATATATATATATATATATTACGGTTGATCTTTTTTTTTTGAGGAAAAATATGGTTCAAGCCCACATCTAATTGATAATTGCAGTTACAAAGTTTGTATCCACGATTTACAAGAATGTACTGTGCTCAAAACAGTTGAGCTTTAAAAGAAATCTAAGTTAAATACAAAAATGTGTTGTGCTCTAAACAATTGAGCTTTAAAAGAAATCTAAGTTAAATACTACATGAAATCCAAAGATAGTCTCTGATTGGAAATGCAAAAACTGAGTAATTTGAATATTATGTTGATCTTTAAATTAAAAAATTACTAATTTAAGTACCATATCGTCAATATACGCTGCCCAAAAACGAGCAACGGCACGTTCGTAAGGATCAGCAGGAAGCACAGGACGACCAGTATCATACCACTTCTCATCAATGTACTGCAAAATCACCAAGGACTCGCAGATGCTTCGATTGCCGTGGATAAGTACCGGCACTTTCTTGTGGATTGGATTGTGTTTGAGAAGAAGCTCGCTCTTGTTGTAAAGATCCTGCTCGAGGTACTCATAACTCAGCCCCTTTTGTTCTAGCACCATTCTTACCCTGATTGTGGGTGTACTAAACCATGCCCCCAACAGCTTGAGTTGACATTCTGCCATTTTCACTCAAGGAAAAATGTTTTGGGAAATTGACATTGTCTCTGTTTATGTTGAATAGGGAGGTTTTTATAAATTTATATTCTCAGTTTATGTTGAACAGCTTGAGTTCACGTTCAACATCGACCTTTTAAATTGATAATCCAAGTGTTCGACTTTTATAAGATACCGTCAGCAATGAGGACACCTTGCATCCATCACAAAGTGGGGTTCTTTTGTGGGCTTATTTTGTGTTTACAAAGACGTAATATTATTCTTTAACATTTTGGATCATAGATCAAGTTATTAGATATATAGCTTTATTTCATACAGAAAAAAACATGTTGAACATTCATATTTATCTGATAACTGTGACATTATTAAATAAATTTTCGTATTAGAAAAGAAATTGTAGATATGTTCTAGTCTAGATAGATTGTGTATTTGATATATTGCAAATTAAGTACATTAGGGCACTGACCAAGTGCTAGATAAACAAAACTTTTAATATTTTACTAGATGCGTGATCATAATTAGTTTTAAAATTATACCGAATTTAATAGAAAATCTTGAGAATACATCTATAATATCTCTGCATGAGCTTTTTTTCATTGACAATTTAAATTGCTGGATATGCTAAGAGGCAGAGCTAAATAATGTGCAAAACTTCTGAATGCAATACATGTTTGAATGTGCCAGTATAAATGTTCCAATGAAGTGATTAACTGAGCTGCACTTTGATTAGTGAGTTTATTCCAAATCATTCCACAGAGACAAGCAGAGCAAACAATCTCAACGGTGGTCTACATCGATCAGCTATTCCGGCCGTCTTTCATGACCTTACAGATGCTTCTAATTGATTTTGTCTTTCTATCTATCGTCTGCATTTTGAGATCCTATTTCTCAGATTTCTTTTCTTTTCCTGATCGATCTCCGATGAGAGGTGGTCAGGTTGTTGTAAACAATTAAAAAAATGGCTAACCTAACAGAGAAGACAGATTGTAAAGAAGAAAGAAGACAGAGAGAGTTTCTGCAGCAAAATCTTTAATTAACTTGTTATTCTCGTACACCATAAACACACATACAAAAGCTGATTATATAGCCTCACATACACAAAACTGACTACCTAAATTTGGAACTTTTGACTTCCTAAATTAACTAACAGCTCTTCTATTTTAACTACTGCTACAAATAAATAATGCTAACTATAGCTCCACTAACATTAAATAACTACCCACTTATATTTCTGCTGCAACAATTCCAAATATAGCTTAAACATGTCTAAAGCACGTCTAATCTAATTTTGACCTTCAACAGTTTGTGTTTCAACACTCCCCCTCAGCGGTAAAACGATTACATCTGGGATACACCTATGTGTTCCCTGTTAGCACCTTCGTAAAGATGTCTGCAAACTGTTCGTCAGTTCGACAAAACTTCAACTGCACTTCTTGTTTCCCGACTGCATCTCTAGTGTAGTGATACTTGATGGCAATGTGCTTGGTTCTGTCATGGCTAATTGGATTCTCGCTGATTGCTATGGCAGATTTGCTGTCACTGTACTGGTTCCTCCATTTTGCTATTGACATCCTCCAATATTCTTTTGAGCCAAATGGCCTGTGCAACGGCTCTTGCTGCTGCAACATATTCTGCCTCGGCAGATGACAAGGCGACCACCGTCTGTTTCTTGGATGACCAAGAGCAAATACCTGATCCAAGAGAGAACGCATAGCCTGAAGTACTCTTCATGTCGTCTTGGCATCCCGCCCAGTCGCTATCGGTGTAACCAATCAGCTTTGAGTTGTTGACAGGTTTGTACCATATGCCATAAGCAACAGTGCCTTTGATGTACCTTAGAACTCGTTTTGCCGCTGTAAAATGTTTTTGAGTAGGACAGTCCATATACCTTGATAAAAGGCTTGAGCTGAACATGATGTCCGGCCTTGTTGCAGTCAGGTACAATAAACTTCCAACTAAACTGCGAAATTCAGTTGGATCTGCTTTTTTGAGTGCACTATAGTTGAGATGACCGAACCGCTTGTGCCATAGAGTTGACTCATCTACAGTTTCGGTTTGAAGAACTAGATGTGGAGTATGCTTTAATTGTAACATGAAGTTTCTGTTGTCTTCCATCACAATATTTGCCAGCACTTGGCCATGCCGATCAATTATCTTGCAGCCATGCTTCTCAAAATGCACTGCATAACCGTTTTGAACCAATTGCCCCACACTGAGAAGATTCTGCTTCAAATCGGGTACTAGTAGCACATCCCTTATCAACCGTGAACCCATCTTAGTGTGTACTGCAATGTTTCCCTTGCCCTTGGCTTGAACCAATGCACCATTTCCCATTCGAACATTTGTTTCAAATGAGGTGTTGATTTCATGGAAGATCTGATGGTTGCCGGTCATATGACTTGTACATCCGCTATCTAGATACCAGATGTCTCCTCTTTCTTCACTTGCAGAGTGACATGCAAAGAAGATGGTTTCTGAATTTTCCCTCTGTTCTGTGAAGTTGACTTGAGCAGGAGGTGGCTGTGCTTGATTTGTGGCTTGGTTGGTTCTTTGAGAATTGTTTGTTCTGCAGAGCCGAGCTATATGGCCTTTCTTTTTGCATTTGTTGCAGAGTTTGGTAGACCAACAATATTTGGTATCGTGGGAATCCTTCTTACAGATTTCACACCACCGGCTGGCCCTACTAGGTTCGGCATTACCATCTATTTCAGGTTTTTTCTGACTTTCTTTTTTTCGAAAATTTTCAGATTTGAAATCTGGACTTGCCTTGAAGGCATTTTCATTAGACAAGTTTCTTAGCAATTTTCTCTCTTCATGTGCTTCAAGAGAACTAATCAACTGTTGTATGGGTAGGGTTGCCAGGTCTTTTGACTCCTCTATAGCAGTAACTATAGAGTCAAAACTCTCAGGTAGGCTAATCAACATTTTTTCCACAAGTTTTTGATCGGTAATATCTTTATCACCAAGCGAACGCATCTGATTAACTAAATCCATAACTTGTGAAAAATATTCTTTTACCTTCTCTGAGTCTTTCATTTGCATGTTTTGGTATTGTCTGCGCAAGGTTTGTAATTTGACAACTTGCACCTTAGCTGATCCTTTGAACTCTTGTTGCAACATGTCCCAAGCATCCTTTGATTTGGTTGCGTTGATGACGCGTGAGAAAATGTTTTCTGCTACCCCTTGTTGAATAAGGAATAGCGCTCGTGCATCTTTCATCTTGTCTTCCTTCAACTTCTTCTTTTCGTCTTCTGTTTGTTCGTGGTCGGCGGCATACGTGGTATACCCATCTTCAACGATATCCCACAAACCTTGTGAGAGTAGTAGAGTCTCCATCTTCACTTTCCATATGCCGTAGTTGTTACTGGTCAGCATAGGAGCTGGGAATTGCGCCACGTTTGCGCCTGAAGACATTGCTTCAATGCTTCGTCGATGGGAGATATTCTTCTACTCTTTGGATTGCGCCCTTTATGGCTCTGATACCAATTGTTGTAAACAATTAAAAAAATGGCTAACCTAACAGAGAAGACAGATTGTAAAGAAGAAAGAAGACAGAGAGAGTTTCTGCAGCAACATCTTTAATTAACTTGTTATTCTCGTACACCATAAACACACATACAAAAGCTGATTATATAGCCTCACATACACAAAACTGACTACCTAAATTTGGAACTTTTGACTTCCTAAATTAACTAACAGCTCTTCTATTTTAACTACTGCTACAAATAAATAATGCTAACTATAGCTCCACTAACATTAAATAACTACCCACTTATATTTCTGCTGCAACAATTCCAAATATAGCTTAAACATGTCTAAAGCACGTCTAATCTAATTTTGACCTTCAACAGTTTGTGTTTCAACACAGGTGGGGCTCTTTAGGCCTCTAGCGGCATCAGTTGCAATCGTCCAGACTGCTCCTTTCTCAATCGCATTATCTCCGGCAATCTTCTTAATTTCTAGAGGTATATTTTAGTCACTGATCTGTTTTCTGTAGTTATTGATCTTTTAATTTGTTTGCTTTATGATTTTGAGATCAACTACGTGTGAGTTCCTATATTTCATTTGAATTTTCAATTAATTTTGCAGCTTTTCTCCGTTCTTTCTCAGATGTTTAATTAGCATCAGTTATATCTTTTTTATCTTCGATCTCGCATTATCGAGGTAATCACATATTGCTGATTGTATTCTTTTATTCTTACAATTCAGATATCGCTAGTTCATATGTTCTTAATTGTTAGCTGCTGTTGTTAATTCATGTTAAATATTGTGCATTTATGCTTCTGTTACAGTACGGCTATCGCTAATAATATGCTGAATCTTTGCTTAAATTAGTTGGTCAGTTTTACTGTCGTCTAAATTCTCTTTAGTCATTTGGTTCAGGTATACTACTAGGCTTTTACAAGGAGAAATTAGAAATGAAGGGAAGACGACTCAGCTATAAAACATGCATGCATAAATATTCGAATCCCAATTATTACTTAACGATCGATCATTTCTATACTAAAAAAGTACGTCAATTAACCAAAGCCTTTCCATATTGTGCTCGCGAATTCTTCTACCCTCTCCACACTCGGGAGAACGCGCTTCACAAAATCCACAGCAAGAAAGCGTTTTTCCCACTCTACCAGTAATGGTATCTTTGTCTCATCAAGCAGATTGACTCCTAATATCTTCTCTGCCACCTTCATCCAAGTCAACTGGCAACCCAAAGTCACATCAACAAAACCAATGGAGTCACCACCAAAGAATCCCTTCCCAGCAGAACATTTCTTGAAAGCTCCTTCTAACTGCTCAAGCGCAGCAAGTGTGTCAGCAATTTTTTCTACCTTTGTCTCCTCTGTTTTAGCCTTAAGGACACCATACAATGAAGGTACCAACTGCGCAATTAAAAAGAAACATGAAACCTTTTGTTACTTCTGTAATTAATATCCAATCTCATAATTTTTCTTATTATAGAACTTAATTAATATATATATTTTACGGCTGATTGTGAAATTAAACAATGTAGTAATTCAAGTACCTTATCATCAATGTACACTGCCCAAAAGCGAGCAACGGCCCGTTCGTAGGGATCAACAGGGAGCACAGGAGGCCCAGTACCAGACCAGTTCTCATCAATGTACTGCAAAATCACCAATGACTCGCTGATGCTTCGATCATCATGGATAAGTACCGGCACTTTCTTGTGGATCTGATTGTGTTTGAGAAGAAGCTCGCTCTTGTTAAAAAGATCCTGCTCAAGGTACTCATAACTCAGCCCCTTTTGTTCTAGCACCATTCTTACCCTGATTACAAATAAGCTAGGCCATGCCCCCAAAAGCTTGAGTTCACCTTCTACCATTTTCACTCTGTTTGAGGATTAATGTTTCATACAGGGTTTAAATAAGATGGAAGTGTTGACTGCCAACAAAAGATAATCCAAGTGTTGGACTTACTATTGCTATGCGTCAGCAATGAGGATACCTGCTTGCATCCAGTACAGAGTGTAGTTCTTTTGTGAATTGGTTTTGTGTTTCCAAAGATGTAAGATCATGAATCAAATTAATAGATAAATGTGTTATGTCTTAATGTAAAAACATGTTGACATTCATATTTATTTGATATTTGTGATAATAAATAAATAAATTAACTTATTAAATAATTATAATATGTTCTAGTTTAGATAAAATAATTATAAATATGTTGACATTCATGAGTATCAAGTGTAAATATTTCTATTCAGTGGTGATGATTTTTCATAGCTTATTTCACACAAAGTACATAGGGTTGATTGTTCCCTCATTAAATATTTTCTTTTCAAGTTAGACATTAATTTGAGATAACTAAACACTGTAACATTATGAACTGCTGCTCACTACGGTTCAACTATACGAAGTCAGGTGTTTTATAGGACAATTTGAGACATTAATTGTTTTTTCACAATTGTTGGGAAATCTCTCTGTATTTTATTTTCCATTCATGAAGATGGAGTGTATCTAATAGATTTTTTTTGCATTTTATAGGACAATATGCTACTAGTCGGAAAAGTAGATCTGCGATCTGGGATTAAACGATAGTAAGATCAGCATTTATTGTGTGAATATTCGTATTTTAGGGGCAAGGTATTTGTTTGGAATTACAAGTTGACACGTGTAGTTGGTGCCACACCGGATCTAAAGGAGAAAGTCAAGAAGATGGATCCGGCCAAATATTTCTTGAAGATAATTCAAGATACCATGCGGCCTTGATAGGATCTACCAAATATAGCTAGCTGGAGATTTCTTTCCTGATTGTATGCGTGTACAGCTCTAGTGTTTTGCTCTCGGGTACCTCGGGCCGGGCCGGGCAAAATCCGGAACCGGTAGCGGGTACAACGGGTACGGTTACCCGGGAACAACGGGCACGGGTAGACGGGTTTTTTTTTTAAAAAGTCTGCCCTGCCCGTTTCAAACCCGTGCCCGTCTCGGGTTCCCGGGTAGACGGGTTTTTTTTTTTTCTGTTTTCTGTTTTTTTCTGTTTTCTGTTGTTTTCTGTAGACGGGTACACCCGGGGCGGGTTCAGGTACACGGGTATTCAGGTTCGGGTACGGCGGGTACGGGTGAGCCCGGGTATTTTCCAAAAATAGGTGACCGGCCCATTTGAAACCCGTACCCGTGTACCCGTTTACCCGGGTATACCCGGGCTCGGGTACGGGTACCCCGGGCACCGGACACGGGCGGACCGGGTTCGGGCAGCCCTGGGCGGGTTGTGTCAAACCACTATACAGCTCCAATGAGGGCATATAAGCTCTCTCTCTAAACAAAAAATTAAGAGAGAAATACTGAATTTAGTGTTGTGTGAGTTGTAACACAAATTATTGAAGATGAAATAAAAGAGTGTGTGGGTGTATTGATCCGTGGAGTGCGCTATAGGCAATACCACGTTAAAATCTCTGTGTTCGCTTGATCAATTTTGTCAGTATTGATGTTTTTTTCCATCAAAACAGTTAAGTTGGGTTTCAGTATCAATCATTCGATCATAATAGGCAATTTGTACTAAATTAACTTAGGTGTATATTGTACTAAATTGATCAATTGATCATTCGTGCAGATGTTGCAGCTGAAAACCTTTTTTTACTAATCTCTTTGTTCACATTTGTCGTTGCTCTGAATACACATCAGGGTTTCTGAGAAGCAAAGGTCGCCACAATTTTATTTCTATATATTCTGCAAATGCATCAATTGCAAGGTATTCTCACCCTGCACCGTTCAATGGCTGATTATTCGGTCGCAAAAAGCAACATTATGTGCAAAAGATGACCGCACCTTTTTTTTGTTTGTGCTTACCGAACATCGTGAACAAATGAGATAGATCATTTAACAAATAAATCACAGAAGCGAAGAAAATTTAAAGTGCAATTGACACTACCCATTTCACACTTCTTTTCTACCCGTTTGGAAAGATCTTTTGATACAAATTTCAAGTTTTCAACCAAAACACTGAGTCTTAAAAACAGTTTAGCACTCGGATGTTGTGTTGCACCTTGCATGCATACTGTGTGACACTTGATCCCAACTCTCACTCACTAGTCACTCCTACTAAACAACACTATTACAATTTAGGACAAGTACAAAAATATGAGCCACATATCGGTCTTTGAGCATATCTGATGCAAAACCGTAGCGTAGATAAAGATTGTTGGATCGTTCTGATATATTTGGATAACTTCTGTCACTTAGCGTTTGATAGCTATACTATATCAAATAACAAACGAAGTTCAATATTATTTTTTCATGATGCAGACATTATTTCATCCACCACAATAACACACAAACATATATACCTCAATAATTACCAAAAAGCCCGTCAATTAGCTGAATCAACGTTCCATATTGTGGCTCGAAGCATTCTCGCGAGCTCTTCTACTCTCTCCACACTCGGGAGAACGCGCTTCACAAAATCCACATCGAGAAAGCGTTTTTCCCACTCTACCAGTAATGGTATCCTTGTCTCATCAAGCAGATTGACTCCTAATATCTTCTCTGCAGCCTTCATCCAAGTCAACTGGCAACCCAAAGTCACATCAACAAAACCAATGGAGTCACCACCAAAGAACCCCTTCCCAGCAGAGCATTTCTTGAAAGCTCCTTCTAACTGCTCAAGCGCAGCAAGTGTGTCAGCAATTTTTTCTACCTTTGTCTCCCCTGTTGCAGCCATCAGGATACCAATAAATGAAGGGAATAACTGCGTGGGTAGACAGAAAAAACATGAAACGTTTGTTAAGTTTGCAATTCATTCTCAGTCATATAGAACTAATAAGTTTCATTTATATTGCGATTGATATATAGTGAAATTAAAAAATTAGTAATATTTACCTTATCATCAATATACGCTGCCCAAAAGCTAGCAACTGCGCGTTCGTAGGGATCAGCAGGGAGCACATGAGGCACAGTACCCGACCAGTTCTCATCAATGTATTGCAAAATCACCAATGACTCGCAGATGCTCTGATCGCCGTGGATAAGTACTGGAACTTTCTTGTGGATTGGATTGTGTTTGAGAAGAATCTCGCTCTTGTTCATAAGATCCTGCTCAAGGTACTCGTAACTCAGCCCTTTTTGTTCTAGAACCATTCGGACCCTGATTGTGAATCTGCTAGCCCATGCTCCCAACAGCTTGAGTTCATCTTCTATCATTTTCACTTAAGGAAAAATGATTTGGGAATTTGATATTGTTTCTGCCTATGTTGTATCCGGGGTTTAATTAATTAAGATAGTCCCAAGTAGTGTTGAATTTTAATTAAGATATGCCTTCAGCAATGAGGTCACCTCCTTGCTTCTATTACAGAGGGGGGTTCTTTTGTGGTTTGTTTTTGTGTTTACAAAGACGTAAGATTGTTCCTTCAAGATACATAAAAAATTGGATTATGGATCAAATTATTAGATATACAGCTTTAATTATGTCTTAAAGAAAAGACATAATTTGATATGTGTGATAATTAATAATTAAATAATTAATAAATTAATTATCTTTTCAAAAAAAAATTATAAATATGTTCTAGTTTAATGCAGAGGATACGAATTCTCTCATTAGTATCACTTGCAAACAATAGCATATGCTGACGTGGCAGTTACAATTGCAATATAAAATGCAAGGATCCGAATCAATTATTAATCTAATATTCTTGCTAAATTAGACGATGTTTATTTACTTGCCATCAACGAGTATAAATATGAACACAATTATGAACCCCATACATGCATGTGAAATGCAGCACCGTATTGCGTGGAAAAGTCAGAGAGTATCTCGGCCCAAAAGGCCCAAGCAGCATATGGTAGGCCCCATTCCACAGTGCACGCTGGAGCAAGAAGTCAATGTTCATCTTTTAAATGCTCTTCTGGATCCTTCCTTATGCTTTGAATTATCAACATCAAGACATCAAGAGCATTAATCAAAGTTTGACGTTGTGAAGAAAACTCGATCAAAGCGCTGGAATTCCTATCATTATTCTGCTTCTAGAAGAAATAGAATAATTTCCTTAGAAAAAAAAAAAAAGAGAGATAAATTGGTTCTAGAAGAACACCACAAAAAAGTAAGATTTTATCATTCGGAAACATGCCCTGCGTTGTTCAAAACTAATTCCAAGCCTAAACTAGTTTTTTTTTAATATATATATGATGAGCTTGCTTGTTTTCATAAAGAAGTTTTTTAGTGGAATTTTCATTAAATAGTGAAAGCTTCATTATCCCAGTCGGTCTTATTTTCACATTAGTCGGCGTCATCTTCGTCATCACTTTGCAGCACGTCATCAACATTAGGATAACGATCACCTACCTCCGGCGGATCAACCCATGAATCCTCCTGATTATTGTATTATATCTGAACAGACGGCACGTCATCAATATCATGATAAGGATCACCTACCTCCAACGGATCAACCCATGGATTGTACTGATTATTGTATTCTGTTTGAACAGGCGGTGACAACTCGTTCACATCGGGATAAGGATGCAAATAAAGGTCTTGCCTCGGTGTTTGTTGTGTCTAATGGGGTTGGAAGAGACTGGGACCCACATAGTTAACACTATATTGGGTATGTCGAGGTTCTGGTTGTGTCTCCGGTACCATACTATAAGTGAATAACTGTGGTTGCATTTCACTGATGATTGGAACCAACTCAATGTATAAATTGACATAACAATACTGGTTTGGGCAAACATACTTTGGTTATAAATACCTCTCCAACTCTGATCGCACACGATTTCTATTTTCTCATAATAACGTCAGGTTGTTGTACCAACATTAACCCGTGCATGAGCTTTTAGGTTGTACTCACTCTCAGAATATCCAAGTTGGCGATAAATTTCACCTTTCACATCATACCAACATTGTTCACCAGTCACACTCAATGAGAATTGAGGGCTAATACTATACTCTACTCTTTTACGACCGTGTCGTATTTCACTACCGAAATGAATCATCACCATTAGCATGATTAATTATTTTTATAAATTAGCCTACACAATAATAAATAAATTACATATAATTTATCATTACAATAATGAACTATTAATATTAATTAATTAATCATCATACAATAGTTATTAAAAATTTACCTGTTTCAGATGCTTCTATACTTCACCGCTTCAAACACGTTCTAGTAGCTCAAAATAAGCACATAAAGAACATAAAGAACAGAAACAACGAAATAATCAAACAGAGCTTGTTATAGTCTGAAAATTTTAAATGATTAATTAGCTAACAATTTATAAATTTCGCCTAATTAAAATTTTCAGTTGATTAACCGACGATTTAAATTATACAAAGATATTATTAAATCAACATAAAGATTTTTATTATTAAATTAAAAATGTCAATTAAAACATTAAATTGAGACGTTAGATTTAAATTTAATGGATGTCATGATTTTTTTAAAAAAATCTTACGTGATTTGAAATACAAATTCTCAGGACACGAATAGAAATAATATATTCAATAAAAATTAAATTATAAAATAATGACAACAAATATTCGTACGAAATTTAACGTAAATTTTTAACAAATGGGTTTGATTGATTGTATTTTAATTCATTGATTTTACTAATTGGAGGGACTTGTGATCCTATGGAATTATATTAACCATTCATCTCATTCAGCACGGATCTCAAAGCAGACCCTTCCACATTGTAAACAAATGGCCTGTCATTGGTGCTAGACTGCAAAGTTACACGTGTCATCTATGTATGCAATGTAATCAGTTAGGAAGAAGGCAACGGATATTTTTATACATGTTGATTATAGAGTAAAAAAGAGGTGTACCAAATAGATTTTGACAAATTAAACTTGTATGCAATGTATTATTTTTGTTTACTTATTCTCAACAAGACGTGCTTTTTTTTTTTTTTTTTTTTTTTAAGTGATAACAAGACGTGCTTCTCAACGGCATTAGAAGCATACGCCAGTGCCGGTGTTATAAATATTAATATACAATTTCGAACTGCAATGGGGCCAATTTGTTTACTTATTATAACCAAAATTAAACTTGTGGGCCAATTTAATTCAAACTTTCGATTAGGCCTTGGGCTCACCAAATTTAACCTCCTCAGTATACAGTTTGGAACTGCAATTGAGTTCAAATTTAACCTGATGTAAAAGCCTGATTTGTCGCATGTTGTCCTTCTACTCTGAAAGAGGCACATCCAGACTCAGGCCGTACGGATGCAGTTTACACGAATCATTGCCACCAAAATAAACTTCAGCTAGAGAAGGTTGTACCAGTGAATCGTGATTCCGGTACAAAATCACCTAGCATTTCCACCATTGCTTCCCTAATCTCTAATCAGAATATTAATCTGAAAATGAAACAAGTTAATGAAAATCCTGTACCTCTGTAGGTAGTTAATGAATGCTAGATTCTATCTATAAGCATGGCTTTTTTCATTCAATAGATTGCCATGTAGCAAAAATCATGTCTTTTTTTTTATTTTAGGGATAAAATTGTCATTGTTATTAACTATTCAATCAGCAACGAAAAGTTTGCATGCTTACCCCTTAAAATTCCATAAATATCTTTCACAAGCGTTCTCAATTTTCTGCTCTTGTAAGACAGTGCAAAACTGTCAAATGATTTTCAATGTGTATATAGATTCAATATTCACATTCGTTCTCAACTTGTTCGGTTTTTTGTGTAAACAATTGAATTTGCACATAACCAGTATTATGTCCAAAATCTCATGCCATAACTATACATCTCCAAATAGGCTTGATTGCTGCTTGATATTGTTTATTTTTTTTTCATTTGATAGTCTAACCTCATTCATCTCCTCAGCTGGATTAAAATTGCGCTGCTCCCCCTCTGTGGTAATTTTGGACTTCTTTCCTTTGAACTTAATTAAATTGCGCTGCAGCCCCTCTGCTTTGATTTTGCACTTCCAGCTGCAGTTCGATGACTGTTTCAACCGGTCATCGCCTGTATCCATGAAGGGAAAATATTAATTAAGAGCCCTCAAAGAGGTGCAGTATGCAAGTTTGGTAAATAATTAGTGTACGTAATATATGGTATTACGTACCAATTAAAAAATCTGCCTCAACAGGTACCAGTTAAAAGCAAAGAAACACTAGTGGTATAAAAACCAAACAGGTAATGCTGGCCAGCAGCACTTAAAAAAGTGATTAAAAAAAAGCAAAAGGAAAGAACAGCTAAAAATAATTTCAGCTAATAACATCAGACACTTCAACAGGGAATTTAGGCAAACTAGTCCCAATAAAGTGGAACTTGTTAGAAATGAAGTTTGGACGCTTTGTGAATTTTGTGCATGTTCTTTTAAATAAGAACTTTTTCTTTTTATCAAAATAAACCTTCCTTTTGTTGTATAGTTTTAGTTATTTCAGTTCTTTTTGCAATCGGTGTCTTTTTTGTTTTAAATTTGAGTTGCTATTCTTCTAATTAACACATTTCAAATATTTTATTGTTAACCCCCCTCCTTTTATCCGGGCTTAGGACCAGCTATATAGTTTAAGACATAGGGAGAGTTAAAATTTGAAATATGTTAGTATCCCTCAAATTTAAATAAAGAAACAAGGTCAGATATATACCTGCTGGGAAGGTACTGTAGTAGTTTCAACCGGGCTTAGGACCAGCTACTCGTGTCCTTCTCCATTCCTCTGGACATTAACATCTATGCAAAAGTCGAGTTGGCACTGCTATGTTGTGGGCCTTGTCTGTGCAGGAATGAGTCAACAAGTAGAAATAACCTACAAAGTTTCTGAAGTTTGAAACAAGAAGAGTCACAAATAAGAATATCTTACTGATATAAAGAAAAGAGACAAATCTATTGCAAGATCCTTTAATTTATTCAAAAAATTTGGAAAAGAAAGTACCTTATTAATACGGGGTTGGTAAGTTATGAAGCATTATCCTGCCGCATGTATCTGATTTATTTCTGTTATGAAAACAGAGTGTTTCAGAGAAGCCACCTGCCACCACGGCCTCTAACGAACTTATTTTTTAGAGAAACAGGTAACCCCGGGAACTCCTCCAGCAAATCAACTTTCTTGATTTCTAGATGGTTTAATTTTTTCAACATGAGTTGGGGATCTATTATAAAAGTAGTGTCCTTATGTTTCAGAGCAATCGGCCACCATGGCCTTCAATTTTCTTTTCTTTCAGAGAAGCAGGTAATTCTGGGAGCTTCTCAAGCAAATTAGCTTTTGAAATTGTTAGACTTTCTAAGGCAGTGAGTCTCGCCATTGTAGCAGGCAATGACTTCAGAGAGCTTGCATCACCAATATATATCTTCCTTAGAGAAGCAGGTAACTCCGGAAGCTCCTCCAGCAAATCAGCCCCAAAGATTTTCCCCACTTCAAGCACAGTGAGCCTCACCATTGTCGCAGGCAATGTATTGAGATTTCTCACATCCCAGAGAGTCAACCACTTGAGGCTACTGCTGTTTTGCAGAAACCATTGCTCCAGCAAAGCCTCCATCCATGAACAACGGGAAACATTTAGGTAGCTAACAAAGCTTAGGCTTCTTAGTGGTTCGATGAGAAGGAGAGAGAGGTTATCAATGTAAAGATCCTTGATCTTTAAAGAAGCCAAGCTACTTCCTTGGTCAACACCATGTGCTTGTTCCCTAGATGAATGTTCAACGAGCTTCTTGCATCCTGATATGTATAGCACATTGAGAGATCTGAATACATTTTCTGAGGAGGGAATCCAAGAAATATTTGCACAATCAGAAATCCAAAGATCAGTGAGAGTAGGAAGTCTTGATGCTGATTCCAGCAGTGGCTCATCAAGTTTACCGCAGTTTTCTATTGAAAGTTTTTTTAGTGCTAGGGGAAGGAGGGTGCTCTGGTTATCAACTGCCATTAGCATTGGGCAATACCCTATTGTTAATATTTGTAGCGATACAAATTTCCCAAATGCACCCATTGGTAGATGTACGAGATTCTCACAACTTGTGACTGCTATTTTCTCGATAGACTGAAAATCTATGTTGTCTTGCTGCAGGAATCCGTTCAATGATCTCAAGTTTTGGCAGTTTTCTATCTGCACTATTTTTAGTGATGATTTTAGGGAGAACGGGGCAGGAGTGTTATTACCAGAATTTTGGTAAAAAGCTGGAAGAGAAGTCAAGCCCACATGACTAATTCGAAATTCAATTAGAGAAAGTGGCATATCAGGTAACTTGTCCAGATTTAGACAACCACGTATATCAAGAATTTTCAAATATGGTATATTCCCAGAAAATAATTGGTTTTTCCAAAGAGGACAATTAAGTAATTTGAGGGATGACAGGTTTAAAGGTGGTGAATCCTCCATCCAATTAGGAGATCTTTGGCCATTATAATTATTAATTGTCAATTCCATGAGACTTGGAGGGGGTTGGAGGTAATCAATAATTTTCTCAAGGTGAATAGAATTGCTCTCTGAGGTCCATTTCAGAGAGAGCGACATGAGATTAATCTTCCCTAAGAGGTGGGCACTCTTAGCTTCAGTATGACACCCTATATTCTCAATGTTTTCAATAAACAGATGTCGGAGGTTCTTTAGTGTGCCCAGTTCATTTATACGTTGACCACTCTCTTGTCCAACAAAAAAGGTTAGCTCTTGGAGAGATGTCAGCTTGTGGACTCCATGAATTGTTTGCATTATCTCCTTTGGAAGCCTCATATAACGCAACTTAAGTAGATTGGTCACTCCAGTTGTTTCAATTGCTGAATAGAACGGAACCTCATTATCTCCTAGAATTTCTAGAACTTGCAAATGATAAAGTTTGTATACTGAAGCAAGGAACAAGTACTTGAACGTTTCATCAGTGACATAATAAGTTCGAGGTCCCTCCGCCGATAGGTAGCGAAGATGTACCAAACAGCTTACCTCTTTGGGCATTTCACTGTTTCTGGATCCACATATTTTCAACAAACGTAAACTTTTCTTAATTAAATTATTTGGAAGAACAAATGAATACGAATAAGTGGTTACAACCAAGCTGCGTAAATTTTCAAGATGGGTGACCTTTTCCATTTCATGTTCATGTACATAAACATGTCGTACAGTGCTAGGTATGGTAATTGATTTATCATTAGGTTCTATTTTACAACATTCTCCATAGGAAACGTTTTGGGCCAACTCATGCACCAAATCATGCATAACATATCTCCTTTCACCTTTCCATGGTTCAACATATTCAAAGAATGACTTCCTTAAAAGAAGATTGAAGTAATCTTCTCCAATATCTTCTGGCCTTTCTTCTTGACTTGATTGTTGCCGGACAAATCCAGAACAAATCCACATTTTGATCAAGTCATCTTTATCAAACTGATGATATTGAGGAAATATGCTACAAAATCTAAAGCATACCTGCAAATTTGCTGGTAAATGGTAGTAGCTCAATTTCAAAACCTCCACCACATCCTTTGCTTGCTCTAAGTTAAATAGAGACCCGTGATTCAAAACTCTTCTCCAATACTGGTGGTCCATACGTGAATTCAGCAAGCTTCCGATCACCTTTGCTGCTAATGGACTACCTCGGAGCATTTTTAGTATTTGATCTCCAATTGCTTGCAAATCTCTATGATTGTCAAGGTTAAAACCACGAAATGCATAGCTCTGAAAGAGCAATCGCAACTCTTGCTCTCCTAAGCCTTGTAATGATAGAGATTCATGCTCTGTACTTATCACACTTGCAAGCAAGTCTGCCACTGATTTCATTCTAGTAGTAAATAATATTTTACTACCTTCTTGTACAAATCTCAAAGGAGCAATCAGTTGGTCCCAGTGGCTCCTTTTCTCATCATCCCATATATCATCTAAAACGAGAAGAATTTTCTTTAAATGTATATTTTCTTTCAAGGTCTCTTGAAGCGCATTTAATGGTTTATTATAACAATTATTTTCTCCTAGTTCACCAAGCATCTTTCTCGTTATATCTTCAACACTAAAGTTAGTAGAAACACAAACCCATATTGTTTTGTCGAAATGATTTGACCCACGCATCTCTTGATATGCAAATTGTACAAGGGTGGTCTTTCCTAGTCCACCCACCCCGACAATACCAAACGAGGAGAGGCGGACATCAGTTGGCCGCTTTAGCCAATCAATTATCTTGTGCTTCTCAACTTCCCGGCCAAACAACTCTCTTTCAACTAAAAAGGAAGTAGTTTCGCGACTTAAAACTTTACAGGTTTCTTGTCGTGATTCTTCTTGAATACCTAGCACAGTGGCAGCTTGAAGGAGATGCTCCACACCGTTAGCAGCCTGATACAACATTCTTACTGCCTTCTTCAACCTCTCCAAAGTATCATCATTGATAGTACATGGTTTTCTCTTCTTTGAACTAGAAGCGGATTCACCCGCCTCATCTCGGTCTTTCACCATATCCTCCAGTGTTTGGTACTCGAACTCATCAAGCACGTCTTCGGATGCTTCAACAGCCTGCCTAAACTGCTCAATCCATTGGCGAACACTCGGGTCCTTCATCTTCAGAGCTTCGGCAATGCTCATGACAGCTGTGATCTGGGGAAGAGCTGCCTGTAGCCTCTTTAGCTCAGCTTTGCTGTTGACTGGCAGCACATGGTCAGCTTTGTTGTCAGCTGGCAGCACAAGGTCATGCAAGTACGAAAAACCCGTGCTGATAAGTTCGCCGACAACAGCGGACCCCGCCCACTCAGCAATGGTTGAAAGATTCATCTTCTACTGCGGCAGCTTCCTCAAAGCCGCTGGTTTTTTCCTCTATTGTTTTTTTTCCCTTGCTAGTGTTGCTTGGGAATGACAAATAACAAGTAGCAAATTGTATTTTTTTTTTTTTTTGTAAACACGTACCAAATTGGTGATTGAGAGAACAGATTGAGAATGAATATTGCAAAAGGCAGAGATTGGTCCGTTAATAAGCAGAGATTGGTTGGTTAATAAACAAAAGTGTGCTACCAAAATCTCTGTGATGTTAATAAGCAGATGAGAAATAGAGATTTGGAAAATACAAACGCGTACCCTACGGCAAGAGACGAGAGAGTCGGAAACAGAGATTGCAAGATAGTTGGAAATAAATTGAGAATGAAGATAACAAAAGACAGAGATTGGTTGGTTAATAAGCAAAAGAGATGAGAATTAGAGATTTTGGAAAGAGATACCGTGTACCCGATGGCAAGAGATTGAGCAGAGGAACAGAGATTTGGACGCGTACCCTACAACAAGATTCGTCTTCTACTGTGGCAGCTTCCTCAAAGCCGCTGTTTTTTTTCTCAATTTTTTTTTTCGATTTTTGTTTTTTCCTTGCTAGTATTGCTTGGAAATGACAAATACCTAGTAACAAATTGTTTTCTTTTTATTTTTTGTAAACACGTACCAAATTGGTGATTGAGGGAACAGATTGAGAATATAGATAGCAAAAGGCAGAGATTGGTTGGTTAATAAGCAAGAGAGATAAGAATTAGAGATTTTGGAAAGAGATAACGTGTAAGTGAATAGAACGCACTGGTCTCGAGCTTGACTTCAAAATGTCAAGTCTTCTGCATTATTGTAGAATGACAGATGCTATGTGGCATTCACAGAGTTACAATCCCTGAAGGATAGGAATACAAAACAGTGGAAACCAACGAGTTACAATCCATGGGCCGGGTCACGCTCAGTGATCCACGCATAGGGACCATGAATAATTGTACATTACACTAAACAGAGGATGGGTAACTCATCCAAACCAACGAGTTTAAGAGTTTGTTTTACAAAAATCAAGATACAAAATGGAAATTGCAATTTCCTTATTATTTATCCACAATAATTTTATTTTTCGTTAATTGCTCCAGTACATTGTTTTTGAACCATCAGATAAAATATATATGGGCATGATGGGAAAAAAAATATAATCACTTGTGTTATGTTTAGTAATAAATTAATTAAATTGTAATAAGAGAATTAGATATTCAACAAGGTATAGTGGTGTCCATCTATAAAACATAGTCACTAAAGTAGTTCTGTGCATTCCACCTCGATCCGGATTGACTCGGATTCTGATCGGACGGGCGTGATTCAAACAGAAATATTAAGGATCCCTTAATAATCCACTACAGTTAGAATTTGGATCCCTAAATAATCCAATTTTTTAGTTTTCATCCAGATCGTCTGATCTGCTCTAACATGAATATTAAGGACCCTGTGCATTCCATTACGGGCCAGATTGACTCGACTTTCAGATCGAACGGCCCGGATCAAAACTAAAAAAAAATAAGGTTACTGAAGAGAGAGAGAGTGTGTGAAGATATAAAATGGCCATCAAGGTGTATGATGAGATAAAAGGAGAAATATTTTTTTTTACAATGTCTCAATTATTTTATAAAGAATTCTATGCAATAGAAAGAACAAAATCATTAATTTGATTTCTTACAGTGTATACAATTATACAAATAAGATATATATGTAACTAAGGATTGAGATATGCATACAAAATTAGAATTGATATGGAGATATGTCGTGTATGATTATTTTTAAACTAAGCATAAAAATATCCAAATTTAAAATGATACAATAGGTTTATGCTCCAACTGATTCTTATTTACTTTTTTTGTCCAATCCCCTCCATTTTTGTAACAATGGAGGTGTCCTGAATTGACAACAGTATAGAAATTGCTATATATATTGCCCCTAAATTCACAAAAATTTGATATTCATTCATTTCTGCATTGCCTTGGCAAAAATCGCATGAATCCGGCTCAACAGTATAGATATTGATCATACAACTTCTGCTTGCACACATAATATTCATTTGGAAAACGTGGATGTCAATAAGCGTGTGTGTGTATATTCGTATTAGGTTAAACATCCCTGTTATATGAAGCATAACTCATCCTATATATTTAATTATGAGAGACTTTAGAGACTTTAGAGACCTTAATTTCTAAAAAGTAATTAGCAGTTATTTAGAAACTCATTTGAGTTGCTGGAATGTAGATGCTCTGAGTATAAACCTTTCTATAAATTTCAATATGAAATTTAGAATTTAAAATCTACATAATATTGTTTTACTTTTTCAAATATTTTGTATATCTCTAATTATGTAGTAAGATACATACTATACTTTTTTTAATTGAATTTTTTAGGTTTGTGATTTTTTATAAGATTATATACATATTTATTTGATTGGAAATCTTTTTTAGATGTAAATTGTTAAGAAATATTTGAAGGAAACAAAGATCATTAAAGTAATGCATTAACATAATTCACAAATTCAAAAGCATAAGCAAACAACAATGCATTATAAAAATAGTAAGAAGTAAATTAATATTTATTTTCGGAAATTACGGAGTTTTATACTAAAGGATCCAATATGTCATAAAAATAGTTTGACTCATTAACGGCTTTAAAACTTAAGATTATAAATACTTTTAGAAAATGCGAACTCATGAAGCAATGCTTACATAAAAAAAAGTACAATAAGACTTGTCTATCAAAATTAAATTGGATATGGTCGGACTTGTCTATCAAAATTAAATTGCCTACATATATATCTTTGTCCCTTTCACACCGTTGTGAACAGAACAATTGCTTCATATATGATCTCCCCATAAATTTGAATGAACCAAAAAATTTACACAAGTATAACTTTTAAATCATATAATTCAAATTCTTCAATTTTTCATGTGCTAGATGTGCTATATATACACATGTGTATGTATGGTCTTATGCCGTGATTATTATTGATATCAAAATTTGTTTTCTTCTTGTTCAATTTTTAAATACAATGCATTGAAATAATTTAGATTTTGAAGGAAACAAAATATAAAGAGCCGCAATATGAAATTTTGTTGTGTTTACAAATAAAAGGAAAATAGGATCCGATTAGCCTTTGATTGTTAGGTTTTTTATTTTTCTTGGGTCATTTTTAGAATAAAGACGAGTAACAAGTACCTCCATCCTTTTTCTATTTTTAAATATTGTATCTTTGCTTAAGCTAAATTAGAATTTTGTAGGCAACTATTAATTTTTTTTATAAAAAAGGCATGACAAAACCTCTTGTAAATTAGATTGAAAAATTCAAATCATAAATTTATTTCGTAAATTACTCTCAAATTCTCAACATGTCGGTAAGACTGGTTTCACTTTTATTTTTCATCATATTATTTGTTCAAGTATTTTGTTGAGTAATGATCATGTCTCTCGATTGTTATTTTCTATATACTTGTTATTCGCAGGTGCACTGGTAATGAGACTGATTTTGTTTCCTCTCTTGTGTAGGATGTGCCCCGTGCATACTAGAACCCTTATTTCCTTTGAGATTTACAAGGACGTGTATATATGGGCTGGGATTCATCAGATGGAGCTATATAACAAACTCTCTTAATTCTTTCTGACAGGTGGTAGTCAACTCTCCTAGTTAAAATATAAGATACTGGAGAACTAATGGCCTTAAATGAAAATTTGGGTTTATAATGGTACCAGAATGTAACAGTATCAAATTACTAAACAAGACTAGAGAACAAACACTTACCACTGGTGAACCAAAACCCAAACCCGGTTCGCTGGTAAACACTTACTTGTGAAACCAATTAAGTGTTATTCCTGATGCAATTGAAGTAGTTATCTTGGCAGGTTCTTGTGACTCCATGATCCATCAATCTGTTATTTTTGCTCATTAAATGTGGTGCGATATAAACCAAAATGGCGTGCCATCCAGGATTCGGTGCTATGGAATAGCTTATTACAGGTTAGACCATTATTATTTACTGGGAAACTCACATTGGCCATTGAGAAAACTGGCCGTGCATGCCCAGCAGTGAATTTACTCATGATTTACAGGATGGTTAAATCACACTTCATCAACTAATTACTCCTGATTTTCAGTACAATTAATTGATAGGGCCATGATGAATGTTATTTATATGGATGGGATCAGTAAATGTGAACTTATGCCTGTCCAATATCAAGTTTTTATATAGTGCATACATGTGATGAACAGGTGTATTCCGCAAGGGTCAGCATACATGTGTGATATGTATTTACAATTAATTATCTACACAAATAATATATATGCTGACTAATGTATTTACAATTAATTATCTCCACAAATAATATATTATCAAGCTCTAAGGTTATCGTTTGCTCTTACTATTGACTAACACATAATGAAGAAATTAAATAAAAATTAATCACGTTGAAAGAAAGTGATCAAAATAATATTTCAATCCCCATTGCAACTCACGGGCACTTGACTAGTTAAGGAAAAAAAGAAAAACAATTTGCTTGTTTTTATACACAATTAATGTGTGAATGTAAAGTGAGTATAAACATGTATGTTCTTACATATTTTTTGTATGATATGTTCGGTTGAACCTTATATTAATTACATGACTCATTAGTTTAAAAGTATAGCAGAATTTTTTAAGAGATAACATACTTCTATTTTTTATTCAAGTAGTCGTTATATTAATTAAGAAATATTGAAAACAAAAGTTTACCTTATATGTTTCATCTTTTATTATGAAATATTCAAATAATTAAGAAGAAATAATCACATATAAGTTATTGGAGGAAACCTATATTGAAATCATATTCTTTTATATTAGGAAAATTTACAATAACCTAATATTTTGCCAAATTTCATATATGTACTTTTAGTTTTTTTTCTTAAAGCACTTTAATTTGTGATATATTTAACTTAAATAATTTCCAACCTCATTTAGATAACTTACTCTTCAAAGGCCCACATTCAGAATTATTAGTTATCAAATGTTATTTTCTCTTTAATATTTTGTTTAAAACATTGCCTAAGTAATAATTAATAAATGAAATTAATACCATCACAAACTGTTTTGTGAATTTGATTTTTAATGCTAAATACAAATTTAATTTCTATTATGTCAATTACATCAACATACAACACTGATCCTTATATAAATATTGTCCTTGTTTCAGATTTTAATGTAAGAGCATATTGTACAATATTATCCACAAATTTCAATTTGTAAATATTTCTAGACATTAATCTATTCAAAACCATATAGTTTTTGTGTATGAGCATTTACTATCAAAATATCAACATTCTAAAAAAATTAAATTGCAAAACTAATATCCAAAAAAATGTGTGGCTCATTTTTTTTTTATGTTGTGACAACATAAATTAAAAGTAAATAGATTTTATTATCGTTTGCAATATTTGTGACCTAATTATTCATTTTAGCAATACGTTCTTGTTTTTATATAAAATTTTAGATGAAATATGTGTATTCTAATTATTTTAGATGAAAATTCATACATTTAGAATATTTATGTTTTTTTAATATCCGAAATTTAAACAAAAAAAAATGATGTAATATATTATATATTACCTAAAATTTGGTTTATAACAAATTAAATTAAATTTACATCAAACATCGACGTCCTATTATGACGATTCAAAGCTCAAAACAAATCATCTTAATTCTAAATTATGCAAGTTGATACTAGAAAAAAAAAAACTGGCAATGGATAAAATAGTGAGTTTATTGTTAAAGTCTACATTAAATATCAACATACTAAATACAAAAGCCAAAGCACGTCATCACATTCAAAATACGCAAAATTTGTTAACTAAATGAAGACTTGACATCAATGTATAGATTAACTACATATCACCAATCCTTACAAAGTTATCGCACAAAAATATAGCAATGGATAAAAAATAAATTTGTTGTCAAAATTTACATCAAATATCGACATCATAAATACAAAAACACAAAGGACATCTTCTTAATTTTTAATTTGCGCAAAAAGTTCTAACATAAAAAAAGAAGTTGAATTCAATGAATAAGTTATCCCACGAAGAACCGGTAAAAAAACATGAATTTACTGTCAAAATCTATAAAATAATGCACTCAGGAGTATCAATTAAAAATCATTCCGTAAATCTAAATCGTATTTACGAATGTTAATATAGCCGTAATTTTTATTTTTAACATTTTAAAGAATTAAATTAATAAAATAACCACCGTTTCTGGTCAATTCCATATTTAACACGGCCGCAGAACACCGGAGCGGACCCATTTGGGGGCCGCCGCAGAATGCCGGAGCGGACCCCTATATGGGTCCGCAGAATGCCGGAGCGGACCCGGGTCCGCAGGGTCCGCACTATGCCGGAGCGGACCCATTTTTTTTTTTTTTTTTTTTTTTTTTTTTTTTTTTTTCTGATGAAGTTGATTATGATTTTGTTTTGGAAATTTTTATCAAAAATGTAAAGTTTGTACTGGAAGTTGTGTGTAATTACTTATGTTTGAAATGTCGTTTAATCTGAAATTGTTGTTCGTCGTTTGTTTGATCAAAAGAAACATTACAATAGAACAATGAGCCACGACACATGGAGCGCATGGAGCGCACAATGGCATGTCTATGGAAATCAGTCGGAATGGCCTCAATACGATGGCCCGGTCCTTGTTCCAGAGAAAAGAAATATTGCTGTGGGCAGAAGACAGCACGACAGAATTCCGATGTGGATGGACGTTCTACATAATAGGAGAAGAGGACACCAAGCTGGCCGAGATACACAAGAAAGACAAAACAGAGCTGCTCGAGCTGCACGAGATTGAGAGTTAATGTTGTTTTTTTTATTGTACTCGTAAAAATATTGTTTATTTTCGGTTAATTAGACGTATTTGTAATTTCCGATAACATTAACATTGTTCTATTGTATGCTTCTTTATATGGCTCATTGTTCTATTGTAATGTTTCTTTTGATCAAACAAACGACGAACAACAATTTCAGATTAAACGATATTTCAAGCATAAGTAATTACACACAACTTCCAGTACAAACTTTACATTTTTGATAAAAATTTCCAAAACAAAATCATAATCAACTTCATCAGAAAAAAAAAAAAAAAAAAAAAAAAAAAAAAAAGGGTCCGCTCCGGCATAGTGCGGACCCTGCGGACCCGGGTCCGCTCCGGCATTCTGCAGACCCATATGGGGGTCCGCTCCGGCATTCTGCGGCGGCCCCCAAATGGGTCCGCTCCGGTGTTCTGCGGCCGTGTTAAATATGGAATTGACCAGAAACGGTGGTTATTTTATTAATTTAATTCTTTAAAATGTTAAAAATAAAAATTTCGGGTTAATATAGAACCCCTTTGCTCCCTTAACAAAGAAACGTTCGTGATTGGTTTAAGTTATCCAAAGAGCGCCACGTGTCTTTTCCTTGAAATGGCTGATGTGCCTCAGCGGGCCCACTGCGGCCATACTCCAAACTGCTCAGTCTAAAAAAATCAATTTGCAACCTAAAAGACGAATTAAGATCGATTAAACCCAAATTTGGATGCAGAAGTTCACTTAGAAAATTGTACAATTCTATGTTGTTAAAATCGCATCATAAAATTCTACCAAATATGCATGTCAAGAGAAATGGACTTGGTGAATGGGGGGTAGAGGCTGGTCCGAGTTAGTGAGTTGAATTTGAATCGAGTTGGAGGCAATTCGGATTCAACTCATGAGTAACTGAGTCAGTTAACTTGAGTCAAAATTAACTTAAATTGTAAGTGAGTTGAATCCGAACTGATTCCGAACGAATTGCGTATCAAGAGCTTTTTGTGCATCCCTAGAAATCAGAATGCTAGAGCAATTTTTTGGAACTCATTATAGAGCGATTATGACCCGGAATGCTGGAGCAATGTTTTGCCATTTGTGTATGGGTATTCTACATGGAGTGGATTGGATTGGTCATTTTTTATTATTTTTTTTTTCTGGAGATGGGAGTTTGAATTATGCAACCAAACACAAACACACAAACACGGTTTTATATTGTTGTAACATATATAATCGATGGTGTATAGATATTTAAATTGAAATTGAGAGTGATTGAAGGGGGATTGTGGTGACTGTGTGCATGTGCAATTCTATCCTATTTACTGTTTACCATAAACAATTATTGTACCTAAACATACAATATAACATCTATGTAGAGAGTACTCGTAGTATTGGGTCTACAGTGACAAATGAATTACTCGGATTCTGCTCGGCAGGGTCAAAAATTCATAATTTGGAAATAATTCGGATATAATTTGAGAATGATTTAGTCCCACAAGAAAGAAATAAATACCCAAAAAAAAGTTCGTATTTTTTGCGTTTTTATTCGCGAATAATTCATAATTCGCATTTTATTCGTGAATAATTCGATGAGCCAAATAATTCGCCGTTCGGTTCTGAAACACCTAAAAAAATATTTTATTCGCGTAAAACGCAAATTATATCTCTATGGTTGGGTCCCATGAAATTTCTTTTAATTGACAATTTCGTCTACATCAGTTTTATATTTTTATATTGTAATTTTTGAGATGTTATGTATCTGTTACAATTTTTTCCTTGGATTCTTGTAATATTCCTAGGTATTTTTTTTTTCAAAAGCCAAAGTCTTAGAGAACAGTTTGAAGGATAATTTAATACATATTTAAAAAAGGTCATAAAACCACATTTTAGTATAGACCCAAATTCTAAGCCAACAATTAATTCATAATTTTTAGCAGGAAGCTTATTCATGCAAACATAATTTTTTATCGATTGATTTTCTGTTATATTTACCTAATTATTTACAATGTGTATTCAAAATACAAGTATTATTTAGGTAAAATCCCCTTCTTCTTCTTTTTTATAAAATGCAAGGATCCGAATCAATTATTAATTTAATATTCTTGCTAAATTAGACGATGTTTATTTACTTACCATCAACGAGTATAAATATGAACACAAATACACAATTACATGCATGTGAAATGCAGCACCCTATTGCGTGGAAAAGTCAGAGAGTATCTCGGCCCAAAAGGCCCCAGCAGCATATGGTAGGCCCCATTCCACAGTGCACGCTGGACCAAGAAGTCAATGTTTATCTTTTGAATGCTCTTCTGGATCCTTCCTTGTGCTTTGAATTATCAACATCAAGACATCAAGAGCATTAATCAAAGTTTGACGTTGTGAAGAAAACTCAAAGCGCTGGAATTCCTATCATTATTCTGCTTCTAGAAGAAATAGAATAATTTCCTTAGAAAAAAAAAAAGAGAGAGATAAATTGGTTCTAGAAGAACACCACAAAAAAGTAAGATTTTATCATTCGGAAACATGCCCTGCGTTGTTCAAAACTAATTCCAACTAATTCCAAGCCTAAACTAGTTTTTTTTTTATATATATATATGATGAGCTTGCTTGTTTTCATAAAGAAGTTTTTTAGTGGAATTTTCATTAAATAGTGAAATAATCATGGTCTGTTTCTAATTTTAAGTGCTAATAATGTTGCTAGCTCAAATTGTTTACCTAAGTCCTAACAAAAATACTATCAATTTTTAATAAAATTCCCCCATTAAAGTCAAACGTGTACTGTTCTCAGTCAAATAAACCCTGTTTCCATGTATTTAACATTTAATATAAATAAAGCCTGTTCTCAATGGATTAAATTATAAGTTTTATTCATAAGCATATATACTTTTTTAGACAGAGATAGAGAGACAAAAACAATGGCAGTTGTTGTTGAAGAAGTTAAGTTGATCGGCTCGCCGCTCAGCTTATTCACATGTCGGCCACGGGTTGCACTGAATCTGAAAGGGGTGGAATATGATTTCTTGCAGGAGAAATGGTGGAAGAAGAGTGACCAATTGTTAGATTCAAACCCAGTTTATAAAAAGATGCCCGTTCTGATTCACAGCAACAAACCCATATGCGAATCAATGATCATTGTCGAGTACATTGACGAAACATGGACTTCAACAGGACCATCAATCCTTCCTTCAGATTCGTATGATCGTGCTATGGCCAAATTTTGGACTGCTTATAGTGATGACAAGGTGATGTTTTTGTTTGATTAATTGCTCATAATGATATGATACACAGTTTGAGGGTGAAAATTGAGGAAACTGTTTCTGGATGGTATCGAAAATCTACTGATACTTTCATCCATTCCTAAAAAAACTTGTACATCTACATATAACACCAACAAAATCATGTTATAAAGTAAAGATACCAATACAGTTAAACAACCAAATAATTAACAAACTAACTTTTTGTTTGAATATCATCTCACTGCAGTTTCCTTCCCTGTTAAGAATTTTGATGGGACCTGTCCCTGGCGACATACCGGAGGCAACCGGACAATTTATAGCCTCCTTGCAGCTACTTGAAGCAGCCTTTGAGAAGTGCAGCAAAGGAAAGAGGTTTTTTGGTGGAGATGAGATTGGCTATTTAGACATAGCATTGGGATCACATATCGGTTGGATCAGTGCCACTGAGAAACTGGCTGACGTCCGATTACTGGAGAAAGAGAAGGTGCCTCGTTTGGTTGAGTGGTCCGAAAGATACTTTGCTCATCCCGCTGTGAAAGATGTTATGTCGACGACAGATGAGTTACTTTCATTTGTTACAGAGGCTAAATCCAATTTAACTGCTCCTGCCAAGTGAATATCTCTGTCAGGTCAGATGTTATGCTGAATCTTCTGTTTACTACTTAACTTTTTATTGAGTTTGAATGTCGGCATTAGCTTAGAATAAAAACCGTACGGGTTTATTTTACTAATTTAATCTTCCTTTCTGCATAATTTATGTTGAGATCGTTAAGATTCAGTTTGTTTAATGTAACTTTCTATGGCTACTATTTACATGTCAAAAAAAAACTTATTCTTGTTATTATTCTTATTCTTATTCTTATTATTGTTGTTGTTGTTGTAATAAAGCTTTGGGATGCAATTGCACAGCTCAGTGTTAGTATTCTTCTTACTGACAGAAAGGGACACAAGAAAACTCTCCCAAGGAACATACATCACAACTGTTAATCCTCCAAAAGCCTTGCTAATCACAAAATTATATTTCAGTCCCTACAATACCAAACCCAATCCAATATGAACTGAGACCCCCATGGCCTCATTATAGAACTGTTAGGGAGCTAAACTAAATTATATTTCTCTGTCCTCCCATATATATTATTAGGACTTCTTAATTCAACATGCTGAAATACAATCTGTTTTCAAAAGGGCAAATTAATAGACTTTAAGATGAACCCAGATATCCAAATTAAGTACTAACAAAATTTTGGTCAATAGCCCTGACGTTTATCTAATATTATTGTCTAACCCATAACTATAGATAATGCACCGAGGCAAAAAAAGTATTCCGCACTGATTGCTTTTTATTTCTTTATTGTTGTGCGCATTAATTAAGCATTTGCTGCCAAAAGAAGATGATGAATAATCTTGTTGGGCTGTCAAATGATTTACAAGAATAATTGATATGTCCGTATATATAGTTGCCTAAAAATTATATAAGAGGGTGAGTCATATCATATTCTGCTTTATATGCACTTTATTCTTTGTTACACATTATTTTTTTTCTGCATAATTGATAGGTTTTGGGTGTGTGACACGTTACTCTTTAAAAATGAATTTGAAATAAGCATAGTAAAAAAAAAAAAAAAAATTTAATGTTTCTGCAATTCCACTTTCAGATCGTCCATCTCTGTGTCAACTCAGATCTTATATTTTAGATTCACTATTACACTCTGGTATGCAATTTAGACACGTACTAGATTTATTTTATGTACATGCATGTTGCTACTGATGCTGCGGCTCTTCTGTAATGTACTTTTATCTGAAAATAAATTCAATATAACATATCATATAACACCATACATATCCAACAACAAATCAGTAAATTTATTTTAAAATTTTCAAACATTATTTCATACATTATTTCACCCACCACAATAACACGCATACATATCACAATTATTACCAAAAAGGTCCATCAATTAGCCGAGGCTCGAAGCATTCTCGCGAGCTCTTCGACCCTCTCAACACTCGGGAGAACGTGCTTCACGAAATCCGCAGTGAGGAAGTGTTTTTCCCACTCAATCAGTAATGGCATTTTTGTCTCATCAAGCAACTTCACTCCCAATATCTTCTCCGCTGCCCTTATCCAGGTCAACTGGCAACCCAAAGTCACATCAACAAAACCAATGGAGTCTCCACCAAAGAATTCCTTTCCAGCAGAACATTCCTTGAAAGCTCCTTCCAACTGCTCTAGCGCAGCAAATGTATCCGCAATTTTTTCCGCCTTTGTCTCCTCTGTTGTAGCCTTAAGGATAGAAGGGAATAACTGCACGGATACATAAAACAACATGAAACATTTGTTGATTTTTCAATTCATCTCCAGTCATATAACTAATTTGTTAATATTATAGAATTTAATTTCATTTATATTACGTTTGATTGTGAAATAAAAAAATTAGTGAAGTTAAGTACCTTATCATCAATATACACTGCCCAAAAGCGAGCAACTGCGCGTTCGTCGGGATCAACAGGGAGCACATAAGGCCCAGTGCCAGACCACTTCTCATCAATGTACTGCAAAATTACCAACGACTCACAGATGCTTCGATCGCCATGGATAAGTACCGGCACTTTCTTGTAGATTGGATTGTGTTTGAGAAGAAGCTCACTCTTGTTGTAAAGATCCTGCTCAAGGTACTCATAACTCAGCCCCTTTTGTTCTAGCACCATTCTTACCCTGATTACGTATGGGCTAGCCCATTCCCCCAACAGCTTGAGATCACCTTCTGCCATTTTCACTCTGTTTGAGGATTAATGTTTTGGGGAAATTGATATGATGTCTCTCTGTGTTGTATGCGGGGCTTAAATAAGGTAGAAGTGTTGACTGCAAACAAAAGAAGATGATGAATAATCTTGTTGGGTTGTCAAATGATTTACAAGAATAATTGATATGTCCGTATAATTGCCTAAAAATTATATAAGAGGGTGAGTCATATGATATTCTGCTTTATATGCACTTTATTCTTTGTTACCCATTATTTTTTTCTGCATAATTGATAGGTTCGTTACACTTTTAAAATAAATTAGAAAGAAGCATAGTAAAATAAAGTCATATGCATTTAATTTCGTATAGACTAAAATGAATATATGTTTTGAGGACGATATAATGTGTTTCCGTATGATAAGCGATGCATTAATATCTCAATAATTGTTAACGATCCTCTAATATATTCTAAAAAAACTATTTTATAATTAAGCGGGGCGTGTCTGATGTCCCCTTTTCTTCTTTTTTCTGAATAAAGTGTGAGGATGTACAATAAAAAGCAACATGATCAATGGATCTGTTGACACTACATCCCATGATCAAATTAAAAATATAAAAGCTTTACTGTTTGATTCTCTTTATTAGCAAAAATATAAAAATAATAGTGTTATTCTACTATTTTATCCTGTTTACTATATTTTATACTTTTTCTGGTTTTATATCCCTTTTATTCAAATAAAACTCCTTTTATAAAAATATATACAAAAAACCACAGTATATAAATAAATAAAACAAAAGGTGCTTTTATAAAACTTCTCTTAATATCTTTTAAAGGTAATTAGATAGTGAAGGCTTGAGAGCTGAGCCTTATGGTCTCCTCTCTAGCCAGATCTGTTGAAAAACTTTATAAAAAGATATTAAAAGTAGCAAAAATACAAAAACAGTAGATTAATTAGGTAAAAAACACAAGGATTAGTAAAGGTTAAGCCTTATGGTTTCCTTTGCTAATTCCTCAAAATACAAGGACCTATTTGCAAGAGAAATGATGTTAAAGTGTTGATATAATAGCATTAAATTGCTAAATATTAACATTTTAAGGGATCTGTTTGCAAAAAGTGAGAGAAAGGGGATGAAATTGTAAATAGGCATCAGTTTAGATTGAGATATGTCATTTGTTGCTAAATAATTAATCCAATGATTTCTCAATGATATGTCCATTGAATCAAGACAAAAGATCATAAAAATGTAAATAAATGAAAACCAGGGACCTTTATGCAAAAAATCCTTTTAGCTCTGGTTCTGACAACTTGATTACTTCATTGGATCTTTTATTGTATGATTTTTCTAAGTTTGGTCTTGCTTTTCCCCTTTACTGGTATTGAAATCAGTGGCTTAGACTCACTTGAAACCTGTTCTGCAACTAATCAGACATCAAAAGTTGTAACCATCCCTAACCAGTCCTGGTACTCAACCATACATGGCACCAGCATTGAAACATAAGGAAAACGCTACTGGTATAGCATTGGCATTAAAAATACCCTGATTAACCTGTTCTGATAAAACAGTCAGTGCAGACTGATCCAGCAACCAAGCTGAAATCCAACTTCACAGTCTAATAAAGGACTCAAACACAAACAATTTAGAATCAAACTTTTCATTTATAGCATTTTTTTAAGATTTATTTGTTATTTTTGAAGTTCACTTTTCAAAACTGCAACAAAAACAGTAATTTAACTGCATTAATACCCATACTGCTCCTGCATTGCATACCCCTTTAGGCACAATTATAAAATTTCAAAAATTATGAAACTTGGCAGAAAAATAGAATAAACTTTCCTTTACAAATTCATGAAAAGAAATAAGAATTCTGTTTAGTAGATTACTCAGAAATTGAATTTAAATATTGATGGACAGTGAATAAAAATAATAAAAATAGTACAATCATGAAAGAAAAAGAATTAAACATATTGATGGACAGCCTTTTATCCAAGTTTAATAGGTCCTTATCATGAAAAGTAATTAAATACTTGAAACCTGTATTAAAAGTGGAGGCAAAAAAAAGTTGTACCAGGCCTAGAAATAGAGGGAAATGAATTGGCATTTTGTTGGAAGATAAATTAAATTATTCAATGGGCCTGATCTGGTAATTAGGCTTATATACAGAGATAGGCCAGATATATGCATGTCAAATACATGTTTGTACTTAGTTATATCAATCTAAACAGCTACCAATGTATATGGATATGATATGCATGGCCTCAAAAGACCCAATACACCCAGCACCAGCAGCCCTCTATTAATTAAATATATATGTGCTTTTGATTACTTTACTAATTTAACTACTAAAAATGCATACAAAAAGAAAAGAACGCCTTAATTCGCAGCTACTTAAATTGAAGTATGAGCTGGTACAGTTGCACAATTGAAGTATGAGATGGCCCACCACACCTTTCTAATTAAATTTTAGTATCTAATTAAGCACCTACTGAACTCACAATTAATTAGCCTCAACATCATGTTTAACTTGCAATTATTATTTAAGGGAAACATGTGAATATTTGATACTACCTGTCTAAAAAGGAAATGAGCACTCAATATTACCACCCCATTTTCCATTTTCGATTGAAGTATTTATGATTAGCCTTCACTAAAATATTACTGATCCAACTAGCTAGGAATTGAAGTACCGGTGAAGGCATGATCTAATTAATTACTTAATTACTGGAATTAAAACTAACCGTCCTTTTATATTATGTAGCCATGTTTTGTCAGAATCAGGGAATCCTAACTATAGGGTACAATTGAGACATGAGGTCGGTGGTTAATTAATTTGTTGTTTAATTAGCTCAATTATATTCCATGCATCCACTCTTTTACATGTTTGAGATTTGTGCGTTCTCTTATTTTCATGTCTGAGCACTGAGCAGCTAACCCAAAGGTACATTTAGTGAAGTGCATTTGTCTCTGTCTGTATATGTTACAGCAACACAACATGATCTTGGTCTTGGGTTTTCAACCACAACATGATTTAGTGTTAACTGTGAACATGTTATATCCAAATTTCAAGAGATGTTATCTTATTTTATTACTTCTTTTTTGGACCTTTTCTGGACTAATTTCAAGGCTCTGTTGATAATTAATTAAATTGCATCGAGGGCATATTTTAGGCCGGCTATGTGCTAAGATTGGTTTGGTGAATCCATAAGATGAACAAATGATTTAGCAATATTCAATTCATACCACATATACCTCATTTGATTCAGCTACTAGGCTATTCTATATAGTATATATAGAATAGCATTGATTGCTTTTTATTTCTTTATTGTTGTGCGCCTTGATTAAGCATTTGCTGTCAAAAGAAGTTGATGAATAAACTTGTTGGGCTGTCAAATGATTTACAAAAATTATTGATATGACCCCATAGTTGCCTAAAAATTATATGAGAGGGTGAATGATATCATAATATTCTGCTTTATATGCACTTTATTCTTTGTTGCACATTATTTTTTTCTGCATAATTGATATGTTTTGGGTGTATGACAACACTTTCAAAATAAATTAGAAAGAAGCATAGTAAACAAATAACATTATAGCATAAACAATTAATAGTACATATCTCTATTCTTATATTAAGCACATAGATGTCCTGATTCGCCAACGCCTGTGATTAACAAATGAAATTTCATATTGAATATCAACTCTCCAATTAAATAATCTGTCTTTTTTTATTCTATGCATCTTTTTTATGTTTTTTTACGTGTACAAGTCCAAATTTAGTTAGACACGCACTCGCTACATGCAAATTGATAATTTAGTTAGCCCTTTCTTTCTGATTGATCATGATTTCTTTTCATTTATAAATATCATTTAAGAAACTTTTTAATTAATTGATAATTGATTGATCATGTCTTCACTTCTTTCTATTTTTTTATATCATTTAAAGAATGTTATTTGTCATTTAATATTGCATTTTGTATAAGATATTTTTATGAAAATATATCAATAAAAATAACTTATATGTAGTTTAAGAAATGTTATTTACATGTTGATGTCATAAGAAATGTTATTTGTTATTTAGTCTAAATTTTTTATGAATATGTCATTTTATATGAATGTTTTTTGTTCTCTTGTAATATATTCCCGTTGTCATTTTAAGAAATGTTATTTACATGTTGATGTCATAAGAAATATTATTTGTTATTTAGTCTAAATTTTTTATAAATATTAAGCACGGAACTGTACAAATTAATAGCGTAGATATAAGCGTATGCATGGGTTACTAATGTAATTATTTTCATCTTTGAAGTGTTGAAGTTCACTATCTAATGCTATAAATATTAAATAAATTAGTAGGCACTATTGAGAGAGTTTACTTGAGACTCTATTAGCTATCCGCATTTAATTAAGTAGTCTAATATATATGGGTAATTATATTATATCCCATCTTTCCTTCACCCGTTTCAATCCCAACTTTAATCCTATCTCTAATTAACTGTTTCTAACTAACTACGACTTTGAAAAACAAAAACCATTTCATCCCCCAACTTTAATCTTATTTCTAACTAATATTAAACGTCCCCAAATAGTAAGTAGTCCCCCAAATAGTTAGTAGTTACTCAAGTAGTTAATTACCAGAGGAAAAAATAAAAGAAGGTTCTGAGATAGCTAGGTGCTCCCAGTATATATATGATGGTTTTACTTGGCACCGCTGCATTTTAAGGGTGCGTTTGGATGAATCAAGGAATAGCTCGGAATAGCAGCTGTTCCTGGGGTTAGGAATAGCTGCTAACCCAACATTTCATAGGAATAGCGGAACAGCAGCTAACCCGAGCTATTCCTTTGTTGAGAATAGCATTTTTTTTCACCCAAACGTGCTGTGTTAAGAATAGCTCGCCAGGAATAGCAGCTGTTCCTGGGTTAGCGCTATTCCCGTGTCATCCAAAATATTTTCATCTTTTTGTTCTGGTTAAGTAACAAGCTTAACTTTTGCATATTCTAAAAACATAGTTGTAAAATAAGCTGAAAAAAATATACGGTTTTGAAATTGAAGGTTTAATGACAAATTAATTTATTAAAATTTTGGAGCTTTTGTACAATAAACGACAAACCAATAGTGCAAGAAAATAAGAGTGGGTGTACAATTATAGCACGCATGCGGAAGCTTGCATCTCTTTTGACTTTGTGTTGACTTGAAGCAACACAATTGATACTATTACAACGCAATGAAACTTCCAAGATCATCTTAATTAGATATTAATTGAAATCGCCTTCTCTTACTTCAACTAAGAAGAACGCAATCCCCAATTAATGATGAATTTCTATCTCTATTCTCTCTAGACTCTCTCTATAGATTTTCTAGATATATTAATTATACTCATGAAACGAGAGAATGTAGATAACATGACATATTGTCAACAGCGGCGATTAATCAGAATGCTTACCTACCTTCGTAATTTTAAATTTTTTAATAATGTGTACTGAAATTTAATTTAATTTTTTTGTAATTTTATATAGTTTAGCTCCTGAAATTTTATCAATAACACAAAATAAAAATAAAAAATTCAAACATAGCATTATATTTCCAAAATCTCCAATCATAATCCAACCGCTCATAACGCCAACGGTACCATTCTCCTCTTGCCGCTGGATATCGCTGACAATATCAGCGGTACTTAAACTTTTTTAAGAAATATAATTTACATCGGCGCTTCATCGATGTTTTTGTAATGAAACATTAATGCACCACTACTGAGGTTAACCAAAGTATAAAACATTGATGCGTCATTGATGTTTTGTAATGAAACATCGATACATTATTTTCAAACTTTAAATAGTCAACTTTTGATAGAAACTCCGATTTGAGGTTCAATCCCAATTTGGAAAGGTCGCGAAGAGATGGAGGGCGTAGTGTCCCAAGTTATCGCCTGAGGAAGCCAACACAATCAGAATTAAAAAAAAAACGCTATTTACGACCTCAAAACTTCAGTTAAAGTTTTTAATGAATAACAACTCGTTAACTTATTAACAATTATATTTTTAATTATGTTTGATAAGTTTAAAAAAAAAAATCTTACTACTGGTAATGTCAGCGGCAGAAGGTTTTGAATTTTTTTTATGTTAATTGTTAGCGGGATGAAGGAAATGGTACCGCTAGTAATGTCAGTAGTAGTAGGCAAGGGATATCGCCTGCAATTCAAGTGGTTGGGTTATAATTGGATATTTTAGGAATATGATGTTATCGTTTGAATATTTACATTTTTTTATGTTATGGATAAAAATTTCAGGTTGTAAAATATTGTCTTATTAATTTATAAATTAAAAGAGAATCAGTTTTTGATCAGTAACAATTAATACAATACTTTATGTGTGAGAGGTCACAAGTTTAAAATTTAAAAAAATAATTCTTTGTAAATATAAAAATTAAATCAATGTTACGTTTGAATTTTTAAATTAAGTGGTTGGGTTATAATTTGATGTTACGTTTGAATTTTTAAATTTTTTTTGTCATGGATAAAAATTTCAGGTTATAAAATATTGTATTATTAACTTATAAATTAAAAGAGAATCAGTTTTTGATCAGTAACAAATACAATACTTTATGTGTGAGAGGTCACAAGTTTAAAACCTAAAAACATAATTCTTTGTCAATATAAAAATTAAATCAATGTTACGTTTGAATTTTTAAATTAAGTGGTTGGGTTATAATTTGATGTTACGTTTGAATTTTTAAATTTTTTTTTGTCATGGATAAAAATTTCAGGTTATAAAATATTGTATTATTAACTTATAAATTAAAAGAGAATCAGTTTTTGATCAGTAACAAATACAATACTTTATGTGTGAGAGGTCACAAGTTTAAAACCTAAAAAAATAATTCTTTGTAAATATAAAAATTAAATCAATGTTACGTTTGAATTTTTAAATTAAGTGGTTGGGTTATAATTTGATGTTACGTTTGAATTTTTAAATTTGTTTTTGTCATGGATAAAAATTTCAGGTTATAAAATATTGTATTATTAACTTATAAATTAAAAGAGAATCAGTTTTTGATCAGTAACAAATACAATACTTTATGTGTGAGAGGTCACAAGTTTAAAACCTAAAAAAATAATTCTTTGTAAATATAAAAATTAAATCAATATTACCTTTGAATTTTTAAATTAAGTGGTTGGGTTATAATTTGATGTTACGTTTGAATTTTTAAATTTTTTTTTGTCACGGATAAAAATTTCAGGGTATAAAATATTGTATTATTAACTTATAAATTAAAAGAGAATCAGTTTTTGATCAGTAACAAATACAATACTTTATGTGTGAGAGGTCACAAGTTTAAAACCTAAAAAAATAATTCTTTGTAAATATAAAAATTAAATCAATGTTACGTTTGAATTTTTAAATTAAGTGGTTGGGTTATAATTTGATGTTACGTTTGAATTTTTAAATTTTTTTTTGTCATGGATAAAAATTTCAGGTTATAAAATATTGTATTATTAACTTATAAATTAAAAGAGAATCAGTTTTTGATCAGTAACAAATACAATACTTTATGTGTGAGAGGTGACAAGTTTAAAACCTAAAAAAATAATTCTTTGTAAATATAAAAATTAAATCAATGTTACGTTTGAATTTTTAAATTAAGTGGTTGGGTTATAATTTGATGTTACGTTTGAATTTTTAAATTTTTTTTTTGTCATGGATAAAAATTTCAGGTTATAAAATATTGTATTATTAACTTATAAATTAAAAGAGAATCAGTTTTTGATCAGTAACAAATACAATACTTTATGTGTGAGAGGTCACAAGTTTAAAACCTAAAAAAATAATTCTTTGTAAATATAAAAATTAAATCAATGTTACGTTTGAATTTTTAAATTAAGTGGTTGGGTTATAATTTGATGTTACGTTTGAATTTTTAAATTTTTTTTTGTCATGGATAAAAATTTCAGGTTATAAAATATTGTATTATTAACTTATAAATTAAAAGAGAATCAGTTTTTGATCAGTAACAAATACAATACTTTATGTGTGAGAGGTCACAAGTTTAAAACCTAAAAAAATAATTCTTTGTAAATATAAAAATTAAATCAATGTTACGTTTGAATTTTTAAATTAAGTGGTTGGGTTATAATTTGATGTTACGTTTGAATTTTTAAATTTTTTTTTTGTCATGGATAAAAATTTCAGGTTATAAAATATTGTATTATTAACTTATAAATTAAAAGAGAATCAGTTTTTGATCAGTAACAAATACAATACTTTATGTGTGAGAGGTCACAAGTTTAAAACCTAAAAAAATAATTCTTTGTAAATATAAAAATTAAATCAATGTTACGTTTGAATTTTTAAATTAAGTGGTTGGGTTATAATTTGATGTTACGTTTGAATTTTTAAATTTTTTTTTGTCATGGATAAAAATTTCAGGTTATAAAATATTGTATTATTAACTTATAAATTAAAAGAGAATCAGTTTTTGATCAGTAACAAATACAATACTTTATGTGTGAGAGGTCACAAGTTTAAAACCTAAAAAAATAATTCTTTGTAAATATAAAAATTAAATCAATGTTACGTTTGAATTTTTAAATTAAGTGGTTGGGTTATAATTTGATGTTACGTTTGAATTTTTAAATTTTTTTTTTGTCATGGATAAAAATTTCAGGTTATAAAATATTGTATTATTAACTTATAAATTAAAAGAGAATCAGTTTTTGATCAGTAACAAATACAATACTTTATGTGTGAGAGGTCACAAGTTTAAAACCTAAAAAAATAATTCTTTGTAAATATAAAAATTAAATCAATGTTACGTTTGAATTTTTAAATTAAGTGGTTGGGTTATAATTTGATGTTACGTTTGAATTTTTAAATTTTTTTTTGTCATGGATAAAAATTTCAGGTTATAAAATATTGTATTATTAACTTATAAATTAAAAGAGAATCAGTTTTTGATCAGTAACAAATACAATACTTTATGTGTGAGAGGTCACAAGTTTAAAACCTAAAAAAATAATTCTTTGTAAATATAAAAATTAAATCAATGTTACGTTTGAATTTTTAAATTAAGTGGTTGGGTTATAATTTGATGTTACGTTTGAATTTTTAAATTTGTTTTTGTCATGGATAAAAATTTCAGGTTATAAAATATTGTATTATTAACTTATAAATTAAAAGAGAATCAGTTTTTGATCAGTAACAAATACAATACTTTATGTGTGAGAGGTCACAAGTTTAAAACCTAAAAAAATAATTCTTTGTAAATATAAAAATTAAATCAATGTTACGTTTGAATTTTTAAATTAAGTGGTTGGGTTATAATTTGATGTTATGTTTGAATTTTTAAATTTTTTTTTGTCATGGATAAAAATTTCAGGTTATAAAATATTGTATTATTAACTTATAAATTAAAAGAGAATCAGTTTTTGATCAGTAACAAATACAATACTTTATGTGTGAGAGGTCACAAGTTTAAAACCTAAAAAAATAATTCTTTGTAAATATAAAAATTAAATCAATGTTACGTTTGAATTTTTAAATTAAGTGGTTGGGTTATAATTTGATGTTACGTTTGAATTTTTAAATTTGTTTTTGTCATGGATAAAAATTTCAGGTTATAAAATATTGTATTATTAACTTATAAATTAAAAGAGAATCAGTTTTTGATCAGTAACAAATACAATACTTTATGTGTGAGAGGTCACAAGTTTAAAACCTAAAAAAATAATTCTTTGTAAATATAAAAATTAAATCAATGTTACGTTTGAATTTTTAAATTAAGTGGTTGGGTTATAATTTGATGTTACGTTTGAATTTTTAAATATTTTTTTGTCATGGATAAAAATTTCAGGTTATAAAATATTGTATTATTAACTTATAAATTAAAAGAGAATCATTTTTTGATCAGTAACAAATACAATACTTTATGTGTGAGAGGTCACAAGTTTAAAACCTAAAAAAATAATTCTTTGTAAATATAAAAATTAAATCAATGTTACGTTTGAATTTTTAAATTAAGTGGTTGGGTTATAATTTGATGTTACGTTTGAATTTTTAAATTTATTTTTGTCATGGATAAAAATTTCAGGTTATAAAATATTGTATTATTAACTTATAAATTAAAAGAGAATCAGTTTTTTATCTAGTGATAAATACAATACTTTCTGTGTGTGTGAGATTTTAAAACCTAAAAAAAAATCTTTGTAAATATAAAAAAATAAATGATTTAACTTCTGATCTTTACTTAAAAAAACTAGGAAATTAAAAATATTTTTGCCAAGCACTGAAAGCAGCACGCCGAGTGGCGTTTATTGGGACCACTCATTAAAATTTGAATGAGCGAGAAAGAAAGAACAGGGCTCAGGGCGGGGCTGTCCAGCTTTCTGAAAATGAGATAATTTAATAAGAGGGGGCACCGGGCACGAATGTCGAGACCCATCATAATGTGAAGAGTGAAGACCCTGCCCCGCTCCTCGAATTCAGATCCAGTGCAGTAACCCAATTTTTGAGTTTTGATCCAAACCGTCGAAGGTGCTCTAACACGAATCTTAAAGAACCTGGCCCCACAACTAATACTGGCCCCCTGCGCTACCACCGAATAGGCACCGTACACGTCTAAACTCAAAAATTGGGTTACTTTAGGGGATCCGGACTCCCGCTCCTCCCTCCCTCTATAATCATTTATTGAAGATAATTCATTTACACCTACTCTCCCTTAATTAACACAACCCCGCTTTGCTTCATATTTGTTCCTTCCATCGTGCAAATCTCAATTGTAAAATAGTGCGGTAAAGATATTCTACTAGATTTGCTATAGCTTGCACGAACAAACCCATTATGCGGCTAGTGTTAAATCTCACCAAAATCTTTCCAAAGATTCAACACGCATAAGGAAGCATTGCCACTTTTTTAAAATGTCATGAGCATCTATAAGTTGGGTATCAATGGCATTATAGTAACCTTTTATTTGTTTATTTTATCCGTGTCATATTTAATAAGACCGATATGGATAATATATTTTTTAATTCAATTTATTGGATACATATAAAGATAAAGTTTTTTCGTTAACATAACAAGTAACGGTAATAATTAAATAAAAATTATAAAAGAATATATATTGATGCATAATTATATATATATATATATATTTGTATGAAAATGATGAATGATATGATGATATAGTTTTATTCATGGTTCATATATATTTATTAAATGACAACTTTTTACTCAATTATCCGACCTGTATCATATTTAATAAGACGAGTATGGGTAATTTTTTTTGGTTTAGCTTATCGGATACGAATAAAGATAAAGTTTTTTTATCATTAATATAAAGGGTAAGGATATGAAATACTTTTACCCGAACCGTAAAATGAATTATTGTGAGAAATCTTAAAATTTGAAAAATTAACGATGTGTGACTCGTCAGTACACTGATAAATAAAAGCACATTTAACTGGAGATATGAAAGAATATAGAGCTACATTTTATTTCTATGTACAATAATTTATAATTTAAAAATATTATTTTAAGTTACAAAATAACTGTAGCATTATTTATTTCTTTAAACAGTGAGTGAATTTAATCTGGACCGATTAGATAACTATTTAGCTTTCCATCAAATAATTATAAATTTTTAACCACGAAATTTTAAAGATAATAGATGACTAATTAAATTTTAAACTAATTCAAATTTATACGTGTATTTAAATAATAAGAAAAAAAATAGTTTTTTTTTAATTTGAATGATATTTTATAATATATAAAATGGATGTCCTAAGATAATTGACTGTACGATAGAATTATTCTTTATGAAAATAAAAATTAAAAAAATATAAGATTTATTAAGCCCCCTGAATTTTGTAAGTTTTGGTAATATCAGTTGGAGTTGGAGACTACCAACCGACAATTTCAATTAAATATCAAAAAGTATTTAATATCCACAGTCTAAGTTAAATTATTGAAAATCAACTTGGACATAGTAACATAACTCGCGAATAATACGTATATAATTCGTTTTTTTGACGTTTCTAAACAGAACACTTGATAAAACTCAAAAAAACATATTATATATTTTATTCGCGAATAAAATACGAATCACAAATTATTCATGAATAAAATGCGAAAATATTTTTTTATTTTTTATTTATTTTTAATTTGTTTTGCTTCCTTGTGGTACCGAATCATTTTCGAACTATATCCGAATTATTCTCGAATCACGAACTTTTAACTCCACTGAACTGAATCCGAACTATTTATTTGTCACTGTGCTTGGAACTATGGACTATGGTTACACACTTACACTGTTGACTGTTGAAACCTCGGACCGCATTGGGAATTCACGTCCTCCCCGGTACCGTAATAGGGAATCTTTTACAATTATTGGATCTGGACTGTTCTTTTTAACTTGGCACGAATCTCAAAGTCCAATAATACTGCCCTGCGTTAGTCCGAATCTCAAAGCGGCTGAGAGTTAATCTCAAACCGTAAAGTAAAGGGAATCTTTTACCGTAATGAAGAGGATACTTGTTCCCGCATTGGCTCTACAAAATGTGAGTAAAAAAGGTTAACTTGAAGTTGAAGCAGTAAATATATGAGTAAAAATGGTTGGCACTTGTTGGCAGCAAAAGCAGGTATGATGGCCATCACTGATCAGTGTCTTCTCTTGTGTGTATGAGCGGCTTTTACTTCTTAGGACGAAAATATTAAATTTATATTGGACAGGAGTCAGACCCATTCAACTTTTTGGTCTACTTTTGCAAAATATTTTATTCATAGAAATTAACAAAGAAAGAGGTCCAGAAATAGAAAGAATGTAGGAATTTTAATATTTGTAGAAATATCAGGATCAATAGTTCCGATTTAAAGTTGTATTAGATTCATTGGTCTTGATCTAAAGTTTTTTTTTTTTTTTCATTTTGCATACACTGAGAATTAGCTAAAAAAATCTTGCAACTTTTGAATCGGAACCATTGAGTCCCATACAAACAAGGATAAAATTTGAGACATCTCCGTAACAGTGTAGTATTTTCTGTTATATTTTTGAATTTGTGTGTATGGAAATCGTGCACTTTCAAATCCTGCAGCTATTATTTCAATAGTGCAGGATTTTTGTTTGAATTGGACTTTCATGCAACATAAAATCTTGCACTTTCAAATTTCATTCTAGTTTTGATTGAATTTATTGGTTCCGATCCAAAACTGTGCAGTATTTTATGTGACTCTGAATCTTGCAACCGATTCTCAAGATGTTCAAACTGAAAAAAAAAAGTTTTTAGAACGAGACTAATGAATCCTATCCAAAACTTTGAATCGGAATCTCTGATCCCAATATAATATTTCAAGTAATCTTGCAGGTCCACACTATTTATGTTCGGAAATAAATCTGTTGTTATTCCAAAGAGATAACAGGACTCTGTTATTCTGATCCCAACCGACCTTTGTCGAGATTCGAGAACGAAATTTTTTTTTTCTTGAGATTCGTGTGTAAAAAACTTTAGACGGTTGTGATAGAAATAACAGGTTCCTTTAAATCCTTTGGAATAACAGCAGATTTATATCCCTTTCTATTTCCCTATATTTTTTAGTAATTTCTAAAAATAAAAAATTCTCCTACATTTGCGTCTTACGTGGCAGTATGCCTTTTAAACATTATATAAATATTGGGTCGCTGGTTGCGTTTAAAATAGGTAAAGATGATAATCTATCTTTATATGATTACTATCAAATTAGGATTTTTTTTTAAAAACCATAATTTAAATAATTAAATTTAAATAAACGACATGATTGCTCTGAGATTTACAAAAACCATCAATACCGAGATGCCAACTCGGTCCGAAGAATTTTTTTTACTACGGACCGAATTGGCATTTCGGTCTGGCTGTTTTTCACAATTCCCCGCGATTCACGGTGTGGCACAGCGTGTAACTCTGTCTGGACCGAATTGCCAATTCGGTCCAGTTTTTTTTTTTTTTTTTTTTAGTAGAGATACTAAGAAGAACAAAATAAAGAAATCTAACACTGAAAATTTAAATTTTTTGTTAGATTACTTCTTTTGATTTATAATTAGCATATTTATACTAAAACACACTAAATTACAATAACTTTGTTAATTATGTTGAAATACGGTAAATTACGCTAAAGTAGACCGATTATGTGTCATCTTTCATGAATCATAAAAAATAGTAAAAAAATTTCAAAAATAGTAAAAATTGGTATTCTACAAGTTAATTATGTAACTAATTTACTGAGCTTGGATTGAATAATAGAAATAAAAATCTTAATCAGAAACTTCAACTCAAGTTTTGAGGCTCTTCCCTTTGTTTTTTGGCGATTCTGAATTTTGGTATCCAGCATCACAGGCACGGACGCATGCATCTTTTCGCAAGCTTTCCGAAAAGTGGTCATTTGCTGAAATCGGACACTCGAGCGTCATTTTATGACCGTTTGAAGTTTCGCTGTTGTTTTTCGCCTTTTTAGTGAAGATATCGTCCCTATTCATATGTAATTTAGCGTAATTTATCGTATTTTAGCGTAATGTAATGTAATTTAGTGTAATTTAAGTAATATAGTGTAATTCAACATAATTTCAAGTAATTTAGCGTATTTTAGTATGAGGAGGGATCAAGTTACAACAAAGTTACAACAATCATTTTTTTTTCATTTTCAAAGTCCAAATCGTCGATCCAAACCGTTCAACATAATTATCTAAATAAAATGTGATTGCAGATCAAATTTTACATTTTTTGAATTTTCTACTATTTATTAAGATGGGTACAAAATTCAATGGTCTGAATATGACTATTTTTTGTAAAATAGTTAATAAATAGTAAAAAAATTCAAAAAATGTAAAATTTGATCTGCAAGCACATTTTATTGTGGAGATCATATTGAACGGTTTGGATCGACGATTTGGACTTTGAAAATGAAAAAAATAGTTGTTGTAACTTTGTTGTAACTTGATCCCTCCTTTTTTAGTATGAATATGCTAATTATATGTCAAAATAAGTAATCTATCAAATAATTTAAAAAAAAATTCAAATTTTGATATCTTTATTTTGCTAGTCTAAAAAAAAAAAAAAAAAAAATACCTGGACCGAATTGGCAATTCGGTCCAGGCAAAAAAAGCCTCTGGACCGAATTGCCAATTCGGTCTGGCCTGTTTTTTTTATTTTCTGTGGCAACCCGGTGAAAAACAGCCAAAAAACAGCCAGACCGAAATGCCAATTCGGTCCGGAGTAAAAAAAATTCTTCGGACCGAGTTGGCATCTCGGTATTGATGGTTTTTGTAAATCTTGGAGCAATCATGTCGTTTATTTAAATTTAATTATTTTAATTATGGTTTTTAAAAAAAATCCATCAAATTATAGCATCCGGACTGGCCAAGACTAGACCACTCACAAAGCCCCAACGCGTACTTGAAATGTCTCCAATCCTAGAAGCCTGTCCCTTTCCTGTTCATTCAATCATAGCTTCTCCTTTTATTAAACAAGATTATCAGAAAAAAATAATAACTTCTCATGTTCATCCACTTCTATTCAAATAAAAATGCAAATATTTTTAACGAATTAATTTAGACTCTAATTATGAAAGCACTACATTACCTTTTTAGCACGAAATAAAAGTAAAAAGAAAAAAGAGCTCTTTTTAAATTAACACATAAAATTAACCGGCTAGAGTGGGAAAAATGGCACGGCGGAGCCGGCTCTGTCACCGAACGGCACGGCACGCGTGTCAGTTACGTGCCGTGACTCGCATGTCCCATGCTCAACTTTTGAAACTTTGGCACGGCACGTAGTCACGCGAGTAACGTGTAATTAGAGCCATTAAATATTGATTTAATGGTGAATCTTGAATAAACTAACCTAAATTATGATTAAATGGTCACGCAAGTCACGTATGGTCACAGCACATTTAGGCACGACGTGACTCACGTGGCGTAACCATTCGCGTGCCGTAACCACCCCTTGACATTTTGGTCACGGCACGACACGTTTTCTCCACTCTAGGCGGAACCACATTGAACTAGGATAGGTAGTCTATCTATAAATTTTGAAAACCGGCTAGTCTATGTATAAAATTTTGTCCATCTTTGAATAGCCCACAATCTGAATTAATTAGTTAATTCACGGCAGTCCACAACCCATTAGTCGTATTAGTAATTTTTTTTTTGCCTACCTCTGATAAAATCCTAGCTACGCCCTTATATAAAATCAATGGAGATAATACAAAACTATGTAGAGTAGAACTATGGTGTTCTTAAGCTCATCATGTTTTTCGATAAGCTTAACTCAAAAACATATCGAATTGGCTTCAAACGACAATTGGAACGATCTACTTCACGAGTAATGCGTTTATATGTAAAATTTATAGATTTTGAATTAATTTAATATAAAATATTTAAAAAATAAATAAACCAATATCTTTTTACCAATTGACTTTATACTAAATTAATTTGAAAGTTTATAAATTTGATATATGAATACAATACTGATGAAATTTTCAACGGTTTGAATTCGTCATTTAAAGTCAATCGATATGTTTTTAGAGTTAAACTAACAAAATAACTGGAACTTGATGAACTCAAGAACACCACAATTATTTTGGCATATAATAAATAGAAACTATATAGAAAACAAGAGATTAATTTTTTGTACAAAGGAATAAAATTGAATATATCGAATTTTTCATATTATCCGTAGTTATCGGCGAATAAATTTGTTGTAATAAATGCGGTCCGTTGAAAGAGGTCAAAATATCAGATAAAGATGAGAGTTTGTTGTACCTGAATTCAATTATTGCCGTTCATCAGTTTATTCCATTTTAAACTTTATAGAATAAATAAATAAATAAATGACACCATAATTGTTAGAAAACATCACAACTCACAATAATATTAAAAAAAAAAAGGACAGGAAAAGCTGTGTAAAGTTGAACCGGAGAGAATAAATAAAGCACCTTTTTTTTGTTTTCTTTTTCTTGACATAATCTACTTACGTACAGTCTCTGTGGCCTGAAAAGTAGAATAGCGCCAAATAGAAAACAGTAAAGCGTTGGTTCTGGTTCATGCCTCTGCGTGCCCATCTATATATTTTGCACTACAGCTCACTTCCAGTACTTACTCAGTAGAGTCAGTACTATCTTGATATCTTCTATTTAATTCAATTCCACGCGGCATGGCTCCGCAAATGAACCTACCCCACCAGACTCATCAATCAATTCCAAACCAGCTCTTATAAATTTTGCGCCTATCTTTAGACCCTCCTAAAATTACATCTCTTCCGTCTTCCCACACACTTGTCAGTTGTCACCATGAACCCTTCCTGTCTTCTTTCCTCTATTCTCTTCTATTCATATGCTTGCTCATGCTTTTTTAACTTGTTCGCTTTTGCCTCCAATGTTGAAAGAAAAAATTATATTATTCATGTCCAACCACCTGATAACCATGACAAAGAGGTCTACCATAGATCCTTTTTACCACAATATATTACCCAAGAAACAGGATCACAAGTGCCACCACAATTGATATACTCATATAGTGAAGTGTTTAGTGGTTTTGCTGCCAGGCTCACTGAAGAAGAACTAAATGCCATGAAGAAAAAAGAGGGGTTTTTACATGTATATCCTGATCAATATATACCACTAGCAACTACCCACTCGCCTGATTTTCTCGGGCTACACACCGGTACCGGTTCATGGCCAAGGTCGGGCCTCGGCCGAGGGGTTATAATTGGAATGCTCGACACCGGAATTCTTCCCTCTCATGCTTCTTTCACTGACGACGGGCTCCCACCGCCTCCTAAGAGATGGAAGGGGATATGCGAGTTCAAAACCGGTACCGGTTGTAACAATAAAATAATCGGTGCACGCGCATTTGGTAGTGCATTGGTTAACATTTCGGCGCCTCCTCTTGATGATGCCGGCCATGGGACCCACACGGCCAGCACAGCAGCGGGTAATTTTGTGGGTGATGCGAGCTTCAAAGGAAATGCCAATGGAACTGCGGCCGGTATGGCTCCACATGCCCATTTGGCTATATACAAGGTCTGTACTAGAGGTAGATGCTCAATTGTTGATGTGTTAGCCGGTTTAGATGCCGCAGTCATGGACCGGGTAGATGTGTTATCATATTCCCTCGGCCTTTCCTCGGGCCCGTTTCAATATGACCCTATTGCCATGGCCACATTTAAAGCAATGGAGAAGGGAATATTTGTCAGCTGTGCTGCTGGTAACACCGGCCCGGCACCTGGCTCGATTTCAAATGAGTTCCCTTGGGTTCTCACTGTTGCTGCCGGTACCATGGATCGAAAAATTAGAGCAAGTGTTAAGCTCGGTAACAGGAAAGAATTCGATGGCGAATCGCTATTCCAACCTGCTAACTCTGGGTCTATTTCATATCCTTTGGTGTATCCAGCATCAAACCTGTCAGAAAATCCTGATTGTGAATCTTTTGAGGGGTTTGATATAAATGGTAAAATTGTATTATGCATGAGCAGTGGAATTTCAGGTCGGGTCGACATTGGTTCCTCTGTTTTGGGCTTTGGTGGTGTAGGTTTGATTCTGATGAATTCAAAATCTGAGGGATACACCACCTTTGCCGATGTGCATGTTCTTCCTGCCACCCATGTAAGCTACAATGCCGGCGCTGCTATTCTCTCTTACATCAATTCCACCACCAATCCCACCGCTACATTAGTCTTCAAAGGGACAGTAATGGATGCTTCACCTTCTCGGACAATTGCCTTCTTCTCTTCAAGGGGTCCGAGCAAAGCCACTCCGGGTATCCTAAAACCCGATATCACTGGACCGGGCATGAACATTTTGGCTGCATGGGCACCAACCCAAATGCATCCAATCGAACAAGGTTTCAATATTGTTTCAGGTACTTCCATGGCTACACCACATCTAAGTGGCATAGCCGCATTAATTAAAAGTGTGCACCCGGGTTGGTCACCGGCAGCCATTAAGTCAGCTATCATGACCACATCTGACAATACGGATCGTACCGGTGAACCGATCAAAGACGAACAGTACCAAAAGGCAAGCTTCTTTGCCATGGGTACGGGTCATGTCAACCCATCTAGAGCTGTTGATCCCGGTTTAGTGTACGATCTTAAAGTAAGTGATTATATATCATATCTTTGCGGGCTTGGAATTGGGGACGACGGTGTGTCAGCAGTTTTACATAGAAGTGTAAATTGTTCTGTAATTGGTAGTATAAAAGAAGCTGAGTTAAACTATCCAGCAATAGTGATTAATCCACAATCAGGTCCTGTTAAGGTAAACCGAACAGTGACGAATGTCGGTTTGGCAAAGTCAAGGTATGTTGCCCTGGTGGATATGCCCAAAGGGATCAAAGTAATAGTTCAACCGAGAATTTTGCGGTTTTCAGAAGTAAATCAGAAGATCAGTTTTTCAGTGACAGTGTCGTCCCGTGGCAACCGTGTTAATGGTGGCGGTGAAGGGAGTTTGAGGTGGGTTTCATCTAGCCATGTTGTGAAGAGCCCAATTGTCATTGTTGCCAGTGCCAGTACCTAGAGATGTATATGTGATTATGTCTCCTATAGAATTTTGATGGTAGTTAACTTTTCATGGCTATTTCGGTTCAGGCTACCGTGTGACAAAGCAATTAGGAGATAAAAAAAAAAAAAAAAAAAGGGATTGCTGTTTAGAGCGTAGTAGCTCGGTAGTTGTTTTTGTATGCCTTTTGTAGTTTGTACAAGTAATTAAATTTCTTCAATTTCATATCAGCTATTATTAGCTAACAAAAGAGACCGTCTAATTTATTTACTTTCTCTGCTATACTTGAAAAAGGCATTTATCTTTTCCGAAATGGAAAGTTATTTCAGCTGGCCCAGTCCAGTCCATAAGTGTGTATTACATTTTCTTTTTTGAGATGAGATTGAAGCCCATATGAACTGACATGAATCGAAATTAAAGCCCAGTCGGTGTTGAAAGGAGATAACTTGGTTTTGCGCAAAACAAGAGAGAGGCCCATTTGTTTAAAGAGAAAATCCCCACCAAATACCAATTGACAAGTTCAAATTGATACTAATTCCAATTTTAATTTCGCAATAGCAAATCAATCTGTTGCTTTCACCGGTTGTACCCTCAGCGATTATGACTCTTACAATGTCCAATGCATGGCTAATTCTTTGCATTAATTCGGATAATTAAAAATATTAATAATTTGTATGTCAAAATTTATAAAATAATGAAATTTTCTGATTTGGAGATGTTTAGATTAAAAAAAAAAATGTCTGATTTGATACGACCATGTGGCAAGGCTGAAATTTGCAAAACTTTCATTTCATTGGTCTAAAATTTACTCAATAATCAACATTGTAAATTAAGATTGTTCATATGATAAGTACTGTAGTCTACATGGGACCCAGTTATCAAACATTTCAACTCCTAACCCAAAAACTATACAATCTACTAACCCAAAAGATATACAATCTAACTGGTTTGTGTCATATTTGAACTATTTCCCATTTAGATCTAACTTGTCTACAATTTTTTTGTAGCCGTCCGATACATCCGACGTATAAGAACATACGGCCTCGATGATGGGAAAATCGGGTCCAAATCTTAAAGCAAGGCAAACACATTAAAAATATAATAAAAAATGAGGAACAAAACAATAAAAAAATATATGCATAATATAGATTTTTTTTTTAAATAGAATTCATGTAAACCAAATGAACGGAACAAGCCTTCGGGGCTGGGAATTTAGAAATCTAGCCTCCACCGATCCCTAGGATCGGTGGAGCAGAAAAAACGCAACCTACACCGGTCCCTAGGACCGGTGCAGCATGTTTTGCACTGGCCACAGTCTCCTACACGGAAGGCCACACGAAATAAGCCTACACCGATCCTGTGGATCGGTGGAGCTTCAAAAATGCCTCCACCGGTCCTGTGGATCGGTGTAGCTAGCAACATTTGTATCAATTAATTTATATAACTAGCAATATTTTTGGAGATCTTTAGCTATATGTAGCTTGAATTCAAGTTATATACGACAAATATATCTGATTCTACCAGGTTTGCAACATATAACTAACATTATGTTGAACTGCATTTACCTCGGGTTCGAATTTTGGAGATCAAGCCTCCACCGGTCCTAGGGATCGGTGGAGCTAAAGATGGGATTTTATGTGGCAAGAGGTGCAGGCTGCACCCGTATGGTGCAAAACAGGCTCCACCGATCCCCAGGATCGGTGTAGGTTGGGTTTTTTTGGCTACACCGGTCCCTAGGATCGGTGGAGGCTAGATTTCGAAAAACCCAAATCCAGAGGCTTGTTCCGTTGATTTAGTTTAGAGTAATTCTATTTAAAAAAAAAACCCATAATATATGTACATAATTGTATAAATAGAGAGCCTACCGTTAATTTAGAGGGAGATCTGATGAAATAAAACTATACTGGTTTAAATACATATTTTTTTTTGTAATACAACCGTCCACTAAAACCATTTTGGACATGTGTTGAACTCCAATTTTGCAATATATATACTTCTCTCTCAGTACATGATGTTAATTACAAGGAGAGTAGAGGCTTGATTGAACTTGAAAGATTAATTACTGGAACAGGAGATAGATAGAGAGGGGGAGAGTTGTGTTGTATTCCATTCGAATGGAATAACAACGGATTTGGTTTGTACATTTGGTAGCCACTACCAAGCTTTCAAAAAAAAAAAAAAAAAAAAACGGGTTTGGCTACTCAATTAATGGGAAAATTGAATTAAAGAGGATTTGCGCTTTACAACTAGAATCCTTTTATACGTTCTTTTACGCAAAGTATGATTTGTTATTATACTAGCTAACTACGGATTACGGAAGATATGGACATGGTGCCCCTCCAGTCCCTTCCTCCTCTACCAGCCCTTGAGTTGCCTCCTGATAGCCCTATGCCATGGGTAACCGTCTAGCTGGTCTCTTGACTGGGCTCTTACACTTTTATATACAGAGCTTCCTTTGCTCCTTTGATGTACCACTTGTACAACTGTTACGGCCTTCTCTTACATTTGTACTGGCTCTGTGTGTTGCTTGGCATGTTAGTTCTGATGTAATAAATTGGTAGTTCTTGCTATGTGGGTTCTGCCTTGGACTTGTTATAGGTTACAGTTTATGGCATTTGATGTTTTTTTGGGTTTTAGGAATGGATGTACTTGAGTTTGCCCTTCGGTCTATGATGAGTTTTCATAGCGACTGAAATCTTGGTACTGCTCTATTGGAGTTCAGTACCTGATTAAGGAAGTCGGGTGTGTAGCTGAGACCAATAAAGGCGTGGGTTTTTCAGGGTAGTATGTCATTTTTATTTTCAAACATTGTATTGTTCTCTTTTTTTTATAATGGAAGGGCATTATGCCTCTTTATAAAAAAAACTACGGATTACGGGTTTTGAATAAAAATAGAATAAATAAATATGTTATTTTTCTCCATTATGTTACATCGTTTTCTAGTTTTCTTATGCCCGAGTTAATAACTCGTTTTCTTATTCACAACGAGTTGTGCATGGAATAATCCTACCTAAATTCAATCCTAGCAATTGTTGAACACAAACAATCATTTCTTTTCAAAACGAAGTGAGATTGTTTTTCAAATAAAGCTTAACGGTTGTATCTAATTACAAATATGGTAATTTCATTTTTCTCTATTTTTCCTAACTAAGAATGCTTATTTTATATTTTGAATTTTGTTTAATATGTTTTTAAAAACTTAATTTAATTCTATTACATTTGTTAAGTAAAAAAGTTACGGCATGCCAATGTGGTAGATTGGCATGTTGCTCTTTAAATATATAACCAAAATTTGTGTATGTGTCTAACTATGCTCTTACATAATAATAAATAAATAAACCAAACATCATTAATGGAACTATGAAACATATAATTTTTTATTAAAACTACGTTACTTACAAAAAAATTAGACAGATTATGGATTTGTGTTGTCGATAAATTTTTAAATCTCATTTTTCTAATTGATTATCCTCTAATATTATATAATTAAGTTAAAAACTAATATTTGTTTTCTAATGCGTGTTATATATGTTAGCTATATTTTAAAATTATTTGGTTATAAACATTCTTAACAAATATTATGTTATATCCATTACACTTTATATAAGTTAACTTAAGCATGCATTTGGTATGCAACACACAATTTTTCATATGCAATTCATGTGTTTTTGAATGAAAAAGTTGTATGCATGAGTTTTCACTTATAGAAACTCAAATGGTTTATTTTGATTTACATTGTCAAGTCGCTATTAATTAAGCATTTAATTAGTCTTTTTGCTACCTAACTACCAATGTTTATGTATAACAAATATGTCTCGCTTTTTTTTTTCTTTTGTTGCTGAAAAATGTACAGAAAAAACAAATTACTTACTAAAAGTAAAAAATGAACAAACTATGTTAAAAAAATTATTATTACGATAAAATAGCCCTATTTTAAATACACCTACTTTTAGTTGAAAGGTAAAAAGAGTTATGATGTACATATATATTAAATTATATTCGGCACTCAGTAATAAATTTAAATTAATTACTTCAAGTTGAGATGATTTAAAGTTATTTTATTGTTGTGGCTTAAAATAAGTCATAACATAAAACAATTGTTGAATTGTATATTGTTCCGAAATTTTTATTTCTAACATTTAAAAAAAACATAAACCAAATAACCATCGTTTGGTGGAAATTCGAATTCTAGCACAGCCGCATCGGTATTCTGCGGACCCATTTCAGCGGGGCCGCAGAATGCCGATGCGGACCCTTAAATGGGTCCGCAGAACCATTCTGCGGACCCATTTTTTTTTTGAATCCCCATTTCAAACTTTGCTGATATAGGTGTGGCACGGATTTCTAGACATCAAAAAATATTAAAAAAACTAAAAATTTGAGTAAAGTTGCGTGTGGCACGGATTCATAGAAAACCAAAAAATAATAAAAAACTAAAAATTTGATATATGCCGCTGTAGTGGTGTCTCGGTAAAACCAAAAAAAAAAAGGGTCCGCAGAACCATTCTGCGGACCCAGCCTGGGTTCCGCAGCGGCATTCTGCGGTCCCGCTGAAATGGGTCCGCAGAATGCCGATGCGGCCATGCTAGAATTCGAATTTCCACCAAACGATGGTTATTTGGTTTATCTTTTTTTTTTTAAATGTTAGAAATAAAAATTTCGGTATATTGTTGTATGAGTGAGTCTATGGTACTATGCATAGCACGGATTGGTCTGTACTACGAATCAATATTTTTTTGTCAAAATCCTAACGATCGATCCGAACCGTTCAACATGATTTCCATATGAGAATATACTTGTGGGCTAAATTTTCTATTTTTTAGAATTTTTTTACTATTTTTTAGATAGGTAGAAAATCACTATTTTTGGATGGTCCAGAATTTTCAGATCAAGTGATTTTCTACCTATCTTAAAATATAGTCAAAAATTTTGAAAAAATATAAAATTTAGTTTGCAAGTACATATTCATGTGGAGATCACGTTGAACGGTTCCGATCGACCATTAGGGTTTTCAAAATAAAAATATGACTCCGTAGTACGGACTAATCCGTGCTATGCATAGTACCATATACTTACTCTTTTGTATTAATGTGTGGGTTATTTAGAAAATATATTGTTGTATTCAATATGACAATTTGTTTAATACTTTGTATTTTATGGCTAACAATAATTTATTGTTATTTTGGTCTATTCTTTTGTCTTGCATGTTTGATAATAATGAGCAAGTTTTTTTAATTACAAAATAATTTCAATTAAAAAATTTATAAATGTTATAGTTTTTCCACATTGTTATCATTAGTGCATTCTTAAGACTAATTGGATTAATAGAAACTAAGTTCATTTTGTGACACAATTTTTTATTTAAGGACCTTTCTCATATGAGAATTAGATTATATGATTATAGAATAAAAATTATTACATTACTAATATGGATCACAAATATGCTAAGAACAACAACAACAAATAGTAATTAATAGTAATAATAATATTATTTTAGTAATAATACTACTAATAATGATGATGATGATATTATTATTATATGAATAATAATAATGATGATGATGTTAACAACAACAATAAAAGAACAATAACAATAATAATGATGATAACATCAAAAAGTAATGATGTTAACAATAACAACAACAACAATAATAATAATAACAACAACAAAGATAACGATAATAGCGATAAAGCTAATAACAACAATAACGTGAAATAAGTTAACCCATCTTAAACAACAAGAGCATGTCCTTCTGTCTCCACTCCAATAATTGGTACCACATGAATCTTTTGACTAATCAAAACCATCTTTTATTTAGCCGATTTTTCATTGTAGCATTAAAAATAATTAAACGTTAAAATTGTTCAAAAATAAATGTATTAAAAGTAATTTATAAATTTTTTAATTTTGTTAGCTTGACTTTATACTAAATTAATTTTAAAATTTTAAAATTTTCACATGTAAATACATCACTCGCAAGATGGATTGATTTGAGTTTGAAAGCAATCTGATAAATTTTAGAATTAATTTCACAAAGGGACATGGTTTCCTTTGAGCAGATTGAAATGGTGATATGTGGACTCCAGCACAACATCTGAAGGTGTGTATTTTAATTAATAGGTCTATTTCTGTCATTTATTTGTTGCTTTAGGAGTGGAGAACCATGCCTTTCTTATAATTGTTTATAATCGTTGTGTCAAAATCAATCAATTTTTGTCTTGGTTCAACATTCATTTGTTTCACCATCTATAGAAATTCTCTTCTTGCTAATAATAATTCAGCTAGATATGAACCGCAGGTTTAGCATAATTGCGCGAGTCAAGTTAAAAAGAACTGTCCAGATCAAGTAATTGTAAAAGATTCCTATTACTAGCTATAATTAATAAATTTTTTTTTATAGTTCACATCAACTACAGTGTGTTATTAATTCTGGACAGGCTCCAAAAAAAATCTCTATTATTAGTACTGTGAGTGAAACATGCACTTAATTATTTAAACAAATGTATTGTAGGGTAGGCCCATTAATTTGCTTTCCCAACTTGTAGACAACACGGTTGGTGATTGATTTAACATCTCTCAATTATGCAACTTGGTAATTATTAATGATGCTAACAAGGTCTTTTATTTTTTTATTTTAAAGGTAATTGTTGTCCTAGTATTTCACTTTCATGACACTAAGTAAGCACGTTTGTTAAATAAAATTAGCAAAATTAATTACTCCTTAATTAAATTTTAAACACACTCAGTAACCCCTATAGTTCCAATAAAAGTGGGATAACAATACACCATTTTTTTTTGTTTTTTGGTTATAAATAGTCCAAGATAAACTAATAAACTAATAAATGGTCCGACTTGTTATTACTAGCTAGTCATTATCTATACAAACCATTTAAAATTGAGAGTCCATGTTTGTCATATTTGAATAAACTAATAAATTATAAACTTAATTTATTCATTATTTATAATTATACATAAGTATTACACTGGTACCCCCATACCCCTGTCTCCTTTCTGGTCTCATGTATTACAATTAGAATCTTTGGAAAACCTTAGTATCACTTATGATTCAGGTATTAACTCAGTAGTTAAATTTTGGACTGATATTTGGTATTTAGACTGTTCTCTAGCTACTAGGTTTCCAGAATTATACCAATTGTGTAGTACAAAACACACATGAAGTCATTCACTCCCAAGGAAATAAATTGTCATTTAGAAGGACTTTAGAAGGGGCTAATAAAAAAGACTGGGGGGAACTACTTCATATCGTCAGTATTACATCTTTCACTCATTCACATGACAAAGTGAATTGGAGATGGGAAGCCTCAGGAAAGTTCACAACTCAATCATTATATAAATTTTTGAACTGTAGATGGGACCTTCCAGTTTTACCCCTGATGTGGTGGACACTACCTGTATCCCCCAAAATTAGAATTTTCATGTGGTTGACTCAAAATAACAAAATACTCACCAAAGACAATCTTTCTAACAAAGGGTGGCAGGGTCCATCCACTTGTGCTTTCTGTACCAATAATGAATCTGTTACACACTTATTCCTGACCTGTCCACTATTACAACAAATCTGGTTTTGGTTGGGTAAAATACAAGACCATATGCATCAATGGCATTCTTTTTCAGATATAATTGACTTTGCTATACAACTACCTACAGTACACAGAACTGGATTTCTTATTGTATTTAGTGCCTTATGTTGGGTAGTCTGGAAACAAAGAAACTCTATTTGTTTTGATAACTGCACTATACAGTCAGCCAGAACATTAATTCTTCTCATTAAATCTTTGTCTCTATTTTGGGCAGGAAATATGAAGAAGAAGAAGAAGCCTGATGTTGAAGAATGGCTTCCAGTTATAGAAGATGCAGTGCCTCTGGCACAGTATATGCCTCAGGAGATTGTCGTATATCAACCTCCAGAGGAACCAGCACCAGAATGAAGATGGCAACTTACCCCTTTTTGTACTTAGTTAACTTCCCTAGCCCGTTACAGTGTGGCTTAGTTAGGGCAAACTTAGCTTATTTTTGGCGTTTGGATATTTCTAAGTCTTGGTTTATATGTTTGATGTGCGGTTTAAAATGTTGCTACTGTTTTCACCTCGTATAGAGGCTTTTGGACCAGCTTTGCTGGATGACTGATAATTGTATTTAAAATTTCAGCAATGAAATGAGCAGTAGCCTTTTAAAAAAAAAATTTATTCATTATTTGATAAACGTGTCTTCAGCCCTACCTGCACAGCTGTGGACTGTATTCACCTACTATTCCTATTATGAAATTATGAATATGATATATGATATATGGAGTAGAACTAGGGTGTTCTTAAGTTCACCAAGTTCTTTTGTGAACTCGTTTGAAATTTTCGAACTGTTGAAACTCTTCTATCTTACGAGTGATGTGTCTACATGTGAAAATTTAAAATTTTCGAATTAATTTAGTATAAAGTCAAGCGGTCAAAACTAAAATATTTATATATTAATTTTAATACATTCATTTTTTGAACGTTTTTTGACCACTTGACTTCATACAAAATTAATTTTAAAATTTAAAATTTTCGCATGTAGATGCATCACTCGTAAAGTAGAAGAGTTTTAACTGTTTAGATTCTTTGTTTGAAGCCAATCTGATAAATTTTAGAGTTGAGTTCACATAGAATTTTAGTGAACTTTAAGAACACGCTAGTTCTACTCATGATATATGATATATGTTACGAGTAGAACTAGGGTGCTCCTAAGCTCACCAAGCCCTTCCGTGAGCACGACTCTAAAACCTATCAAATTGACTTCAAACGACATTTCCAAACCGTTAGATGTTCAATCTATATTAAAATGTGCTTGAAGACCAAATTTTATATTTTTTGGAATTTGTTTACTATTTATTAAGATGGTTTGAAAATCGCTGTTTTCCAATGGTGCAGAATTTTAATAAAAACAGCAATTTTCAAACCATCTTAATAAATAGTAAAAAAATTCAAAAAAATATAAAATTTGGTCTCCAAGCACATTTTAATATAGATTGAACATCTAACGGTTTGAAAATGTCGTTTGAAGTCAATTTGATAGGTTTTAGAGTCGCGCTCACGAAGAACTTGGTGAGCTTAGGAGCACCCTAGTTCTACTCTATATGTTACTACTTACAACTTGCAAGTAGAGTAGCGACGTCAAATCCAGGCAAGCAGTGTCAAGACTCAAATGGACACATCCATTCCAGTCTCAACTGGAGAACAAGTATCTCCATTGTCAACGGTTCCTGTTGCATACTAAATTACTAATCCTCTGTCAGGGAATCATGCCTCTCAACAATGCTTAATTCACTATTTACCTTAGCTTAAAATTACTACAGTAAAGTTGTAAACTGTAATTAGGTTTTCATTATGCGCAGCTATATATATATCCCTTGTATCTTCTCTCTGTGTATCAAACTTACAATGAATAAAATATAATTCAAAATTTACTTTCTTCTCAATTGTTTATAAGCAGCCATGGCCAAACCACGGCAGCCACCACACATCCTTCTCATCCCCTTTCCAGCACAAGGCCACATCATTCCCCTACTTGACTTCTCTCACCATCTCTCCCTCCAAAACTTCTCTCTCACAATCGTCGTAACCCCATCTAACCTTCCTCTACTCTCCCCTCTCCTCTCTGTTTCCCCCTCCATCAAGACCCTCTCCCTCCCCTTCCCCTCCTCCCCTCATCTCCCTCCCAACGTCGAGAATTCCAAAGATCTACCTCCCTCCTCCTTTGCCCTATTCATCCACGCTCTCGCTGGCCTCTACTCCCCTCTCCTCTCTTGGATCAAATCCCAGACTGATAGTGATAACCATGTGTCAGCAATTGTATCAGATTTCTTTCTTGGGTGGACGCAACCTCTTGCAAAAGAGATCGGTGTCCCTCGGATTGTGTTCTCATGCTCCACAGTATTTGGCACGGCCGTGTTACATTCCTTGTTTCGTCGGCTCCCTCAAAGACTTGATTCAACTCATGATTTAAATCTGGTTTCATTTCCTGAAATACCCGGCTCACCGGTTTTTCCTTTGAGGGAGTTGAGCTATCTGTATAGGAGCTATAGAGAGGGGGATCCTGTTTCAGCGGCCGTGAGGCAGAACTTCCTTTGGAATTTGGAGAGTTGGGGATTTGTGTCGTTCACCTTCAAGGCACTCGAGGGGGCCTACTTAAAGCACCCACTTGTGGATCTCGGATTCAGAAAAATATGGGCAGTGGGTCCCCTTACCCCGATTAACCGTGGTATCAACCGTGGTGGGGTCATGTCAGTATCGGCTTCTGAGGTGGTGACATGGCTGGACAGGTGGGATGAAGAATCTGTGGTGTACATCAGTTTTGGTAGCCAAGCAGTATTGCCTCGGATGCAAGCCACTCTACTGGCCACCGCATTGGAGAAGAGTGGGGTCCACTTTGTATGGGCAATGAGTGATAGTAACATACTACCAGAAGGGTTCGAAGAGAGAATTGCAGTTGCAGAGAAAGGAATGATAATAAAAGGATGGGCCCCACAAGTTGCAATACTGTCACATCGTTCTGTTGGGTGGTTTCTGACGCATTGCGGGGTGAACTCGATCTTGGAGGCATTGACTGCCGGTGTTGCGATTCTGACATGGCCAATGGCATCTGATCAGTTTGTGAATGCAAGGCTTCTGGTGGAATCAGCAGGGGTGGCGATGCCAGTAGCTTCCCGACTTAGCACTAGCAGTGAGGTGCCACAAGAAGAGGAGTTGGCCAAGATCTTCAAAGAGACGGTGGCGTTGAAAGGGACAGAGGTGCAAAATAGAGCAAAGGAGATGGGAAGGAAGGCGGCTGAGGCAGTGAGGGAAGGCGGGAGCTCCTACCAAGAGCTTGAGGGGCTTGTGCAAGAACTTTGGAAATTGGAGGTGAACTGAGAGAGTCAGTTTAATTTTACTTGTTAAAGAACAATTGTTAAGGAGATATATTGGCCATGTCATGAGGATTAAAGCTCAGATATTAGTTTTTGCTTTTGGATAAAAAAAAAAGGAAGCTTAATTATGTTCATCAATGCCAAAAAACTGAAATTTTTATTTATACCATTTTAGAAAAAAAAAACCAAAAAATTTGCACTATGCCCCTCGGCCCCAGGGTCCGCACTATGCCGATGCGGCTTCCTGGGAGACTATATAAGGGGGTCGTTGGTGTTTTAGTCTAAAAATACGGCAATGATGCAAATCCAACACAAATAGATTAATCGTGACATTTATTCTACTATAAAAATAATGCAACACAATACATAAAATATAGGGTAAATTTCGCCGGAGGTCACTAAAGTTTGTCCTTTGTTACGAATTGGTCACTCAATTTTGATTTGTCCCTCCATAGTCACTGAATTTTTAATTTGTTCCAATCAAGTCACCCTATAATTTTTCCATCCAAAATATTAACGGAATATAACTTTTCCGTTAGTATTTTGGATGGAATGAGCATATTCCGTTAAAATTTTGGATGGAATGAGCATATTCCGTTATATTTTGGACGGAATGAGAATATTTCATTAATATTTTGAATGGAAAAGTTATAGGGTGACTTGATTGGGACAAATTAAAAGTTCAATGACTATGAAGGGACAAATCAAAGTTGAGTGACCAATTTGTGACAAAGAACAAAGTTTAGTGACGTCCAGCGAAATTTACCCTATATATATATATATATATATATATATATATATATATATAGAGTAGAACTAGGGTGCTCCTAAGCTCACCAAGTCCTTCCGTGAGCGCGACTCTAAAACCTACCAAATTGACTTCAAACGACATTTCCAAACCGTTAGATGTTCAATCTATATTAAAATGTGCTTGGAGACCAAATTTTACATTTTTTGAAATTTTTTTACTATTTATTAAGATGGTTTGAAAATCGCTGTTTTCCAATGGTGCAGAATTTTAATAAAAACAGTGATTTTCAAACCATCTTAATAAATAGTAAAACAATTCCAAAAAATGTAAAATTTGGTCTCCAAGCACATTTTAATATAGATTGAACATCTAACGGTTTGAAAATATCGTTTGAAGTCAATTTGATAGGTTTTAGAGTCGCGCTCACGAAGGACTTGGTGAGCTTAGGAGCACCCTAGTTCTACTCTATATATATATATATATATATATATATAGAGGAGGGATCAAGTTACAACAAAGTTACAACAATCATATTTTCCATTTTCGAAGTCCAAATCGTCGATCCAAACCGTTCAACATGATCTCCACAATAAAATATGCTTGCAGATCAAAATTTTCATTTTTTTGAATTTTTTTTACTATTTATTAAGTATTTTAAAAAAAATAGTCATATTCAGACAAAAAATGTAAAATTTGATCTGCAAGCACATTTTATTTAAATAATCATGTTGAACGGTTTGGATCGACGATTTGGACTTTGAAAATGAAAAAAATGGTTGTTGTAACTTTGTTGTAACTCAAAATTATTGTAACTTGATCCCTCCTCTATATATATATATATATATATATATATATATATATATATATTTATATATATATATAGTAGAACTAGGGTGCTCTCGAGTTCACCAGGCCCTTGCTGAACTCAAGTCCAAAACTCATCGGATCGGCTTCAAACGACGAATCCGACCGTTGAAACCCGTCTACCTTACGAGTGATGCATCTACATGCAAAAATTTTAAATTTTGAAATTAATTTTGCATAGAGTCAAGTGGTCAAAAAACGTCAAAAAATGAATGCATTAAAATTAATTTATTAACCTTTTAATTTTGACCACTTGACTTTATGCAAAATTAATTTCAAAATTTTAAATTTTTGCATGTAGACGCATCACTCGTAAGGTAGACGGGTTTCAACGGTCGGATTCGTCGTTTGAAGCCGATCCGATGAGTTTTGGACTTGAGTTCACCAAGGACTTGGTGAACTCGAGAGCACCCTAGTTCTACTATATATATATATATATACACACACACACACACACATGTACATTTCAAACATACAAAACTGTCACTGACCCACCTTTATGAGTAGCAAAAATGTACAAAAAAATAAATAAATAATAATAATAATAACAATAATGAAATGAAATAAAAAATATATATATTTAAGTGAGGAGAGTAATCATTAAATAAATGAAAGCCTTTCTGCGCTAATTCAGCTCCTCTTCTCAGATCAAGGCCTTCATTTATATTAATTCAATTAAAGACTATACGTTGAAATTTTGTGAAATGGGTCATACGGGCCCGCTCGGTTCAAGATGGGTCTCATCATGATCTACCAATTTCTATTATTATATATCTTTAGCCCGTTAACAAAAAGCCTTCAAACCATCAAGCTCGGATTGAGATCTGCTGCGATCCGAATATTGAGCACTTTAACCCTGCAATTCCTGCTTTTTCAAATCCAGCCGTCCAACTTTTTAGTGCACGCATCTCAAAACATATGGTTTTCCTGTGCACGCATCTCGAAATAATTTGACAGCTAGATTTGAAAAAGCAGGAATTGCAGGATACTGTTCACAGTACCCGGATCGCAGCAGATTCTCACCCATCAAGCTCCGTACTGAAACCGCTCTGACAACAAATGCTGAGTTTAAATGTCCTTAACGACACCTATCACCGTCAATAAAATTTTTTGATCCCTCATTTGCTGGGATTGCTCCTTGAACGATATATCAGGCCCGAATGGCTCCTTGAAGTTAATGACCTGGCTCAATGATGATCTCTTTTTAGTTGACAACAGAAATGTGAATTAATTCAGGAAGATTTGTTGTACAAACATCAAGAAGAAGATATGTAATAAAATAATAATAATAATAATAATAATAATAATAATAATAATAATAATAATAATAATAATAAAGAGTGTAAGTCTAGAAAGCATGATGCACTTGAAATTAGTAAAATGAAACACATCGTCATAACGGTGCCAAAAAAAAAAAATAATAATAATAATATCAATCCGGTTACAACGGTGATGCAATTAAAAAAGGCTTTCATCAGCACGAATTCCTCATTGGTTGAAACAAATACTCTAAAGATAAATTCTGCGCAAATCATTCTTTTAAAGTTTAAAGGGCTTAACGGTGCCTATCACCATACACAATCCAACACCGTTAACAAAAAAAAAACTGAAGCATGCTCATCGCAATAGCTATAACGGTGTAATCCAATATAATGATATATATAATTATAACAATGATTGTGAAATATTTGAGACTTAAAAGAGCCGCATGCTTGGCTGAATTAATTTGAGGAGCAGCGTAGCATGATTTTTGGCAACGAAAGCGCCTTCCTCCTGTGCTATAAAAGAACGACCAGAGAACACAGACAGACGGAGAGACCGAGAGATAGAGTCAAAATTATACACAAATTAAAAATAGTGAGATTGAGAGAAAATAATACAAAAAGAAGTATACTTCAAATTCCCCTGACAAGTAAAAAGGTAAATAAAGGAGAAGGATTTTTGCATTATTATTGAAGTGAATATTTTCTTTTCTTTCCTTATATTCCTCTTATCTCTTCTCCATTCTTTTGAATTTTATAAAAAAATTCTAGAAAAAAAATTCACAAGATACGTGAAACACCTCACTGCCACTTCCGGACCTGAAACACTCGGTGCGCGTAGGGTGCCGGTTGGGTAAAATTACACAAACACTCGCTACTATCGGACTCGAAGCACTTGGTGTGTGTAGGGTGCCGGTAGGGTGATTCAATGGGCTCGAAACACTCGGTGGATTAGAGCGCCAACAAAAAAAAGATCCGAAGCACTCGGTGCACGTAGGATGCCATAATTATGCTAATGACGAGTGCGAATTAGGCAAAAATGCGGTCAAAATTCTCTCTTAATTAGACATGAAAAATAATATTTGAATGAATAAAAATTGAGACTGATATGCTGCTGAAATTTCAAAAGAACAACAAGGGAGCACGCAGCTTGAATAAAAAGATAAAACAAGAAATGTTATAACAAAAAAAGAGTTAAACGAAGTAGTCATATTTTATCGAACAAATATAAAAAAATCAAATGCCCGAGAGAAAAAAAAATTGAAGTAAAATAAGACGTTGCTGCAAAAAAAAAAGGAAAGTGCCAATTGAATAGAATACTGACAGGACATGAGAAATATGAAGTTCTGTATATATATGCGTACATGTACAGAAAAAAAAATAATAAAGGGAGAACAGAAAATGACATGTAACGTGATAAGGTAATGCTGTGGTGCTTTGAGTATATCATGACCGCATGTTTATTTTTTTTTTTTAAAAAGGCTAATGCCCATTCCATTGCTGAAATTTTAAATACAGTGATCAGTCATCCAGCAAAGCTGGTCCAAAAGCCTCTATATGAGGTGAATTGTAAACATAAGCAATATTGAAACCCGCTCAACAAAAATATAAACCAAGACTTAGAAGTATCCAAACTCCAGAAATAAGCTAAGGTTGCTCTGACTAAGCCACACTGTAGGGGGCTAGGGAAATTAACTAAGTACAAAAAAGGGTAAAGTGTCTTCTTCATTCAGTTGCTGATCCCTCTGGAGGTTGATATATGACTATCTCCTGAGGCATATACTGTGCCAGAGGCACTGCATCTTCTATAACTGGAAGCCATTCAGCAACATCAGCCTTCTTCTTCTTCTTCAGATTTCCTGACCAAAATAGAGACAAAGATTTAATGTGAAGAATTAATGTTCTGGCTGGCTGTAGAGTGCAATTATCAAAACAAATTGAGTTTATGTGTTTCCATACTACCCAACATAAGGCACTAAATACAATAAGAAACCCAGTTCTGTGTACTGGTGGTAGGTGTATAGCAAATTCAATTATATCTGAAAAGGAATGCCAGTGGAGCATGTGGTCTTGTGTTTTACCCAACCAGAACCATATTTGTTGTAATAGTGGGCAGGTTAGGAATAGGTGGGTAACAGATTCATTATTGGTACAGAAAGCACAATTGACTGGACCCTGCCATCCTTTGGTAGCAAGATTATCTTTGGTTAATATTTTGTTATGTTGAGTCAACCACATGAAAATTCTGATTTTAGGGGGTACAGGTAGTGTCCACCATAGCAGGGGTATAATGGAAAAGTCCCATCGACAGTTCAAAAATTTATATAGTGATTGAGTTGTGAACTTCCCTGATGCTTCCCATCTCCATTTCACTTTGTCATGTGAATGAGTGAAGGAGGTAATACTGATGATATGAAGTAGTTCCCCCCAGTCTTTTTGATTGACCGCATGTTTATTAACCAATCGAAGTTACTCTGGAGAAATAAAATAATGTGACTAGAATCAACTAGGACAATTTCTGATCACATTACTATGGAGGTTGTATAAATGCTATATTTGATGGCACGGTCTCTAAATGAATGATAAAGTTGCCGGGACAATTTCTGATCAAGGTTGTATAAATGCTATATTTGATGGCACGGCCTCTAAGTTTCGTTCTCATGGTTCTTGAACACACACAAAAGAAAATAGAAATATATTAATTTGAGCTTGAAAGAATAAAAGAAGGAAGTCAATCTCACTGGAGCGAATCTTCAACCGAGTGACTGCATCCTTACACAAATCACATCCTAGTCCGAGCCTAAAACAAATCCGAAACAAGTCTATATCGAAAACTTAAACCAAAAAACTACTCCACTTCAAACCAAACCTATATTAAATATGAAGCTCAAACCAAACCCAAAAGATCTACATAAATCCAGATCAAAACCAAGACCAACCCAAACCAAACATATCCAAATAAATCAAATAAATCAACAAACTCAAAGCGAACCGAAGAACTGCAATCAAACTCAAATAAGCGCTTCCACGCCATTCAAAATAAAGGTTTCCACGCCAACTCAAACCAGAGGCTTCCACGCCAACCCAAACGAGAGGCTTTCATGCCAACCCAAGTCAAAGGCTCCCACGCCAACCGAAACCAAAGGCTCCTACGCCACCCAAATTTAAAGGCTCCCATGCCACCTCAATTTATTTTCTGTCACTTATTTATTTTGTTGCTTTATTATTTTTTTTTTGTTATTTACTTAGTTTGTTTATTATATCATTATCTCTTCATACACAAACAATATTTCAAACGAACGATATTTCCAAAATATTTGATCCTACAAGTGAAACATATTTTACCAATAAACAATATTTAAAACAAAATCCAAAACAAATAAAACAATTTTAAAAACAAAAACCAAAACACAAATAATAGATTTCATATTTTTTTTTAAAAAGGGGGACCACATCGGCATAGTGCGGACCCCATTAATTGAGGCCGAACGGGTGTTCTGCGGCCTGGGTAGAATTAGAAAAACATGAAATTGAGGTGTTTTGGTTTATTTTTTTTTCTAGAAAATGGTATATTTAAAAATTTCGGGCCAAAAAGCCATCTTTTATGTAGCCGATTTTACATTCTGTAGCATTAAAAATAGTTAAACTTAAAAAATGTTCAAAAAATAAATGTATTAAAATTAATTTATAAACTTTCTAATTTTGATAGTTTGACTTTATACTAAATTAATTTCAAATTTCAAATTTTTTACATATAAATATATCACTCGCAAAGTAGATCGGTTTTAACGGTTTGAATTTGTCGTATGAAACCAATTAATCTGATTAATTTTAAAGTTAAGTTCACAAAGGAACATGGTGAATTTTAGAGTTAAGGCCACAAAGCAATAAAAATATGTTCTCCGAATAATGCAAGGTGTTGGATGAATAAGTACAATATTTTATGAAAGCAGGTTAATATATATATATTTTTTTATTTGAGTTAATATATAATGCAGTGGATCGTGCGAGCCATCTTATCCCATGTAAGATTCAATTAATCATGCATTCATGCTTCCTCCTCTCCTTGTTATTTCATGTACTATATTTTTATTTTATTTTTCTAATCAAAGTCCACTTCTCCATCTTCTTTTATGTGCTTTCTTTAATTTATTTATTTTTTTCTAATCAAAGTCCACTGCCTTACCAAGAACTCCGAGACTTATTTATTTATAGAAATTATTATTAAATAATAAAGAAAAACATAAAGAGTACTGAGATTTTTTTTATAGCATAAATGGATCCGTAAAAAATATTTCGGATTCAAACTTTCATTTTCTTTTTTATTTATAAAAGTATATTTTAATTTTAATTGCTTTGTTGTGATGGTTTGTTGTGATGGGACTAGGGCGCCTCTTCTCTTCTCTTCATGTATAGCAGAGAGAAGAGAGGCCCATTTTATGAAGTTATTTAATTTTAAAAAATTCATGCACTTTCCTAACATTTGTTTTTAAATTTTCTCATGGATTTTTTAAACTTAAAAATTAACAAATTGATATTTCTGTTTTCATATTCAAAAATTTTCATTCTCGTTAGATTTTTCAGTGCCGAACAGGCCCTTGAGTTTTTGGAATTCGCATTCTCTGAGGTATATCATATTTTTCGTGACTTTCTGGAAAATCTCAACCGTTCAAATACGTTCTACACGAATCTCAAAGCTTAAATAATACCGCCCCTACGCCATCCCCGAATAGGCACCGGACACGTCGGTCACGCAAAATATGAGATATCTCAGAGGATACGCACTTCTTCTTCTGGCTAGTTGTTGGATATTCAGTGGCCGTTTTTGTGTAACCGTATGTACTGTGGGTAAAATGTTGTTTATTTCTCGGGTCAGTGAAACAGCAACATGTAAATCATTTATCATCAGATTCAGAAGTACCCTTGGCCTTCAAGGGATACAGACTGGTTACTTGCTGGTCAACTGCTCGGTCACTACCACCTACTCTCTCTCTTCTCTCTCAAGATCTGAAGCAATGTCGACGCATACGAGCGAACACCACCACGGCACGGCGATCTTGAAGGAGATAGCGGTGGATTATCGTCCAGAGGTGTGTCTCCACTCGCCGGAGGATGACGAGATCCACATTACCTTCGACCACCGCGGCGGCACCAGGTGGAGGTCCCACCACCGCTTCCAGTATGGAACCTTCGGTGGCCGCATTAAGTGCCCTGCTGGCAACACCAATGGCTTAAACTTCAATATCTATCTCTCTTCCCTCGAGGGCGACAAGTCGCAGGTAATATTATTATTACTTATATTTCATCTATGTTTCTAGTAATGCACATAGCAACTGCAGGAGAGAAGCTGGTGATTTGCATTCTGTTATATCAGATCTTTCTCAGAAAAATTTGATGTCGTTGCAATTGTTGCAATCGTTGGTCCCAGGAAGGGTGTATAATTAGTATCAAAACAAGTTTATTCTCAACTCGGCGTTTTATTATAATTTTGATCGGATCGAGCCTTTGATTTCTGGGTGGAAATGTTGTTCTTCTTAATGCATCTATGTTTTGTGTTGTCAAAATGGTTCTCAATTTGTCAGAGTTCAATGCTTATCCTTGTATAAAACTGATTGAACCAGAGATTATGAAATGTAGAGATAGAAATATGAAATCTTGTTTGTTTTTATTTCATTTGTAATTGTACAATGCTTTGATTACATGCCTATTTATAGGCTGAACTCAATCTTCTATTACAAGCTATCAATCTTCTATTACAAGCTAGAACAATCTAGAACTATCTAAATACCAGTATCTATTGTCTAACTGATTCTGTTATTATTCGGTTGCAACTGAATTTTCTCTAACAAGCTGCTGGTCAAACTTGGTCAAACTGGTATTCTCTAATAGCCCCCCCTCAAGCGGCAGTGAGATCACTGTAAGCTTGTGCCGAATGGTAGCAAAGCGTGGAAACGGCAGAGGCTTGGTAAGAATGTCGGCCAATTGGTCATCGGTAGAAATGAACCGAATAAGAAGCTCTCGAGAAGCAATTCGCTCGCGTACAAAATGATAATCAATCTCTACATGTTTTGTACGAGCGTGAAACATGGGATTAGAAGCGAGAAATGTCGCACCGATGTTATCACACCATAGAATTGGAGTAGTGGCCGAAATATGAAGTTCATGAAGAAGATATCGCAACCATAAAATTTCAGCACAAGTGATGGCAAGGCTACGGTATTCGGCCTCGGTGCTAGAACGGGAAACCGTGGCTTGCTTTTTCGCGCTCCAAGAGATGAGGTTACTGCCAAGAAAAATACTAAATCCCGAGGTAGAGCGCCGATCATCAATAGAACCGGCCCAATCGGCATCGCAATATGCATGAATATCAAGTGATGAGGAGGAGGAGAAGAATAACCCATGAGTGAGAGTGCCAAGGAGATAACGAATGATTCGTTTGACCGCAATCCAATGAGAGAGAGAGGGTTGGTGCATGAATTGCGAAACTTTGTTTACGGCAAATGATATGTCGGGGCTGGTCAAGGTTGCATATTGTAAGGCTCCCACAACACTACGGTAAAGATGAGGATCCTCAAAGAGGGGTTTGTCATGAATAGACAAGGTGCAATCGGTGGACATGGGTGTAGTGGCCGGTTTGACATGTTGCATGTTGGTGCGAAGAATGAGTTCTTTGAGGTATTTGGTTTGGGTGAGATGAATGCCATGAGAAGAACGGTTTACTTCAATGCCCAAAAAATAGTGGAGATTACCAAGATCCTTGAGAGCAAATTCGGTGGAGAGGAGAGAAATGCAAGAGGCCATGTAAGCGGGATTATTGCCGGTAATGATAATATCATCCACGTAAACAAGGATAAAGGTAACATTGCCATGAGAATGGGAAATGAAAAGAGAGGGGTCATGTTGAGAGCCATAGAACCCGAATTTGATAAGTACCGTTTTTAATTTTTGAAACCAAGCACGAGAGGATTGCTTGAGGCCATAGAGAGCTTTAGAGAGAAGGCACACATGGTCGGGATGGCTAGGATCAATAAAACCGGGTGGTTGAGACATGAAAACTTGCTCGGTAAGGTCGCCATGAAGGAAGGCATTTTGGACGTCCAATTGACGAATCGTCCAATTAGAGGAAGTGGCAATGGATAGAACAAGGCGAATGGTTGTAGGTCGCACAACGGGACTAAAGGTCTCAAAGTAATCGACTCCTTCGGCTTGGTGAAAACCTTTAGCGACTAATCGAGCTTTATGGCGTTCAAGAGTACCATCGGCCTTTCTTTTGGTCATGTAAACCCATTTACATCCAATGACCTTTTGATCGGAAGGTGGAACTAAGGTCCAGGTTCGGTTTTTGAGAAGAGCATCAATTTCGGTTTGCATGGCCTGCTGCCAATGAGGGTGTGCTTTAGCTTGGGAAAAGGTTTGAGGGTCGGGTTCAAAGGAAACAGCAAAGGCAACATGATTGGAATATGTGCGTGGTTTACGAGTATTGTCACGTGTACGTGTCACCATAGGGTGAGAAGAGAGGGAAGATGGAGGAAGAGCTGATGCAGGTTCGGTAGAAGAGTTAGGCGCAGGTGTGCTGGGCTGAACAGGAGAGGGTTCGGTTGGAGCAGCTGTGGCCGAAGAAGGGGATGGGCTAAGAGTCTGTTGGGTCGAAGAAGTAGGTGGAAGTGTTGCTGGGTCAAGAGAAAGAAGGCCCAGTAAGGTATGAATTTCGGTAGTAGGCTGAGAAGAGTCAGAGAAGGCATCAAGTGAGGTTTTTGACTGAAAAGGAAAATGGTCTTCAATAAACCGAACGTGTCGGGAAATATAGACCTTTTTGGTAGGGAGGTGTAAGCAACGGTAGCCTTTTTGAGAAGAAGCGTAGCCAATGAATACGCAAGGTAGGGCACGGAGTTGTAATTTGTGATCGTTGTATGGCCGAGTGTGCGGAAAGCAAAGGCAACCTAGAACTCGAATTAATGTATAATCAGGTTCTTTGTTAAAAAGGGTAGTAAATGGGGTTTGTGAGGTAGAGACCGAAGGGAGCGGTTGATGAGATACATCACGCTTGAAAATACTTCGTCCCAAAATTCGGTTGGAATCGAGGCATGTGACATGGAGGCCAAAGAAAGCTCGACAAGGTGGCGGTGTTTGCGCTCGGCTACCCCGTTTTGTTGAGGCGTGTAAGGGCAAGTTGTTTGGTGAATAATTTGAGGGAATTGTTTTTGGATAGGTTTATATTCCGTTCCTCCATCGGTGCGCAAAATCTTTATTGTGGTGCCTAAAAGATTCTCAATTTGAGCTTTGAAACAAGAAAAGATAGATGAGAGATCACTTTTATTGCGCATGAAATAAACCCAAGTAAATCGGAAAAAATCATCAATAAATGTCACATAATACCGGAATCCATTAAAAGAGGTAATAGGTGATGGTCCCCAAACATCGGAATGAATAAGCTCTAAAGGAGAATGAGAAGAAGAAATAGAAGGAGAAAATGGCAAAGCATGAGATTTTGCCATATGACAATTATTACATGGAGATAATTTGTGAGAAGTACAAGACAAATTTTTAGAATGAATTAAATGCAATGTAGTGGAATGAGAGAGATGGCCAAGTCTTGCATGCCATAAGTCGGCGGAAGCACGAATCCCGATGAAAGCTTGTGGAGAAGAAGAAGAAGAAAGCTTCAAAGGGATGAAGAAGAGTCCATTAGTACATGTCACTTGGAGAAGGGTAATCCTCATGAGGGGGTCCTTGAAAGCACAAAAAGAAGATGTGAATTCAACAATTAAATGAGGATTGTCTTTAATGAGTTGAGAAAGGCTAATGAGATTTTTAGAGAAATGAGGGACATGTAAAATGTTATGAAGGTGAATTGTATGATTAGAGATTTTGAAAGAAGAAAAACCGATGTTTGAGATGGATAAACCTTCACCATTACCAATTTGGAGGGTGTCGGTTCCTTCATATGCATAGAAGGAAGAGAGGTTATTGATATCGCTTGTGACATGATTGGTTGCTCCCGAGTCCAAAATCCATTCGGTGTTCTCATCAGGAGTAGTAGTCGGTTCTGCTAGGTAAGCATGAAATGTTGAAGGTATCTGTGAAGGAGCTGGAGCTGCATCTCTATCTTCTGAAAACCGAAAGTAACAAATTTTGGCAGAATGGCCGATTTTCATGCAGATCTGGCATTGAGGTTTCGGCGGCCTGGGAGCAGAAGTGTAATTGGGCCGAAAGTTGGAAGGTCCAGAGTAATATTGAGGGGGCCCGGTTGGAGGAGGCCCTGTGGGAGAAGGGGCCCGGTTGTAAAACCTCGGAGCATATGAGGCTTGATTCGCGAATCGTGGCGCAGGAGAGTATCGAGTGGAATTAGGCGCGGATAGGCGATAGCCTCTGGATTGCCCGGGTTGTGTACCAAAGGCGGATGGAGCTTCAGCAGAGGGAAGAGAGGGAGTGGCGATCTGACCTTGCAACAGATGCTCGTGAGAGAGAAGCAAACCGTGAATGTCAGAAAAGGTGAGAGGAGAGTGGCGGCTGGCAGTAGTTACAGCGATCACGAATGGATTAAATTCGGCGCCGAGTCCATTTAGAACGGAGGAGACAAGATCATCGTCAGATAGAGGTGCTCCAATGAAGGCCAGTTCATCTGATATTTGCCGCATCTTTTGGAGATACTCAGAGCAGGTGGATGTGCCTTTAGATGTGGTCTGAAGCTGCCGGCGTAGGTCTGTCAAGCGTGCTCGGGATGTGGCAGAGAAGATCTGAGTAAGGCTTGACCAGAGATCGGCGGTGGTACCACAAGACACAACTTGCGCCTGGATTGGCTCTGTCAGAGATGATCGTATCCATGCTAAAATGAGCTGATCCTGCCTCTCTATGAGATCACCACTGCTGGAAGAAGAAGCATCAAGATACTTGCCAAGATTATACCCTTTGATCACTGGCAAGATTTGTGATTTCCAGGTAAGGAAATTTGTGTGAGAAAGCTTCGTAGAGATAGGTAGGTTCAAGGTGATTATGGAATCATTTTGAATTGATTGGATTTGGGGAATCGGTATTTCAGTATTAGAAGCCATTTAGGCTCTGATACCATATGAAATGTAGAGATAGAAATATGAAATCTTGTTTGTTTTTATTTCATTTGTAATTGTACAATGCTTTGATTACATGCCTATTTATAGGCTGAACTCAATCTTCTATTACAAGCTATCAATCTTCTATTACAAGCTAGAACAATCTAGAACTATCTAAATACCAGTATCTATTGTCTAACTGATTCTGTTATTATTCGGTTGCAACTGAATTTTCTCTAACAAGCTGCTGGTCAAACTTGGTCAAACTGGTATTCTCTAATAGAGATCAAAAGAAGGTTCTAGTTTCTTGAAGTAAACATTGGTTACCAGACTGCAAAAATCAGCTAAAACAGCTAACCTATTTTTAATCAACTATCCTCTACAAGGTCTCAGCTAAGCATCATTGACCTGAACCCAAAATATACCTCAATGCAGTTACATACAGCCATTTCAGAACAAAACAATACATTTAAACCAATTACTGATAACAATAACAAACTAGACAAGTTTCTTCAGAGGTCTCCAGATTTTCCTCTACTTAAAACAAATTTACCAGTTAACGTTAAATTGTCCAACACAAGCTGCTGAATTATTAATTTGCAACTAGTCGCTAGTTTTTTTAGGAGCTCTAAAGAAAAAATGTTCATAGAATTTTAATATGCCAAAGTCAACCATGGCTAAAGAAAAAATGTTTCCTAATGTACAGGCTACTATACTAGTATGCAGTTTGTTATATGCCCAGAATGCAGGTACACTGGTCGTTGGGTTTTTCTCCGGATTTGTCTGATTTTTTTATTTGATTTCATGGCTTTTTACAATATATACCAGCAATTATTTATTTTTGATGGAAACCTTAGTTTATAGGATACAAAATTGTGCTTATTTATTGTTTTTTCCTGCCAAGCACAGCATGAGAAAGATTTAAATTTAGGATGGACATTTTATATTCATTTTTTTTTTTGGCTCAAAGCAAAGAGAAAGCATGCCTTAATATATGTACAATATGATCTGGTTGGCACTTGGCAGTGACTTGCATTTCAGCTTGGTCAAATAAGAGTAAGTAGTTCACAGAAGGGAGTGGCAAATTTGGTATTGTTGAGTCAAACCATCACAATTCACAAACCACACAGAATTGTATCTTAAAGCACAAACCATCAAGAACCACATACAATAATTATTATTGAACTCCCAAATAGGGTTTAGTTTTACAATTTATACTTGTATAATTTGTTGGCCAGTGCAATAAGATTTGACCTTAGAGCATTTATAATTAATTTTAATATGATGTCCGTATCATAGCAAGTAATCATAATTTAATGAAATAACATGGTAATATGAAGACAGTAAGAAATTTCTGCCCCTGGTATTTAAACTACTTTTCTAAAGTGTAAATTTTAACATAACCATCATTCAATGTCAATTTATAGGATGAGATAGACTTTGAGTTCCTTGGAAAGGACAAGTTGTCAGTGCAGACGAATGTGTACACAGTGGGGTGTGGCAACCGTGAGCAGATCCACCCACTTGGTTTCGACTACTCTGACGACTTCCACGAGTACCTCATAAAGTGGAGCCCACAGACCATCGAGTGGCTCGTTGATGGTAAGTTAATCAGAAAGGAGGAGAGGAAGCCCGATGAGGCCTGGCCCGAGAAGCCCATGTTCCTCTACTCTTCCGTGTGGGATGCGAGTTACATTGATGAAGGTCGCTGGACTGGAAATTACGTAGGCTGTGATGCACCATATGTGTGCAGTTATAGAGATGTCAGAGTGCCGGTGGAAAATATCATCCTTACGGAAGAAGAAAAATGAATTATCTATCTCACTTACATGCTTAAATTTGATTTCTGGAAGAGATAATTAGCATTGCTTGTAATTTGTTTTTCGTGCTTGATACAATAAGAGACGGTCAGTGTGGCTGTACTTGTATAATTTCCATGCTTGATATCTCTGTGGTACTTAAACTGTGAAACATGAGGAAATTGCAAAAGTGAAATAGAAATAGGCACATTTTGTCAGGTTGTCAGTACAGCAAATGAAATACGCTTTGATGGGTGGGGCCCATGAAAACCATTCTAGTGGTGCTTGTTGGATTTCTCTTTCGGCAAATTGAAATGGTGATATGTAGACTCCAGCACAACATCTGAAGGTGTGTATTTTTATTAAAAGGTCTATTTCTGTCATTTATTTGTTGCTTTAGGAGTGGAGAAGGATGCCTTTCTTATAATTGCTATGTCAAAATCAATCAATTTTTGGCTTGGATCAACATTCATTTGTTTCACCATCTATAGAAATCTTCTTGCTAATAATAATTCAGCTAGATATGAACTGCAAGTTTAGTGTAATTGCGCAAGTCTCATCCCTCTACGGAGACTCTATAGAGAGACACAGATTCAATTCTCGCAAAATGCATCTTAAATAAGCTGAATGTACCTGGATCCTTTAATAAAAAAAAAATTCAGCTAGACATTATGTTATTTTAACAGTTACCAGTTGACAGACAAATCACTCCAATTAAGGCGTTCACAATTTTCAATCCTATTTATAAACTACCTTTAGTTTCTGTTATCGTCATGAATCGAACTGCTACGTTACTGGTATAACATTTGCCAGTATGAACCGAACTCCAATTAAGGCTTTCAGAAGTAATTTGTGGTCTAATTTGATTTTAGACAGTGCGAGCAGGTAAGGCTATTAGCAAGGTATATAATAATGTATTATTGAAATGCGACAGTGTAGTGAGTTTCTCGGTACAGTGACAAATAAATTATTCGGGTTTGATTCGACGGGATCAAAAATCTGTGATTCGGAAATAATTCGGGTATAATTCGGAATGGTTCGGTCCCACAAGGGAGCAAAAAAAAACCAAAAAAATTGAAAATTATGAAAAAAAATTCACATTTTATTCGCGAATAAATCGTAAAATACGTTTTTCGCGTTTTATTCGTTGTTTGGTTTGGAAACGTCAAAAAAAACGTTTTATTCACTAATAAAATGCGAATCTGGTTAGTATGAATTCTCATTAGCTATAATTAATAGTTTTTTTTAGTTCACATCAGCTACAGTGCGTTTAATAATTCTGGACAAGCTCCAACAAAAATCTCTATTATTAGTACAGTGAATGAAACATGCACTTATTAAAACAAAACAAGTGTATTGTAGGCCCATTTGCTTTCCCAATTTGTAGACAAACTGACAAAGACAACACAGTTGGTTGGTGCTTGATTTAACCTCTCTCAATTATGCAACTCTGTACTAATTAATGATGCTAACAATTAAGGTCTTTTTTTTTAAAGGTAATTATTGTCCTAGAGTTTCACTTTCATGACACTAAGTAGGCACGTTTGTTAAATCAAATTAGCAAAATTACTCCAACTTGTCTTAATTAAATTTTAAACACACTCAGTACCCCCTAAAGTTCCAAGAGAAGTGGGCATAACAGTAATAATATACCATGTTCAAGTTGGCTTAATTTATAAGCTAATTACTAAAGTTGGGCATAGAGCCATAGACAAGAAAATTTCAAAAGATTCCTCTTTGTCCTTCTAAACCAATCAGAGATTGCCACGTTGAAAAGTAAGAGAGAGAATCTTTCTGCAGATCCAACTACCCATGTGAAAGATTCTTTCATGACCTCATAAGTTTTTATTTATATGATTTAGATAACATATTTTTGAACTAAATATCCTTTTGAAACTATACCGAAATTTTTTTCTCACTCAGATTTTGTCCTTTTTTCATTCACTTATCCCTTCTTAAACATTTTCAAAAATAGAGTTTTCTCACCTACAGTTCCTCAGGGGACATCAGACATTGATTAGCTTACTGGCATTTAGTCTCAATTGTTTTGTTATATCTTTTGTTGTGCTGGCTGTTGCCATAGTTAATTGTTGGACGTTTAAGGATATGAATATGGGGAGACATAGATCCTGGTAGCAGAAAAGAGGTTGCATACCCTCTTTTATATTGGTTATAGCCTTTTTGTACTTAAAACCTTCGTTTCTAATGAAACTGGGCTGTTCCAGCCTTTTTACCAAAAAAAAAAAAAATTCTATCTCTCAAGTTTATTACAAACATATCATAAGATTCTAAATTTGAAAATTTTTATAATTCTTAATTTTTAGTAACAAAATAATTTAAATATAAACAAAAAATTAAAATTGTTAGATGTAATTTAATATTATTATTTTACATACACATAAAAGACGATATTGGGACTTATTTGATAGATTTAAATAATTTGAAAAATCATAGTACAGAAATTTACCAAGTTTTTTAAATTGTCATGAAACAAACTCGATATGATATAACTTGGTTAGGTAGACTTTGCAAAAACAATGTAAATTATACCTACAAATTCTAGTTTAATATTTAATTATATCGAAGTTGTTAAAAATAAAATTAAAAAAATGGAGATATTTGTACCTTTCATAGATAATTTAGTATGAAATTAATTTAATGAAAAGAAAACAGGCGCACAGATCTAGGAGACGAGATAACCAAATCACCCTATTTTATAGGTCTTTTTTTTATCCATTCAATCAATGGCCTTGTGACGCGTATCAATGGAGACATTTGTACCTTTCATAGATAAATTAGTATGAAAATAATTTAATGAAAAGAAAACAGGCGCACAGATCTAGGAGACGAGTAAGCAAATCACCCTATTCTATAGGTCCTTTTTTATTCATTCAATCAATGGCCTTGTGACGCGGATTTTTTTTAAAAACCATAATTAAAATAATTAAATTTAAATAAACAACATGATTGCGGCCAGATTTACAAAAACCATCAAAACAGAATTGCCAATTCGGTCCGATGAATTTTTTTTTCTCTGGACCGAAATGGCAATTCGGTCTGGCTGTTTTTCACCGGTTGTAGAAAAAACATCACAGAAAATAAAAAAACAGGCCAGACCGAACTGCCAATTCGGTCCAGAGGTTTTTTTAGCCTGGACCGAATTGGCAATTCGGTCCAGTTTTTTTTTTTTTTTATAAGATTAGAGATGAGCAAAATTTGACATATATTAGCATATTCATACTAAAAGAGGAGGAATCAAGTTACAACAACCATTTTTTTTCATTTTCAAAGTCCAAATCGTCGATCCAAACCGTTCAACATGATCTCCACAATAAAATGTGCTTGCAGATCAAATTTTACATTTTTTTGAATTTGTTTACTATTTATTAAGTATTTTACAAAAAATAGTCATATTCAGACCATTGAATTTTGTACCCATCTTAATAAATAGTAAAAAATTCAAAAAAATGTAAAATTTGATCTGCAATCACATTTTATTTAGATAATCATGTTGAACGGTTTGGATCGACGATTTGGACTTTGAAAATGAAAAAAATGATCGTTGTAACTTTATTTAGATAATCACATTTTATTTCAGTGTTAGATTTGTCTCTTAAAAAAAAAAAACTGGACCGAATTGGCAATTCGGTCCGGGCGAAATTGCACGCAAGGCCACACAGGAAGATCCTGGGAACTGTGAAAAACAGCCAGACCGAATTGCCAATTCGGTCCGGAAGAAAAAAATGCGGTCGGACCGAATTGGCAATTCGGTTTTGATGGTTTTTGTAAATCTGGCCGCAATCATGTTGTTTATTTAAAATTAATTATTTTAATTATGGTTTTTAAAAAAAATCCTTGTGACGCGTATCAATTAATGGAGGGGAGGCCGACATTTTTATTAATATCCATAATTAAATACAAATTAATAATTATATTTAGATGGGTATTTTCAAAAATTACCAAACTGGCTATTTTTTGACTGGTTCTAATTTTTTTTTAGCCTGCCTGAGTATTTATAAAACAATTGCAGGGGTTCCGTTTTTTTCAAAACCTCATTCTCACAAAATTCACACTCTCTCCTCACTTTCTCTCTTTCTCCAAATTTACTCCTCATCTTCTCACATTTGCAAGTAAGTCCATTTATTTTTTTTAATTTATTTGAAGTCCAAAATAGTTGTAAATTGATATAATTTGTTCGAAATGTACCAAAATTAGTATAATTTAGTTATCAATTAGTTTCAATTAGTTTCAATTAGTTTTGATTAGTTTTAATTAGTTTTAATTAGTTTAATTAGTTTAATTAGTTTTAATTAAGTATATTTTAGTTTAATGGTTGTAAATTTACTTTAATTTAGTTTAATTTGTGCTAATTAAGTATATTTTAGTTTAAATTTACTTTAATTAGTTTTAATTTTAGACTATTTAGCATAAATAGTATAATTTAGCATAATTTACTATAGTATAACATTTAGCATAATTTAGTATATTTTAGCATAATTTACTGTAATTTAGCATAATTAGCACATTTTACATAATTAGCACAATTTACCATATTTTAGCATATTTTAGCATATTTTAGCATATTTTAGCATAATTTAGTATATTTTAGTATAATTAGCACATTTTAGCATAATTAGCATAATTTAGCCTAATTTAGCATATTTTAGCCTAATTTAGCCTATTTAGCATAATTTAACATATTTTAGCATATTTTGATATATTTTAGTATAATTAGCATAATTTAGCATAAGAATCGACTTATATTTATCGTTAATTGTTATGAAATTAGAATGGCTAGAGGACGGCCCAGGACTCGACCTCAGCCGGTACCAGCTGCTAATGAGCCGATCACCACTGATAGCACGGAGCATTTCAGTCCTCTTCTATGGATGCCCTATAGTGATCACCGAGTCTCACTAGCTTCTCGCGAGGTACTTTAATTTTTTGGTTTAATTTTAAAGTTTAAATTTGGGTGTGTTAACTCTATAATATATTGTGGATTCCTTTTTTAAACGCAGGACACGACGATTTTGGATGTCAAGCTTCGGCGCATTCATATGCGGTACTACGAGATGATGGACCCATATCACATCAACCTTGGGTTATATGATCAGAGTCAAAATAATGATAAATTACGTAGGGTTTTGGCTTAGGTTTTGCATATTTTCTCACATTTATGTTTAATTAATTAGAGAAAAAGGCTACTGTTACCCTTCTTTATGTTTTATTACAGAAAACATGTTTTTGGACTATTTTACACCAAATGGAGCAAGAATCGAGTCAATCGGATCAGCGACGCTTATCGACGAAGTCTCTGTTACAGCCCGTATTGCCTAATATGGACCAAGCCTAATACAGACCAGGAGATAGAGTGAGAAGCACTAAAACCCTCAGCGACAAGGTCTCAATACGGACCGTATCACTTGATACGGACCGTAACCGAAGGCGCCCCTTGGGAAATAACTGCCGACAGCTGTATCCAGATCAGTTCCTTAGCCCCTACTCAACCTCCAGACGTCCCTCCACTCCTATATAAGGCCCCTGGATAGAAGAATAACTCATCTTTGTAATTAGGGTTAGATTTGATTAAAGAGAGAAAAGAGGAGTGATGGTAACCATGTCGTTCTGCGGCTAAGTTTCTTTTCTTAGAGCTAGGCAGTAAACCTTGTTACTTTTGATGTTTTGATATATATATATATATATTTCTGTTGATTATGATTTCTTGTTGTTTAATCGAAATGCTTTTGTGATTTACTATCTCTTCATCTAACTTCAATGATCTAGTTTAGTCAATTAGGGTAGTGACAGTACTTTAATGGTAAGAGAAACTATTTGTATGAATTAGCCTCATTGTGATCTATTAGGTTTATGTGAAGAAAACCTTAGCGGGAAAACCATAAACCAGAACAACAAAACGTGAACTAAGTTCCATCACTTGCGTAAGGAAACTCGCAGTGATCTGTGTAGTAACTTATGTATTTAAGAGATCAGTCATTTGCGTAAGAAAACTCGCAGTGTCATATGTAGAATCTCGATGAAAGATATGTCATTCTTGCGTAACATAAATCGCAGTGACCTATGTGGTGTCTTTCATAAAATAACAACAGGAAATCAGACGCAACAGGAATATATTATCAAAGCGGATTGAGTAGCAATGGTGTGCCGAAACCCTAGGAATTCTCATCTCTATCTTTATTTTAATTACTTTTAATTGCTTCCTGATTTACATTGATCACAACAACAACTCTTAATTTTCAGATTTCGTCTAGCCTTTCGAAAGATTGTGATTCGATCGCTCAAAACTCTGAATCAATATTCCCTGTGGATCGACCTCGAATATACTACTTGATAGGATTGTGCGCTTGCAGTCCTAACCGATAGCATTTCTGAGTTTATAAATATTAAAAGAAACATCGCTCTCTTTTGAGTGATCGTTATACAATATTGCTACTATGCAGAGTGGGAGTGGCATCATTAACGCATCTCTCATTGTAGGTTTAGTAGAGTGATGGCGTCCTGAGACCCATACGTTTCACTTACCATTTGAAGAGATGACGGTGACACTTCAGGATGTCAGTGCCCTATGGGGTTTGCCTATCAGTGGTACACCCGTCGGTGGTGTATCTAACGGTACTCATTTTTCTGAGTACATCTACTCGTTGTTGGGAGCTGATCCAAGCGAGTTATGGGGGCATAGTGGGACATCTAATTACCATATACAAATGACCAAGTTGCGACAGCACTTCAGCGCCAGTCTGACTGCAGATTCCACCCTCAGCGGTAATACTTGTAAACTCTTTCTATTAAATGTTGATATTTCGAATGTATTAGATTTTTATTATCTACTTTGCATTACAGATATACGCGGGGATATGTGATGGAACTCTTTGGATCTGTCATGTTTGTTGATTCCAGCGGTGATGCCATCCCGATGGTGTATCTGCCGTTGCTGGAGGACCTTGACAGGCCGTCGAGGTACAACTGGGGTGGGGTTGTCCTAGCTCACCTGTACCATAGCCTTTGCAATGCTTGTAAGGTAAGTCTCTAGCTCTTTTTTTATTTAATTTTTTTCTCAATCAAGCTAAAGACATTGACAGCTAACATTCTTGAAAATACAGAAGGAGGCGAAGCAAATGTATCGGCCAGTTTTATTGCTGCAGCATTGGTCATGGTCACGGCTGAGAATATATGGGATACGTAATACGTTTGAGCAGAGTGGTAGAGGCTGATGTAGTATGGGAGAGACTACCCGATAGAGTTAACAAGGGAGGCATCGCAATGGTCCTTCTCTGAATAGCCTTCGTAGCTGACCATATGTTTTTATGGTAGTTTTAGTTAGATTGTTTTGTAGTATTTATATTTGGTATACTATGTTTGATATTTTATTTGTGGATTAGATTATGGTATTTTTTTGGTAGTATTTATGTTTTTTTTAGATCTCTTTTATTTAGCAAATTATACTAAAATAAACTAAATTATGCTAAATTATATTAAAATAGGGTTTGTCTATAGTACAGCACAATCATTTTGGCTGAAGTACAGTAATTCATTCAATTCTTTTACAGCCGTTGATCTTTTAAGGGTAAAATTGATATAATACACATTCTGTTATCTCTCATTTAGCCCTCTCCGTTCTCTCTTCTTTCCATTCTGAACCATTCACCTCTACTCTCGCTCTCGTTGTCGCCCCCTCTCCCTTGCGCCTCAACCCTCTCGCGGTTTTCCCTCTCCGTCTCTCTTCAAGGCCTTGTCATTCTCTTTCTTCACGGAACCTCTGATTTCACCCTTTAATGGAAGTTCTAGATGAGCTAATCCGATCTATCGAGTTGTGGGTTCGAGCTTCCAGAAAACACGAAGAAAATGCGGCAAATCCAAATCTTGATCCTGTTCTTCTAGTACCCGTTCTTCTGATTTCACCCAAAGGCGGAGTCGTTGGTGGTGGTGATGGGGAACTCCTCCTGGTTCACAGCTCTGCGTAGCACGGGTGTGGGAACTCCATAGGATTTTGTTGCAGCGGCGGGAGAAGAAAGGGGGGAGACAGAGAGAAACGAAAGATGAAGGTTTTGTTGCAGCGGCGGGAGGAAACAGAAACGGGAACGAAAGACGAAGGAAATATTTTTACGCAAAAGGACTATTATACCCTTTTTTAACATACAATATGTGCAATAGAGTCAAACGGAGAGAAACGGAGAGTTCAATTGGCGATTTAATCTACACCGTTTAGAACATAAAATGAATGATTATAATTTAATTTTAAATTGCTGTACTATAACCAAAATCAATTTACTGTACTATAGACATCCTCATTAAAATAAACTAAATTATGCTAATTATGATAAATTATACTAAAATAAATTAGTTTTGTTCGAATAAATAAACAACAAAACAACAATAACAAAATGCTAAGTCTACAACATAAAATCTAACAATTCAAACATAAAATACTACAAATCTAAACATAAAATATTACAATCCGGTATAACATAAAATACTACGAAGCATATTCTCATATGAGAAAGACTATGGCTTACGAGTATTGGAACTTTCTCCCGTCGTCTTCGAAGGCCTGCAGCAGCATGCAACACACTCCCACATTTGGAAACGATAGTCATTTGCTAGATCTGCATTCTTGTCGATACATTTAGGGTGAACGGCTATGCCACAGAGATGACAAAAGAACATCTCCGCAATATCTCCCTTGACAAGACATGTAGGGCACGCTTCCCATTCAGGTGGAGGGTCGATATCATCAAAGTTCTCATCAAGAACGTTTCTAATAGTCGGATCATCCGTGGTCATGTATTCTTCAACATCTTTGGGTGGAAAAAAACGAGAGAAACGTCTCTTCAAGTGGGCTTCACCCGTCCAAAATTTTTTACCAAGGAATATGCGAGCATTGTGCGGTTTTACTTCCTCCTTTTTGAAGTTCGGGTTTCGGTGTCATGGTAAGATCTACAGTTTGTTAGACAATTTATATTAATCCTAAATATTTTCTAAAAGAAATAAAAATAACAAAAAATACCTGAAAATTGCCTCTGCAATCGCCCTTTTCGCCTCAGAGATCGCCTTCTCTTTCTCTCTTTCTCTCTTTCTCTTCCTCTCTTTCTCTCTTTCTCTTCTGGAGAGTTTGAGTGAGTTGTGAGAGGGAGAAGAGAGAAAACAGAGTATTTAGAGTATTTATAGATTCTGAAACAAAAAAAATCCCAATTGGACATTTGTTTGCCGGTTTTGACATTTTAAAAATACTTAGCTGGGTATAATTATTATTCTATTTAATTATGGATATTAATAAAAATGACGGGAGGGGAGGGGGATTTTTTTTAAAAAACATAATTAAAAAAAATATTTTTACCAAACCAACATGATTACTTTTTTTTTTACAAAAACCATAAGAACCGAATTGCCAATTCGGTCCGTTTGGTTTTTTTTTGGGACCGAATTGGCAATTCGGTCCATGTTAATTTCACAAATTTTCAGAAAGGCGGCCACAAAAAATCCAAAAAAGACTTCGAACCGAATTGGCAATTCGGTCCCAACTTTTATTTTTTTTATTTTAGGGTTTGCTTAATAAATAGCATTATTGTAAATTTAGTTAAGAAAACATTTACATTAACAAAGATGTGTAATTCTTACTCGCATAGGTTGTGCCAAAAAAAATTGAAAATCAAATAGAGTAAATCAAATTTCATCTAATATCCTCTATGGGAGATAAAAAAAAAAGTGATCCGGCTAAAAAGACATATTTAATTGTCTTTCAGTTTTAAATTTAATTTGACCTACATCAGATATGATATATGATACACAAGTGAGAAATTCAACCAAACTCTAAATAAAAAAATAAAAAAATAAAAAAAAGTTGGGACCGAATTACCAATTCGGTCCAGACTAAAAAAAACTCTGGACTGAACTGGCAATTCGGTCCCTAGGCATTACACAAACGGCAACGCAGTTTTCTGCGGGAACTGTGAAATCAACAGGGATCGAATTGGCAATTCGGTCCAAAGAAAAACCAAGCGGACCGAATTGACAATTCGGCTCTTATGGTTTTTGTAAAAAAAAAAAACAATCATGTGATTTGGTAAAAATATTTTTTTAATTATGTTTTAAAAAAAAATCCAGGGGAGGGGACCAATGTTTTTTTTTTTTTTTAGAGAAAGGACAAACTTTAACTGATTGATTCAATTCAATGCGCTAAAAAAACATTAACTGTCCCTCCCTCCTTCCTAACAAGTTAACAAATAACAATTCAAACAACTTTCAACTACCTTTCTTACAAAAAAAAAAAAAAAGAACTTTCAACCACCAAAGTTGGAGCATGAGGGCACTTTGGTAGTTTTTTATTTTAGAAAGTCAGATTAAATGTTGCACATATTGAACGGGACAACTGTGTACTGCTAATAGAACTGTTTTAAGTGGAATCGTTCAATTAATCAATTTGACATTTCTAACTATTTTACGACTGCTGATACTGTCATAGTGGTCCCCACATCCATGTGTCTGAGTCCGCTACATGCTAACATGCCCTGCCTATGATAATTTTTTTTTATTTTTGATGGACGTGTTGATATTGGCACAGTGACAAGATTCGTGAATTATTCGCGAATAATTCAGATTTGAGCCTCAGGCGAATGAATCAACCTATTATTCAGGTGACCAAATTTTTCTCGAATAATTCATGAATTTTACAAACTTTTCCGAATTTCCCAAATTATTCGTGAATTTTTTTTCTTTTTTTGCTCTCTCGTGGAACTGAAATCTCCAGTCCAAATTCAATGTATAATTTCGAATCAATCCCGAATTATACCTAAATTATTCCCAAATTATAAATTTTTGATCCCACCGAACTGAATCCAAATCATTCATTTGTCACTATGGTACTATGGATTCATATTTGTGTTTTTAAAAGTCAAACGGTTGATTTGAAATGTTCAATATGTTCTTCTTGTGGACCAAATTTTAAAAAGAAATTACTATCTTTTTAGACATGTAGAAAATTGCGATTTTCTTACATAATAGTAAAATTTGGTCTTTAAATATATTTTGATGTAGAAATCATGTTGATCTCAAAATCCCATGACCTCACTCATTATATTGTTAGATGTTTATACCTAACATCATATATATTAACAATAAAAGTCTCGCACAACAAAAAAGACCATAAACATCAGTATTTTAATTACTTTATACCTAACAATATATGAACTTTTAATTATTTATATTCAAAAAGAAAAATAGTAGTATTTTAATTAATTTCTAGTAGTGGTTATTAAGCATTGAATTACCAATAGAGTAAAATTATTATGAATACAAGCACGTGAAGTGATTTGTGAGATTTTCTTTTCAAGTAATAATTCATGAGGTTAATCTAAAATATCGTTGAATCGATTTCAAAAAGTGAATTTGAACTATCGACCTTTTTATTAAATATATCGTTAATATTTCCAGATTCATATTTGATATATATATCATTTAAATTCTGCTAGATACAATTGTGCATTTAATGAAGAATCAGATCCTTTTCAAAATTGACATGCACATACAAATATAGAATAAGACTGGTACCAGACAGAGAGAGGCTCATGCCCATAAGATTGGTACTAATGTACCAGTAACATTGGAGTGAGAAATTGTTAGAGTTAATAAGACATTTGATTTATAGCCTTCACCTAATCTATCATACAGTGAGAAATTGATAATATATCCAGCATACATACTGTAAACAAAAACTAAATCTGTTCAATCTAATTGGGTAGAATATTATAGATCAAACAAAGATGCAACATATAGGAGACAACATTTGAAAGTACAATCAATCGATTTCACTCAGCTGCTAGAAGAAAGAAAGAAAGAAAGAGCAATTTAAAAGCTAGATAACATTAACAAACGTGGAGGTGGAGGTGGAGGTGGAGGTGGAGGACACAAAAAAAACACCCTCTAACATACATAGCTCACACTACCTTCCCTTATTATATATATCAATCACTAAACAGTTCTTACGCCTCCTTCCTTCATTCATTCCATAATTCTATATATAATCTTTACAACATCCACCAAATTCAATTCAATAATTCATACCTTTTCATTGAAGATCATACACATGTGTGTCAGCTGTGTAGCATCCCAGAATTCTGACAAAAACCGAGAACTTTTCAATCTCCTCAATTACCTCTTGAATCACTGGATCCTCAATTGACCCCTCGCAATCCACATACAACACATGCGGGAAGGTTCTCAGAGATCCTGTTTTATCAAGAATCATCACCGGTGCTTGCCCCGCTCCAGATGAATTAATCACTTCTAATTTTGTCAAATTAATGTTACGACTAGAGAAGGCCGATAAAACCTTAAGCACCACCATCATGGACCCGCCACGATGAGCAATCACCATGCTTGTTTTGGCATTTTGAAACACCCTTTTGGTCGGAGATTTGGAAAGGAGGAGAAACCGGGTCACATTCCATGACTCGTCTTGTAACCCATGAGCCAGAACATCTAAGCCGTAGAGTGAAGCTGTACGTGGGCTAGCAATTGCGGCTGTGTCCAGAAGCTGATTCGCACGAAGCATCTCGACAGCACCAGCTGTGTCTTCCACCGGCTCACGGTCTAGCCCGAGTTGAGCCAGTGCACGGCCACAGTGAGCTAGAGCCATGGGGTGACTAATCACGCGTCTAAGCTGAGTCTGACGTACACCAGGCATGGCAAGTAGGCAGTAATGCACAAACAAATTGATTTCTTGAACAATTCGAAGATCGTGGCGAAGCAACAAATCATAATTCCTTAGTTCGGTTCCTTCCATGGTGCTTTCAACAGGGAGCACAACACGGTCAGCTTGACCGCGTTCCACGGCTGCAATTGCATCGGCAAAAGTGCGGCGAGGAAGAGTGGTGCAGTCGGGGTAAACGGTCTTGGCCGCAAACTCACTGTAAGCACCGAAAGAGCCTTGGAAGGCGACACGTAGGCCTACATCACCGTTGATCCGAGGAAATCCGTTCAAGTGAGGTGAAGTAGAGCCGTTAACTAGTCCAGATCCGTTGATTGGTTTAGAGGGTTTGTGGGAGCCATTGATCTTGGGGATTTCGCTGGAGCCGTTGATTTGAGCTACAACAGAAGCCTTGACCTTGAAGGAGGCAGCGGGGAAAGCTACGAAGGAGGAGGGTTTACGAGATAGAGAGGGTTTGGATAGTTTGATAGTGGTAGAGAGCGAATTAGATAGGTCAAGGGAAGAGGCGCAGGCCATGAATTGGGGAAAGTTTGTGCTTTTCTCAGAGAGAGAGTTGGGATTGATTGATTGGGAATTGGGAATTGGGAATTGGGTGGAGCAGAGAAGGTTGGAAAAGGAAGGAAAGAGGGAAGGTGGGTTGTTTCTTGTTTGGTGAGAAGAGGAAGAGCCAATTGCTTGTTGACTGGTAGTCTTTCTTTTATAAACATTTAACACACACAGGACCGGAGGAAAGCGAGAACGAGGAGAACGGAATAGGTCCGATGCCCATCGGACCTACTTTTAGGTTCAACGCCATTCTGACCGTCCAATCTAGCATAAGATTGGTGCGCACGAACATTGAAACATACACGCACTGGGTTTAAAGCATTTCGCACGAATCTAAAGCAAATCGATGGTGATTAAACCCATCGAACCGAGGTAGGTCCGATGCCCATCGGACCTACTCTCAAGTCGAGAAGGAGAAGGTATCTTTTGTTAATTTCCTCTTTTGCCCTCGAGGATTAAGTACTCGACTAATTAAGGTACTGGATGCCGGATAGGAATTTTGTTCCCCTCCTTTATGAGAATTATATTAAAGTAATTACACAGAGCTTGTACACCGTCAAACTTTGATCCAACAATGTGTATTAATTCAACGCCCCACATCTGAGTCGTCGATCCGTTTATTGTAGATTTGGACGGTGGTGATGTACCTATCAGACTCATGCTATCCTGAAAGAATAACAGCAAGTAACGGATACGCGAGAACAGTCCTCTGAGATACCTCATATTTTGCGTGACCGACGTGTTCAGTGCCTATTGGGGGATAGCGGGGGGGCCAGTATTATTTGAGCTTTGAGATTCGCGTAGAACGTATATGAACGGTTGAGATTTTTTACCAAGAGATGAATCTCTACTGAGTACTGACATACAGCACGTGAGGATCTCGTGCTCAAATAAGCTTCTAGAAGTGGTAGGAGAATCACTGGCTGGTCCCAATTATTAGGTGATGGAAAACTTGTGTTTTGCGTTGGCAGTTTTAAATTAACAAATGCGATGCGATTCATTATTTCTAGTTATATAATTTTTATATAATTAAAATTTTTAAAAAGAGATAAGCGGTTAGCAACACGGTATTTTGAATAAAGGGTAAAATTGTCAATGTAATTTTTAATTACTATTAATAAGTGTTTTTACTTGATTTAACTAAAATGGGTATATTTATAATATAGTTATATTTAGAAGAGAAAATAACTAATTTTGAAGTTTCGATGAGAAAATATCTAATTGAAGAAGTTATAATAGACATATATCTAATTTTTTCAAAATTTAAAGTGTTTTATAGCATACGTATAAATAAACAACAGTCTCAACTTAATAATTTTTTTTTTTAGAACCAGCTTTTGGTCTAGTGGCAAAGACAATGCTCTCTATGTGAAAGATGGCAAATTCAAAACCCAGAAGGATCAATCTTTGTAGATATATTAAATAGTTAGGTGGCTTGACCACCAACCTTTACTAAAAAAAAAAACTATTTTTTAGATTAATTAATTGTAATTATAAAAATAAAATCTAACAATTTGTTAATTGAATATCAAACATTATTCTTTAAAGATGGAATGAATGTAGTGCAAGTAAAGGAAGTGAGAGATCTTTTTACAATAATAATTTGAGGACAAAAAAGTCTAACATAAAATTGAATGTAGCAGGTCAGTCAAAAGCAGGATTTATAGCTTTAAAAATGGCATTAAATCACGACGCTATAATTCAATTTTGCTGTTCATCTGATGTGTATATTCATAAATGTCGCAACCATGTTTCATATAAGCCAGAGGAGGATTTTTCTCTTTCGTCTATTTCGAATTTTTACGACTTTTAACAAAAATATTTTTCATTAGACAATTCTATGTGTATTTTCTACAGTCACGTGTTTTATATTTCATATTGAACTCAAAATTGACTATCAGGCCAGATTTTTTTTAATACCCTCAATTAAATAAAAAATTACACAAGTGTTTTTTTTTTTTTTAAACTGCCCCAACCGCTAGGTTACTTGGTGGTTCACTTCTAAAGAGAACTGTCAAGTAATCTGACAGTTACTGTAGCACTGAATCATGCACAATACGTTAGTAAAATCTCAGAGATAACCTGGCGGTTCTCTCCGGAAGTGAATCGCCAGGTTACCTGGCTGTTGGGGCAGTTAAAAAAAAAACTGAGGACACTTGTCTAATTTTTTATTTTGATTGAGGGTAATAAAAAAAATCGGTATTGAACGCATGTGTTCAGAAAATAGGCATACTGTTGTCGAACATTTTAAATAATATTATTAATTATTTTAAAAATGGGACATACATGACGAAAAAATGATAGAACCTGTTATGGACTTGTGGTTGGAGTGGAGAAGGGAGAAAATGTATGAGAAATGATATTAATGATTTATGGAGAAGAACAATAGATGCTTCAAGAATAATTGTCATTTAACATTGCTCAAAACGACTTTATTTGTTTGTCTCCAGTTTTATTTTATTTTGCATCAAGTATCAAATAAAAACTTGATAATTACTAGATTATTTCCGTCATATCGTGTGCGTCACGTGTGTCACGTGACACCTGATATCAATGATCATGTTTGAATGTGGAGTAAGAGGTGGAGTAAACCCCTTATTTCATACTCAAGCCATCAAACATAAGTAAAAGAGGAGTCAGAGGTGAGTTAATCCGGAGTAAGTTATTCCACCTCTTCAGGTAGATTAACTTTACACTAACTTAATTTGTGAGTACCACTGTTATAGGTAGAGATTCATTTTCCAACATCTTACTCCTCTAGACGGATTAAATTAAGACATAAATTTAACTTCCAAACAAATATTATTAAAATATAAAAAGTAAGGAGTAATTGAGTAAACAATTTAATCTTTATTAACTTTACTCCAAAACCAAACATAACCAATGTGCATAAATACAAAAGATCCCAAACAGAAAAATAATAAAACTAGAGTACATTTCTTTAAGCATGACTAATATAATACACTATATTGACATTTGAGCTAGAAGAACATTGCAAAGCAACTTTTCAGCACATTTAAGGATTGGAGGAGAGATATTTGAAATGTGTAATCACTGTTCATATATTTGGGATCACCAAAAATGAAAAAGTAAAACATGCTAGTATACATGTGTAATCACTATTATTCATAGATCTAAGTTCTATTACTGATTTATAAGCACCAACCAAATTGAGAGCTTCTGATAGCATTTATTATTTGCAGGCACCACCAAATTTTTTTTTTTAAATATATTAATCATCAAATCCTATATCTTAACAAAAAAAAAAAAAGAATTATCAAATCCTATTGATACTTTTGGCCACTAATCTACATGTGGATGGTTCATGGTAGTGATATTATCTGCTATAGTAGAGAGTGGAGGCTAATGATCAAATCTAAATTTGACAATATTTGAAAACCAAATCACTACTGCAAAAACCAAATCACTACTGGTACATTTTTAATCACAAAAAAAAAAAAAAGTTGGGACCTTAAAACTTGTACCACGTGCATTTTGGGTCATAGAGACGCTTGTCATGTTTTCTTGTGCCGAAAGCGATCAAATATTATTGGGAACTTATCTTGCATGAATACAGGTGTGGGTATCGTATCGGATAGAATAGAATACGGATACGGCGATATAGCAATTGTCAAAAATTAAGAATACAATACGTCTATTATATATATATATATATATATTTATTATTTAATTATATTATTCATTCGTATTATATAAATTAAATAAAATACAAAACTAAAGCTAATTGTACATTATATATTATAGATATTGTCTTTTAACAACAAACGCGAAGTGGCGCAGTGGTAATGCGGTATGTGTACGATGCCACAGTTCTTGGGTTCGATTTTCCTCAGCGTCAAAATAATTTGGTTTGGGCGTGGTGCATGGTGAACTATGCGCTGTTTGGGTTGTATGCGTGGTGCACAGTGGACCATCCATATTCCAGACGTATCTAGACGTGTCAGAGGCGTATCCCAGCGAGTCAATCCGTATCGGAGACCGTATCAAGGGATTAAGGATATGCCACGTAAGCCGATACGCCAGCTGGCGTATCCGATACGTATCGGGTGTGTATCGGTATGGGTACGGAGTCCATATTGAAGTATGCGAGTAACATAGTTGCGAACAAAAGGGAAGGCTTAATTTTAATTGGTAGGTTTATACCAAATTCTTAAGGGCAAAAGGAAAGGCTTAATTTTAATTAGTAGGTTTATACCAAATTCTTAAGGTATTATATTACAAAAAATCCGTTCCTTTTTCTTTTTATGTCACTGACTAGAAACAGGGTACATCAGTGGCTACTTAATTAACCCTAATAAAGTCAAGTCGTGTTATATTGTCTTTAGATCTCTTTGGTTTTTTCTTTTCATAAATATATATAGATGTACTTTGATTGGGTCATATATGACATTTTGAAAAGTTGACCAAGAAGCAAGAAGTGCCAAGGTAACGGAAGCTTCGATGTAATTCTTGGCATTCAATTTTAATCCTAAGATTGACTTAGGGTTACAGATAATACTAGCATGTCATATTTGAATAATTTGAAGTCCTTATTAATTGAATACAGAAAGAAATAGATTGTGACATCGACCCGCAATTTTTATTTATAGCATAAAAAAAAATCAAATTACTCTGGTTTTGGGGAAATTCAAAAAATACCGGCCCGCTCAGGTGTTTTGCGGTCCTAAAGACTGGGATCCGCCCAATGCCCCTGCGGACTCTGGGTCCGCCAAATGCCTATGCGCCCCCCCTGTGCTATATAAAGGGGCTGCTGAAACTCTTTCATTATCCACTTAAGCTTCATTTCAATCCCTTCGAGCTCGAGTAAGTTTTCTTCTTCTTTTCTTGTTTCAATTTTTAATTTAGGGTAGTAATTAGGTTTAGGGTTTAGGATTAGGTTTAGGAGTTAGGGTTTAGGATTAGATATTAATTTTTATGATTTAGGGTTTAGAACCAAATTTAATTAGGATAGTACCAAAATTTAACTGTAATATGACCAAAATTAATATTTTGAGCACCAAAATTAACTGTTTGTTTGAGCATAAAATTAAATTGTTTAGTACCATAATTAAATTGTTTGAGCATAAATGTTTACGACCATAATTAAATTGTTTAGTATCAAATTTTGACCAAAATTAACTATTTGACCATTATGACCAAAATTAGATTATATTAGTGCCAAGGTCGATTAGATTAGAACTAATTTTAAATTACACTTAAGATACTAAAATGGCAACAAATTTAACCAAAACAAAAAAAAACAAAAATGATATGTTGCTTTGTTATTTATTTTATTTGTTTTTTGTTATTTATTTATTTTGTTCATTATATCATTATCTCTTCATACACAAACGGTATTTCAAACAAACGACATTTCCAAAATAAACAACATACTCATAAGATAGATACGACAAACAAACAATATTTTCGAAATAAACGACATTTATCAAAAAATAACAATTACACAATATATATAAACAACATAAAAAAATAAAAACCATAAAACAAAAACAAAAAAAAAACACTTTCTGCTTAAAAAAAAAAGAGGGCCCGCTGTTTGGCAGCCCCTAGACTGGGGCCGTAGGGGCATTGGGCGAACCCCAGTCTTTGGGGCCACAAAACACCTGAGCGGCCCGGGTATTTTTCGAATTTCTCCAAAACCGTAGTGATTTGGTTTATTTTTTATTATGCTATAAATAAAAATTTCGGGACATCCACGGTACCAGTAAAGATAGGACTAGAATGCATATTATCCTTGAGATAAGTTTTAATATTGGACAACTAGCAAATAGAAGGTAGGACTGCTATTAGTCCCTACTCTCCTAAGATAAGTTTAAATATTGGAGTGGGGCAAAATGATGAGTAGTAATTTGTCAGTAATAATGCATATATTGAGAATTTACTCAATTTAGTTGTTGGTGTTAACAAGTTTTTTATAGTTGGTGTTAACAAGTTTCTTGCTAAATTTCTACTTTTCTCAAAACACTTTTATATTTCATTTTTGTAAATCACTTTTTTCTAGTAAGAAATAGCAGTCGTGCTTCTATTTCTTAACCGTAATTGGTTACTAGAGTTTGAAGAGTTCTAAAAAGTAAATTTAAATCTGATCATCATTAAAACCGTGAACCGTCCGATGCATTTTAAATTCGTACGCATCTCGCCATAAAATTCATGCTCACATTTTATATCTCATCCGACGGCTAAAATGTCCATAAAACCTAAATTTACTTTACAATTTCAATAAGAGGAGTGTTCAAATGCCTCTATTTTTTGTGCCTCCATATGTCTCCATTTTTAAATTTTTTAATTAAATCATAAATGTCAAAATAAAATTATTAGATGTGATATATATTATTTTCTCTATGTGCTCATAAAAAATTATCAAATTTCGGTTTTGTTTTTATGTGAATCAATAAGTTGAAAAATCAACGTTTATAAATTATCCACATTAGTATGATTTTATAAGCTCTTAATGACAACCAAAACAAAGTTGAAATGTCATAATTTTTTACACGTGCATAGATAAAATGATGTGGATCATATTGGTTTTATTTTAATATTTAAGTTTTAAATTTTGAGTTATTAATGTTTTTAAAGACAGAGACTTGATGGCAAAAAAAAAAAAAAAAATGAAAGTATTTAAACAGTCTCTTTCAATAAAACCTAAACTTTACTCTTATCCGACGCCCGCCGATGTATACCAGTATACCTTCTCTTTAGCACCAAATATTTTCAAACACGTGCGCAAGCCATAAATATTATCAAAAGCTCTAATAAAGTATGCTAGGCTGCTTTGCTTTTTTTCTTTTATTTTTCTTAAATATCCTCGAGTGCTTCTAGAACTTATATTATAATAATACTATAGTCGCCAAACATCATTGTCTACGTTACTGCGGAGTCCGGCTAGTATGATATCGGTGTCATATGACACTAACTCTAAATAGACTTTAAACGATTAATCCAAACCATTTAAACTGATTTACTTTATGAGTAATGCGTTTACATGCAAATTTTTTATATTTTTGAGTTATTTTAGTATTAAATCAAGCGGTAAAAAATGTTGAAAAATGAATGTATTAAAATTAACTTAAAAACTCACACATTTGACCACTTGACTTGATATTAAATAAATTCGAAAAATTATGAATGTTGCATGTAAACGCACAACTAATGAAGTAGATCGGTTTGAACGGTTTGGATTCACCATTTGAAGTTGATTTGATAGGTTTTGGAGTTGGACACTGATGTTATACTCGCCAGACTCATTACTGTGTTGTTGTCTATATGCATATATCTGTAAAATCTATCTATTATTTTTTTTAGCGTTAAGAAATCGCAAAAAGTAAGACTCAATAAAAGTTTAAGTCGGATACGGATAAAATCAGATATTTATTAAAAAATATATAAATATTTTTAAAAATAGCAAAGTTCATAATATTTATCTAATAGTAAATACTATAATTATTTTTTCATATTATAAATTAAACTTATGGTATATATCTATTATTCAAATAAATAATTAAAATTTAAAACAATATCTGTATTCGTATCTGTATAAATATTCTGATATCAAATATTGGTATTTAATTTTCGAATACAATTATCCGCTCCGTTTTCACCACTGAGTTCACTACAAAATAGCCCAAGCAAGAAGGAAAAAAAAAAGCACCATTCACCTTACAAAATATTGGTGTCAGCCCAGCCCAGTTAGATAACAGGCCGTGGGCTTCATATAACGTCCGAACTAAACAGATTCGCCTCTGCTGTCAGAACTGAGAAGACCAGAATGGGACACGTGGCACTCCTCTCTTCTTCCTCGCTTGCTCCCCTTCTCCATCGCCGCTCCAGTTCCAGTTCCAGTTCCACTCCCTCCTCTCTCAACAAATATCGCAGATTATGCTCCTCTCCAGTCAGTGAGTCGCTCTCCATCTTTTTTTCTCTTCATCTCTCTCTCAACTAACAAGGTAATAAATAGATATTCCGTGTGATTTACATTTACTAGCTTATCTCAATCAACAGTGGCATCTTTGAGTGAAGACCCGATCCGTGAGTGGATTACTACAGAAGGAAAAGCCTCAGTAATTACCAGAATCAGTCCAATTGGAGGTGGTTGCATTAACTTTGCCAATCGCTATGATACTGATGTCGGTTCTTTCTTTGTCAAGACAAATAGGCATGTATCTGCATTAATTATCATTTCTTTTCCTTTTTATTGGATTTTGTTGACTAATTTCGAGATATAGATTCAGCAAAATTACTTCAAATTATAAATATAAAATGTGTTCCTTATTTCAGAGAAATTGGGCCATCAATGTTTGAGGGAGAAGCCCTTGGTTTACGTGCCATGTACGATACCAAATCCATTCGAGTTCCTTTGCCTTATAAGGTAAAATAACGATTTATCTTTACATTTGCATCAAGAAAGTGATTTGATCATGTAAAATCTTTCTTCTGGGTAATGTAGGTTGGGTCGCTTCCAACTGGTGGTTCATATATAATCATGGAGTTCATTGAATTTGGTCGTAGTAGAGGAGATCAGGTCATACTGTACATACCATTAATGTATATGTAAATTTACCAATCCGTCCCTCGATATTTGATGAAATTGATTTGCTCCTCCAGTCAGTCTTGGGAAAGAAGCTTGCTGAAATGCATAAAGCTGGAAAATCCGACAAAGGTTTTGGTTTCCATGTAGACAATACTATTGGAAGGTGAAAATGCTTCGTACCTTGTTTATTTTAGTTTCATGCATCAAATCCATACAAGTGTTATTTTGTGAATTACATTCCTGATATGCTTATATATAATTATTTTCCTGTGTGTAGTACTCCCCAGATAAACACTTGGAAAGATGACTGGATTGAATTTTTTGCCGAGCATAGATTAGGCTACCAATTGAAATTGGCAAGGAGACAGTTTGATGATCCAATTATATTGGAGTTAGGTACCTAATTGAGCTATATAAGATTCTGATGGTTCAACTTTAAGATAACATGCTGATGGTCTGTTTATTTTTTATTTTTTATATATATATATATCATTTTGATAGGTGAAAGGCTAATAAAGAATATGCATCGGCTTTTCGAAGGTGCTGTTGTTGAGCCGTGCTTGCTTCATGGGGACTTGTGGAGTGGTAATATCAGCTCTGACAAGGATGGCAATCCTGTAATTTTGGACCCTGCATGTTATTGTATGTATATGACAATTTCACTTTCTAAACAATAATTGAACATATTTGCAAAATTTATTTATATTAATCTATAACTAAATGCACAGATGGCCACAATGAGGCAGAGTTTGGGATGTCATGGTGTGCTGGATTTGGCGGTTCCTTTTACAATTCCTATTTTGAGGTACTTATTTACAACTTTTATCATACTAATGAAAAACATGAGCAAACTAGTAAGGTGTATCTCATTTTTAATCTAGGTCATGCCAAAACAACCTGGATTTGAGAAAAGAAGGGATTTGTATATGCTGTACCATTACTTGAATCATTACAATCTCTTTGGTAGAGGATACCGGTCATCAGCTATGTCAATAATAGAGGATTACCTAAGGATGCTATCGGTTTCTACTGTATAACAGCAGTTTATACATTGTTTGTCAAATATTGCTATAATGGGTCTTTATATAGCAGTGCTATCAGCATTTAGCATTAACATGTATATTTCGAGCATTATATTTATAGAACTTGCCATTTGGATGGAAGAAATTTTAGTTGTAAAGTTAGTCTTTGTACAACTCTTCTTTGTTTTTGTTCTGGAAAAAAAAATGACATATACAGGTGCTACCTAAATCTATTATAAGAAAACAATTTACACTGTTTTATAACACCCTCAAAAGATAAATTCCCTAGGATGGGCTACCCAGCCTAATCACAAAACTTGTCATCCTGTAGATAGAACAGAAAAATGTATCCGAAAAACTTGTCATCTTGTGTGAATTTAACTCCTAAACACCAATCCAAAAATGTATTAGTAAGATAATTAATGATAATGACTGAAAAATGGACATATTTAGAGATACTGATATTGTTAAGGTGTGGTCAATACTGTCTTCAAGCTTTGCTTGGATTAGTTAAAATTGGCATCATACATACTACCTTATATGCTTGTGTTTAAATAATTATACAATTATACAATTATGCCTTATCCTGGTCCTGAGTCTGATTAAGACAACGAGTAAGACAATTTTTTCAGAAACAAAAGGAAAAAAAAAAATGATGATGAGGGTTGATCATGCTTATATGCACAACTTTCAAAAACTGTTAGTTTCTCAGTATGCTATTAGAATTGAATTGTCAAATGATAATAAAAAAATATAAGAAAATATGTTGAGTTCACTTCTGAAGTGTCCACGTTTGAGTTCATCTCTGGATGCATCCAAAGGTCAGTTAAAGTGCGTGTGTGATTGTGTGTTTTTAATAGTAAATTAGTTACTTTTAGCAAAAAACATTTTTTTGTGTAAACACTTGGCTATTTCTTTTAACATTCATATAGTTCTTTTAACACCTATACAATTTAATTTTTAGACTTGAGGATTTACAGGGACATAATATCTGTTAAAGCAAATCAGCTACTGGACATATTTAGAGATAGACGTAAAGATGGATATTTAAGGAGTAGATTGCTCCTATGACAAAAAAAAATTGTGGTATAGAGATATCCTGTTTAATAAGCTTAGAGAAGCCGGAGCTTTTTCTTTCTTTTTCATTTTGGGTTGAGGGGTTTGGGCCTTCGGGGAATTAACTTGAAAAATATCAATATATATGGACTTGGTTGGATATATTAGGATGTCAATGGCACTTTTTTATCTGTTTATATAGATAAATTTTTTCGTTAATTTATCTGGTATGGATAAGGGTAAGATTTTTTCCGCTCCTGTGCTGAAATAATCACCTCCGCTCCTGTCTCTGCTCTAGCCAAAATCCGACTAAAAAAAAACTGCCCTTCGCTACGCCAGCACGACCTTTGCTCTGCGCCTTTGGAGTCATGCCAGGTCACCATTTTCCCTCTCCGCCCTCTTCGCTAGAGAGAGGAATTGCACCAGCACGCCCTAACTTAGTTTTCCTCTTTCGTTTTTTTTAAGGTCTCAATTTATAGTTTCAATTGAACAATTGCTAGAGAGAAACCCCACTGTCGAGGCAGGAAAGGCGTGAGATAGAGGAGGATCGCGGTATTCCTCCTCTCTCTCTCTCTCTCTTACTCTTTACGGGTTTGCACCTGATAAGCCCCGAGGGCTGATTTTAGTTGTATGTCATGAAATTGTTGTCGATTATTGTTGATTCGTGTTCTTGCTCGATTTTGAGTTATTGTAGTATGTGAACCGAACCCTTAAGTCTTTGAGATTTTATTGTGAAATCAATTGTGGAATTGAGCCTTGATGCATAAATTAATTAGTGCTGATGTATCATACATCTGGAAACATGGCTATCTTGTAAATTTAAAATAAGAATACTTCCCTGCTGGCTTGTAATTGTAATTAGATCTTAATTCTTTCTGTGTTTTTAGAATAAACAACATAGGGTCTTCTATATGATGTTTTAATAAATTTTTTATCTAGTATCTAATTAATTAATAAGTTCGAATATAATTAATTATTTAAAACTAATTAGTGTCCTGACGGAAATCTTGAATTCGTCCTGTACGTATATAACATATAACATAACTCTCTTGATTTATATGTGGTACATATAACATATATTATCAACAAAAAAAAGCAATGTGCTAGAAAGCATTATAAAAATACAGAATGATATGATAAAATAATGTCTTGACTGATTGAATTTGATATATCATGCATGTGTCATATTTTGATTGACTGGCACCATATATAATTAAAACCATTGTTCCAAAAGTTGACCAGGCACTTATTAGAAATGCTGCCATAATGACATAACTCGCGAATTATTCGCGAATAATTCGTTTTTTCAACATAACCGCACCGAACACCGTATTATACGCGGAAAAACGTATAATACGTTTTATTCGCGAATAAAACGCGAGATACGAATTATTCGCGATAAAAACGCGAAAAAAAGCCAAAAAATATTTTTTTTTGAATTTTTTCAAAAATATATATATATATATATATATATATATATATTTTTTTACGTTTTTTTTGAAGTATTTTTTTTTTTGCTTTCTTGTTGTACCGAATCATTCCCGAATTATACCCGAATTATACCCGAATCACGAATTTTCGACCTCGCCGAACCGAACCCGAACTTTTAATTTGTTACTATGGCTGCTGCTGCTTCTCTCTTGTACTCCTCTCTCTACTCTTATGTTGATATTCTTTATTGTATTTTATTTAGTTTTATTTTTGTTATTTAGTATTGCTCTTTTTATATATTTAGTATTAACTTTTTTTGCTTTATTAGTTTATTACCATATAAAATCTTTTTGATATCGTATGCGGTCCCATAGTTAAGTTCATTTTGGAATGTTTTTTATGAGAATTTTTTAAGAATGCTTAATTTGACTAATTTATTATTACTTTATTAGTTATATTAGTATATAGATTTTAGACCTCTTTTATTTATGAATTTGTTACTACATTTTTACTATTTTGAGACGTATGACATCCTATACTCTTTAAACTTTGACCTTGTTATTTATATGATATTAAACCTTTAAGAAGTTACAATCAAAAACTAGTTTAAACACTACTTCTTACTGATTTGATATCTTTTATATGTATATCACTTAGAATTCGTATCCTATCATTTATAACTATAAGACTTAAACTTATTACTTATTAGATATATGTTATATTGATTAGCTATATTATAGCATACTATATACTAGCTTCGACACTTGATGTTCTAGACCCTACCTCGACACTTGGTATTACATTTCAATCCATACACTATCAATCTCATACACTTAAATCTCATACACTTAGTATACCTCACCTACACACTATCAATCTCATACCTACACACTAGAAATACCCATACACTTAGTATCCCCCACCTACACACTACTCATCATCGATCCAAAACCAGCAACCACCTGAGTACCAGCTACAGCTACCACCTGGGTACCCCATATATAATTAAAACCCAATGTTCCAAAAAGTTGACCCTGAAAAGATATAAAGCACGAAATCCCAACTTAAAATTTACGTATTAACAAGTCAAGACAAAGAGGTAAAACATGAAAGATTCTTAAGTCCACTTAATTATAAAATTATTTGATATAATCGATTGTGAAACCAGCCATTAAACTACTCCAGCCACGTAGACTTTCTCAACCCCCCTGTAAATAATGATATCTAATCGCACTTGCCTTTTTTTTATTACTTCCATGCATTTTACCAGACTAATCTAGAATAAGTCTATGTGGAATATTCAAGATTTTTCCAATGTATATATATCTCCCCGCCAAATATACTGAAATTTTATTAATACCACTTAAAAAAAACAAAAATTATGGGGAATTCGAAAAATACCAGGGCTTCCAATTCAATCTGCGGTCTATTCTTGGGAGCTGCAGATTGAATTGGAGGCCCCCAAAATCTCAGAAATGCACTGTAATATACTAATATTTAGGTTTTTGGGGGGTCTCCCATTCAATTGGCGGCCCCCAAGAATGGGGCTGCAGATTGAATTCGAGGCCCTGGTATTTTTTTAATTCTCCAATTTTAGTGGTGTTTTGGTTTTTTTTTTTTTTGAAATGGTATTAATAAATTTCGGCCAAACATAACTCTATTTAATTTGTAGATGATTTAAATTGTTAAATCCATTTCACTGAGTTTAATGAATTGAAATTACATGATAAATTTATATATATTTTCTTAGGCCACAAAATTGAGTATTGATTATCTAGTCGTCCTTGATATCAATTATGGATATTAATATAAATTTTAACTGAAAGAGAAAGAAGGAAACCACTTTATTTTAAATAAGCTTTGAAACAATAATAAATCTCTAAGTATGATGTCACTATAACATGGGAGGGTTCAAATGCCTCCATTTTTCATGCCTCCACCATGCCTTCATTTTTAAAAACTTTAATAACTCCAAATTTAAAACTAAAAAGTCAAAATAAAACCGTTGGATATGATCTACATCATTTTATCTATGCACGTGTAAAAAATTATGACATTTCAATTTTATTTTAATTGTCATCAAGAGCTTGTAAAAAACGTACTAATGTGGATAATTTCTAGACGTTGATTTTTCAACTTATTGATTCACATAAAAACAAAATCAAAATGTGATAATTTTTTATGAGTACATAGATAAAATGATGTAGATCATATCCAACGGTTTTATTTTGACTTTTTAGTTTTAAATTTGGAGTTATTAAAGTTTTTAAAAATGGAGGCATGGTGGAGGTACAAAAAATAGAGGCATTTGAACCCTTCTCATATAACATATGACTTTCAATGGTCGTGATGAAAATGACTTACATAATTGGGATGACATCTTTACTTGAATATTTGCTTTGTTTTGCTATTTTTTATTATTCTATCAATCATTGCTATGATTTTAATTTTCAGTAAATAACAACATATAAAGAGCTTAATTATATAAATAACGGGAAGAGAGTGTGTCCGATGGACTCCTCTGCTTTATGATGTTCCTTCGTTTTTTCTTTTGTTCCGATCCGCTATAAGATCTGTATGAGACTAAAAAATGAGCCTCATAATTAGGGCTAGCAAAAAAGCTCGTGGCTCATGGTTCGATCGTGACTCGTAGCTAGTTCGTTCGTTAGTGGACCAAACTGGGCCTAGCTTGGTCTAGAATTAACGAGTTCAAGTTAGGACTTAGCTCGCTCGCCAGTTCGCGAGCTAGCTCGGCTAGGCATCAATTTGTGAATTTTTCTGAATCTGTGTGCATTTTATATTGTATATTGAAACTTAATAATTATTTTTAAAACTTATTTGTAAAATTTGTAAAAACAACTCGGTCTAGCTTAGTCAAAAAATTTTGTAAATTTTTTTTTTCTTAAAACAAGATCCAGCCAAACCCAGCAAGCTAATTCGCCAACTACCTCAGTCCAACTTGTAACGATTTCAAGCTTTAATTTCAGCTCGGACTTCTAAAATCAGCTTGCTCGTGACTCATACAAACTAGCTCGTTGCCACCTACTCATGTTCATCGGACGCACTGTTTTCCCATAAATAACAAAACCTAGGTGACACGACGTCAAATTGCATTAGTATAATTATTTGAGTTAGAATAATAATATTTACAAATTGAATTGTTGTTTAAGCAGAATATAGACTCAAATAGTTAAGTCTATACAAAAATTATAGAGGAAAGTTGGTTGGGATGATTTTAGAGAAATAAAATGACCGATAGATAGGTGGCAATAAACCCGGAGTCAGAACAGAAAGTAATGCAACTCATTATAAGGGGACGCCTCTTTTTACTCTCCAATTAAAAAGGCAAAGGCAAAGGTGTCTTATTCTGCTTACCAGCTAATTGCTAGCCAGGCTTAATTTACCAAAACGCGTCATAAATGCTTCACCGCCTCTCTTCTCTCCTCCTCTTTCTCTCTCACCATGGGCACCACCATACACTACTCAGTACTCACACTTACCCGATGTCTTCTACCCCGCGCTTTTTTCGCGCCTTTATAATCCATCCCTTACTAGCTACTCTCTCCAACGTACTTAATTATTTCTCTGTCGTCTCACCTCGCTCTCTAAACCAAATTATATATCCATAGCCAACTTGAACAGATAATAAACTGTTTATAAGATAGAGAATTAGAGATATATATCATATATATTTCTATGGATGACCAACATTACCTAAACCAAAAGCCGTCCGAAATACTTTCCCGTTATCCGGAAGGAACCAATGACGATGCACCCGTAGTACCAGACCAAAACCGAGCTCCAAGCCCTACCGGTGGGCCACACCGTGCAGCTAAATCGCCTCGTGGCAAACATCCGTTATACCGCGGTATCCGTTGCAGGAGCGGTAAGTGGGTTTCTGAGATCCGCGAACCGCGTAAATCCAGCCGTATCTGGCTCGGTACCTATCCGACAGCTGAGATGGCTGCGGTTGCATACGATGTAGCGGCATTCGCACTTAGAGGAGAAGATGCAACTCTCAATTTTCCATCAGAATCCCGGCCTGTGTTAGCCTCAAGCTCTCCGCAGGATATCCGTGCGGCAGCAGCTCAGGCGGCAATGGCGTTGATGGAGAAACAAAAGGAGGAGAATAATAATGTCAATGTGGGAGGATCATATGTAGATGAGGAGATGCTTTTCGGGATGCCGATGCTTTTAGAGAGCATGGCTGAGGGTTTGATGATGAGCCCGCCTCGATTAAGCCCCACCACATCTGAGGAATCGTTTGATGCATCAGAGGGTTCCAGCCTTTGGAGCTATCCGTAAGTACATATATATATATATAGGTTTATATATATAGAGAGAGAACCGGAGAGGAATAATCAAGGGCTTTATAAACCTTGCTTAGTTTCTGTTGTGTGCGTACGTAGTATTTATATGTTATTCTCTGGTAGCGAGTTTTTAGTTAGCCTCCTGCGGGTTAATTATTTTAGGTTCTTAATTATGATTAGATTTATCAGTCCATTGCTCATATATAGCAAGTACTTGTATGTTTATTTAAAATTTTGATATCTTGTATAAGTTTATTTGCTTCCATTGCTTGCAAATATATATGATTGATCAACTATATATATATATATATATATATATATATATATATATATACTCCTCTGTGATTGCTCGATCTATATATCATTCTGTCTATAAAACGAAGATTGGTCTTAATTAAGCTCTAGTTCAATATTTTAGTTCGTTGTGCGGTGCATTCACATATAGAGAAATTCATGAAAAGTTTTCTGAAACCATGCATAATTATCATTGCTATACGTACGAGGCCCAATATGCATGATTTTGCTCTTTCAAGGAAGCCTCCAAGGCAATACATATTGTTTATATATGCCAACACAATATATATATTCTCCTCTAGATCTGAAAGAAATAAGACGGTCCATATATGGTCGTGCATCAGCATTGCAAGCACACGTCACCTTCGATGTAAAAATTAAGAAGAAGGTGAAGGTTGTTCCTAGCTTGTTATAGAGCGGAGAAGGTAGAGAGAAACATATATAAGCCAAACATATAACATATATTCTTCCATGATGTCATTTAGTTGAGTTGGTTGGTACTTGACACTTTCACAGAATATATTATTGTGCTACCTAGGAATAAACACAAGCAATACACGTGTAAGGACCTGATGTGGTGGACTCTACCTATACCTCAAAAATCAGAATTTTTATGTGGTTGACCCAACATAACAAAATACTTACCAAAGACAATCTTTCGGTTAAAGGGTGGACTGGTTCCTCATCTTGTGTTTTCTGTGCCAATACTGAATCTGTTACACACTTGTTTCTGACCTGTCCATTATTACAACAAATCTGGTTCTGGTTGGGTAAAACACAAGATATTATGCATCAATGGCAATCTTTTACAGATATACTTGACTATGCTGTACAGCTACCTCCAGTCAATAGGACTGGCTTTCTCATAGTACTTAGTGCTTTGTGTTGGGTAGTTTGGAAACATAGGAACTCTATTTGCTTTGATAGCTGCCCTATCTAGTCAGCTAGAACTTTAATCCTTCTCATTAAATCTTTGTCTTTATTTTGGGCAGGAAATGTCAAGAAGAAGACCAAGCCTGCTGTTGAAAAATGGCTTCCAGTGATTGAAGATGCAGTGCCCCTGGCACAGTACATGCCGCATGAGCTGGTGGTTTATCAACCTCCAGAGGATATAGCAACAGAATGAAGATGCAACATTATCCATTTTTGTACTTAGTTAACTTCCCTAGCCCATTAAAGTGTGGCTTAGTTATTGCAACATTAGCTTTCTTTTGGAGATTAGATATCTCAACAGCTTGGTTTATCTGTTTGATGTGCGGATTAGACTGTTGTTGCTATTTTCAGTTCACCTTGTATAGATGCTTGTGAACCAGCCTTGCTGGATGACAGTTAATTGTATTTAAATTTCAGCAATGGAATGGGAAAAAAGCCTTTTTAAAAAAAAGAAAAATACACGTGTAAGGAGGCCGTTGATGAAACATTCTCCAGACAATCTAGTCAAGACAATCTTTCCTGTAGATTTCCCTGTCCCACCCTTCTAGCTTCCATCCCCTTCCTCTACAATTCATACACCTTACAATTTTTCTAAAATCCACATGCATGTTTTATTTTAGCAAAATATTAAAGTACCTTAATTATTATGTTAAGTAATGCAAATTGTTTATATATATGGAATGTGTGTGTATGTGTATATATATGTGCGCTAGCTTTTGAGTCATATATATCAGAAGTCAATAAGCAATAATTATAGTAAAATTAATTAAGGTCATATGATGAGTTTCGTCATCTAGACTAGTCATCAAAATGGATTAATTAATTACATTAATTAAATTGACTCAATTTGGCTCTGCTACCGATCTACATGGATTACATTTAAATTAATTGACTGATCCAATGAATGTTTATAGATGTTCGGGTTAACTTTCAACTCATTAATTATGTGAAATTAAAGCTTTGTGCTCCATAATCGACAAGGGACACCGTGCTGCCACTAAGTGTATATGGGACCTAGCTAATTAATATATTATATACATTTATCCAACGCAGGGTTGATGATAATTATGCAAGGGGGGAATGCGCGCGCGCGCGCGCATATATATATATATATATATATATATATATATATATATATATATATATATATATATATATATAGATAGGCTAATGTCATAACGTTATAACTTCGGCCGAAGTTATAACGAGTCGTTTTTGCAATTTCAAAATCCAAACAACCGATCCGAACCGTTCAACATGTTCTCTATATTGAAATGTGCTTGGAGACCAAATTTTACATTTTTTGGAATTTGTTTACTATTTATTAAGCCACTTTGAAAATACTGATCCGGTGGTCCAGAAAGTTTTATTGTTTTTTACTATTCACAGCAGATCTGCGATTTTCAAAGTGGCTTAATAAATAGTAAAAAAATTCCAAAAAATGTAAAATTTAGTCTCCAAGCACATTTCAATATTTAGAAAAAGTTGAACGGTTCGGATCGGTTGTTTGGATTTTAAAAAGTAATAAACGACTCGTTATAACTTCGGCCGAAGTTATAACGTTATGACATTAGCCAGTCTCTATATATATATATATATATATATAGTATGGCTAAATTGCTGCCGGCAGCATTCTGGCCAGGTGCTGCCGGGGGCAATTCGGTCATTTCCGGTGTTCAAACAACAAATTTTTTTATACAGATATGTTCTAAATATTAAAATCTAATTGGAGACCAAATTTTACATTTTTTGGAATTTTTTAGCTATTTATTAGGCCACTTTGAAATTGGCTGATCCGGGTGAACAGTGCACCAAAATTCTGGACCATGTGATCTGAAATTTTCAAAGTGGCTTAATAAATAGTAAAAAAATTCCAAAAAATGTAAAATTTGGTCTCCAAGTAGATTTTAATATTTAGAACACGTTGAACGGTTCGGATTTGTTGTTTGAACACCGGAAATGACCGAATTGCCCCCGGCAGCACCTGGCCAGAATGCTGCCGGCAGCAATTTAGCCATACTCTATATATATATATTTATATATATATATATATATATATGAGGAGGAATCTAGTTACAACAATTTTGAGTTACAACAAAGTTACCACAATCATTTTCTACATTTTCAAAGTCCAAATCGTCGATCCAAACCGTTCAACATGATCTCCACAATAAAATGTGCCTGTATATCAAATTTTACATTTGTTTTGAATATTTTTACTATTTATTAAGTATTTTACAAAAACTAGTCAAATTCAGACTATTGAATTTTGTACTCATCTTAATAAATAGTAAAAAAATCAAAAAAATGTAAAATTTGATCTGGAAGCACATTTTATTGTATACATGAAAGGAATTAATGAGCGTTAACTCACCCCTAATTTTTCTTCAATTTTGTATTATTCATGTATGATTTTTTATATAATTTAGTGTAAAATTGACATTATTTTCTATAAGAAAATTTTAGATGATTCACCCTATTGTGTGTTTGACCTTTATAATCAAAAGTCTAACTTCGCCCCTGCGTGCATACGAATCTGCTTTGGATTATCAAATTTAAAATTGATTATTTAAGTTAAGCTCATGACCAAGGAACTTAGTGAGTTTAAGAACTCTAGTTCTACCCTAATAATGAGTATAATACACATTTGTAAATTTAAAGTCAAAGATGTCAAAAATGAATAAGAAATTAACACTTTAAAATTAATTAATTTTTTTACCACTTGACTTTATAATAAATTAATTCGAAAATTTATAAATTTTGCATGTAAACGCATCATTCGTGAAGTATATCGGTTTAAATGGTTTTGATTCATACTTGGTGAGTTTAAGAACACCCTAGTTCTATTATTATTATTATTATTATTATTACTACTATTACTATTGTTATTTACTATTGTACAATTTATTTTACTATAAATTTATTATGATATCAATTAACAATATTGCAGTCTCTAGTTATTTATAAAATACTGGAGAGGCTCAAGTTAATTTCTTTATATCCCTTCTTCAGTCCTGCGCTTATAAAGTCCAAGCTGATCGAGGTACCTCTACTTCCTCTAGGCTCTACCATCTCCAATACCTTCATATTTTGCATTGGAGGATTAATTAGGATGAGCTTAAAGAATTAGAAGCATCTCATGTAGTTTTATACACCAAAAAATACTAAACCTAGGTATTATAATTAAGTACCTCCTGTAAACATATACTCATGTACAAAAAAGTGAGTAATATATCAGCGGCGGATTCAGCATTTTCGTCAGGGTAGTGTAAATAAATAACTAATCGGGTTTAAATTCATTAACTAATTGGGTTTAAAGACAGAAAGAGAAAGAAATTAAGTGATTATAACCCTAATTTATCATTTACTAATCAGAATTCAATAGATTAACTTTAATTTTAATACTAATTACCAATAAAATTAAAAAAATTACCAAATAAAAAGAACATTAGCAAGAATGGCACGTACCAACAAACAAAATCAATTAGGGTCATAGTTTTCAAATAAAAAATGAAGTCGGAATATATCGATAATTTGACTGTAGAATTAATTGTACAAAAATAATATATCTAAAATTATGTTCAGTCCACTTACACTAAAATAATCCACTACTAAAATAAAATATGAACATTCAAAACTAAAAATTATATAACCCTTGTTTTCTATAATCTTTCATTATTTGTTGAAATATAAATGAAAAACCTATCCAATGTGAACTTCTGGTCCAAATTAAATAGAAACACATGCTTAATTTTTCCCATTCCCAAAATAAAAAAAAGAAACAAAATGAACGTATTAAAGAAAATAAAAGGTTGCATTGGGCAGCCGTATTAAAACTTTTAATATATCTTGTCCGTTGAAACAGTACGGATTAAACTTAATCAATTTATCAGATCCATTTTCCTCTTAATCCTTCGACTTCCACGCCATTTCCTCTTACTTCGTCTCAATTTTTTTTTTTTTCCAAATTCTTCCAAAATCCGCGACAATTGAACTAGATCGGTCTAAAGTCGTCCAAGTTAGTGCGGATTCTTCTGATTTCAGACCGATTCCGCCAAGTTTCAGACAAAAATCGTCCGGTCATATAAATCAGGTAGAAATTGAATCGCCTCCGACCGCTTGGATTGGGCTACGTTAGGAATCTCAAAACAGGCCCCCTAAAGTTACCATAGGCACTAGATTGAGTTTGATCAAGATAGAATTAATCTGGATCGTCCATTTCAATTTGTTTGAGTCAGGTACCTGAGAGGATACGGATCCCAGCCAATATAGGGCATGCAAAAGTAGATCATAAAGTAAAAGATAAGTTGCTTTCTAAAAAAAGTGAAAAAAAAAAAAGACATTCTCTTCAATGAACAAATCTTATTCAACTGCACAAGCCTCTTGATATATATATATATACTACGTGTTCATCAGATTATCCATATGCATATACTTACACTGGGACCTCTTCATGGGACCTACATGTCTCTAAGCAAAGAATTGAGCAGTGTGAAATGGTATTTCCGATATTGAAGCATTTGAATATGTTGATTTTCTCCAATATTGATTTGATGCTGAAAGGGGATATTTGAACACGTGTCATAATTGAGCTTGTCATAATATTTAAGGAAATATATGTTGGAAAAAAAAAAAGTTCTTTTAGCCATCTTCCTTTTTTTTTCTTTTTTGAAATGAAATTCTCTTAATCATAAATGATATATCTAATCTGATATGTAGCTAAAGCATTTGGGTAAAAAGTTTTGTTAATCACAATTGATTAGTAGTGATTAATATACGCCAGCTTATCTGGCATGTCATTATTGTTTCTCTTAACGCTGCTAATGCCTAAACTAAAACAATAAAAATCCACAAAGATGTACCTGATATATATGCAAGGTTTATTAATTGCATCAAAATCCATATATCCAAAAGCAAAATTGGGTCAAAATATGACTAAAAAGAAATCAAGATATACAAACAAAAATAGCTATTATTTGTCTTATTAGAATATTTAAATTTCAAAACTCTTAAAACTAATATATTCTAATAAGACAAAAAGTTTGAATTCACTATTCTAGCTATTCTAACTCAACCAAACATCAAATAAACTATTCCGAATAATCTAACCCTAAAAATAGCCTACTCTCAGTCCAATCAAATATACTGGTGTGGCAGTGTATAATGACAAGTCCGGCTTGTATAACATTGGTGTCATATGACACCAACTACAAAATTGATTGGATAGATTTTAAACGACTAATCCAAACCGTTCAAACCGATTTACTTTATTCGTGATGCGTTTACATGCAAAAAATTTATATTTTCTAGTTATTTTAGTATCAAATCAAGCGGTAAAAAATATTGAAAAATGAATGCATTAAAATTAACTTAAAAACTCACACATTTGACCGCTTGACTTGATACTAAATAAATTCGAAAAATTATAAATTTTGCATGTAAAGGCACAACTATTGAAATAGATCGATTTGAACAGATTGGATTCACCGTTTGAAATCAATTCGATAAGTTTTAGAGTTGGTGTTATATAGGCTAAAATGATACTAATGTCATACTAGTCAGACTCCCTAAAAATAGCCACTCTATGTCCAATTAAATATAATGACATAGTGGCAGGGCCCAAAACATTTTTGTTTACTTAAAAAAAAATGAGATAATTACTTTAATGTACTATTCAACATGTGTCACCGGCCGAATTTGTCCTTTTTTTTGCCTCCATTAGAAAAAGGTGGTTACAAAATCCGGAGAAAGTCCACCGGAATATCTAATTTCTTTTCTGAACTATCAACAGTTGAAAATCTTAGTTGAAAGAAAAGAAAAAGAGAAGGAAAGAGCAACAAAAGAGGATGAATCGGATATGGACTAAAAAAGGAAAGGTGCTATGTATATAGGCCGCCACAATCACAGGCCGACAAGAGGTCATTTCTACACTTGTAGTCCTCTTTACATTACATTGCATGGGCCCAGGTTTTTCTTTTTTCTATTATGCTGAAATGGACGGATTTGGGTAGCGTTCATGCATGCTATCAGGCTATCAGCTATCATGTGTTAGGGTTGGGCAGGCGAAACAACGGCGCCGGAATGCAAATATACCTGATTTGAAACTGATGCACGCGGTTGCTACTCTTTCTCTCTGCTGGGGTCGAGTCTAAAGGAACCAATTTGGGTCCGATGCCCATCAGACTCAAAATGAGTTCGATGAACTCGATGACCGTCTGATCTGCTTTAAGATTCACGTCCGCAACTTTCGCGTCCGCTTTAAAATTCGTGTGCACGATTAAAGTGGATTGGACGGTCCCGAAACCCATCGGACCCAAGCTGTTCCCCTAGTCTAATTCATTGAATTTTTAAGTTTATTTAGGAGAGAATAATTTAGGAGATTAGCCCTTTAAAATATTATTCTTGGTTCCTACTATTTCAATGTTTCAGTTTTAGTTGCTGGTTTTAAATTGATATGCCCTTTTATATTGATTCTACTATTATATTTGGGGGAGTTTCATGTATAGCCCTCAAAAACTTCAAAATTACTTATTTCCCTCTAAAGTTCATAATATCATATTTACCCTTCTAAAATTGAAAAACTTACCAATTTACTCATTTTATTGTCTTTTCTATTAAAACTCATTTTAAATTTATAAAATACTCATTTTACCCTTTATTGAAAAAATAAAAAATATGCAACCTATCAAGAAAAATGTTAAATTTCTGAGGCAAATGGTTAGTTTGTCTACTTCCGACGCATGTACAACTGTATACCTAAATGTCACCGTGTATACATCAAAAGTAGACAAATTAACCATTTGCCCTCAGAAACCAATCAATATTAAAACTGAAATTTATCTTAAACAGGCTACATATTTTTTTTTAATAAAAGGTAAAATGTTTGTTTTACAAATTTGAAATGAGTTTTAATAGAAAGGACAATAAAGTGGGTAACTTTGTGAGTTTTTGAAATTTAGAAGGGTAAATATGGTATTATTAAATTTAGAGGAGGAAAACATAATTTCAATTTTTTTAGAGGTATATATGAAATTCCCCCATATTTGTGTGTAAAATATGGTAGGGATGCAAACAGATCGAATACGAGAGAGTGGTAAAATCATATATGTATCCGTTTTTATTTTTTGGATATGAATTTCGATTGGATGTTAAACATATACGGATACATATCGAATATTAAACGGATGCAAATACGAATCAGATATTAAACGGATACGGATACAAGTATAATTCGAATTTGTATTTAAATATTATTTAAATAACAAAATGAACATATCATTCAATAAATTAATTTTCTCATTAGAAAACAAAAATAACATAAATACGGATATAATTAGGATATTTCATCATTATGGTAAACAAAATAAATTTTTTCATATTGAACTTGTTATATTCTTTTAAAATATATATCTCGTTAATATAAAATTAATCACCAACATAACTATATTTTTAATCAAAAGATACCAATAAAAAAATACTCTTCCCTCTAAACATATATGTGATTGTAAAACAAATTGATATCTGAAAAAGTAAAAAATACAAATATTGATAATATATTCGTATATGTATCCGCACAAACAAATATCCAAAAAATTAAGAAATATAGATACATATAATTTTCCATATTTAACTATTTATATCCATATCTGTTTCTTAAAATGAAACTATATTTGTATCTGTATTTGCATAAATCATATTCATATTCAAATCCGTGTCCGCAAACTCATCCATATTCAAATATATGAATTAACAAAAATTTGAATGGACGGATAATATTCGATCCGTTTGCACCCTTATTTTGCACACAAATAGAAGGGGGAATTTCATGTATATCCCTCAAAAACTTGAAAATCACGTATTACCTCCTCTAAAGTTATATCATATTTACCCTTCTAAATTTCAAAAACTCACAAATTACCCATTTTATTGTCTTTTCTATTAAAAAAACCAATTTTACCCTTTACTAATTTTTTTTACTCTTTCAAATTTATAAAACACCAATAGCCTATTTAAGAAAAAATGTTAAGTTTTTAATTTGATAATTTTCGAGGGCAAATGATTAGTTTCATTATTTGTGTACTTCCGATGTAATACATGGTAACATTTAGGTATACACTTGTTTATGCGTCGGAAGTAGACATATTAATTATTTGCTCTCAAAAACTGACTATTGAATGGGTAAAATGATTATTTTATAAATTTAAAATGAGTTTTAATGGAAAAGACAATAAAATTGATAAATTTGTAAATTTAGATGGATAAGTATGATATTATGAATTTTAGAGGGGGTGTACGTAGTTTTGATGATTTTGAGGGATATACATGAAACTCCCCCAAATATAATAGTAGAATCAATATAAAAGGGCATAAAAATAAATAAAATCAAACCTTCTAATTTTTATTAGAAATTTCTCAATTGAATTTCAAATTTATAAGATTTTCACGCAAAAGACATTGTCTTATTAAATTAAATATAATTTCAATGTCATTTTGACTTTTATAAAACATAATAACAATGTTTCTATTTCAAACAATAACAAAATTATGTTGAAAATATAGATGCGCGCTTTCAAAAATATTAAATAAATGTGTGCATTCATCCATCAAACATAAGAATTTCAAAAATATAAAGGTTTGTATCAATTTGAATGCATACATTTCACATATTTTAAATGTTTATTTGTTTATAAATAATTATTTTTTGTAAATTTTTTAATTATTGTTTTTTATTTATTTATTTATTAATATTTTCTTTTTTCATTTGTACCCATTCTAATAAATTTTTTTAGATATGCTGCATCTATTTACTGTTATTATTTAATCTATTTTATTTAATTGTATTATTATAATTTTATTAATAAAATAATTTTATAATATCAAATATTTTAGAAAAAAATAAGATTTTCTCACAACTAATCTCACGATACAGCCGAACACTAATTTAAGCACATTCTCATAATCAATGTCGTACGTACCTATATCTATGGTACGTACCTTTATCTATGGGTTTTCACTTTTTCAAAAATGAGTTTGTGTCCCCGTCAAATCTCATTCTACACAATCCCGTAACAAACAAACATGTCCTTAGTTTTTTTTTTTCAGTTTTTTCCCTTATATTTTTTGAAGGAAAAGCTGGGAGGATCCGTAATCCGTAATCTCATGTTCATGCTCGTGCCTAGAGTGGGAAAAATGGCACGGCGGAGCCGGCTCCGTCACGGAATGGCACGGCACACGTGTCAGTTACATGCCGTGACTTGCGTGTCCCGTGCTGTGCCCATCTTTGAAACTTTGGCACTGCACGGCAAGACACGTAGTCACGCGAGTCACGTGTAATTAGGAAAATTAGATATTAATTCAATGGTGAATCTTGAATAAACTAACCTAAATTATGATTAAATGGTCACTCGAGTCACGCGAGTCACGTACGGTCACAGCACGTTTAGGCACGGCGTGACTCACGTGGTGTGACCATTCACGTGCCGTGACCATCCTTTGACATTTTGGTCACGGCACGTGAAAAATTAACTTGGTCACGGCACGGCACGACACGTTTTTTCCACTCTAGCCGTGCCTTCAAAACGTTGGAATGAAAAATGACATCAGCTGAAAGAGGCTTGTTAGGTTGAAGATTTGAAGATCAATTTGAATTGGCATCAACAAAATCTAGGAACTTGATAAAAGTCACTGCAAAAACCAAACCTAATTAACCTTACTCATGATCAGTTCATTCAATTTGACTTGTGAGTTGCCTGTGAGATCCTTACCGAGGAGAATGAATACATTTTTTTAAATTTGACCAATTTGACTTATGGCGTCTTTTGAAAAACCACAGACAAGATATGTTTGTTCTTATGCTGATAATGATAGTATTTTATAAATTTATGGGTGTAATTATTCTTAGTTAGTTATAATCCATCAGGGATCGGCATGTGATTGTATATATGTTTATAAGTTGGTAAATATTGTTGACACCAATCTGATTAGAGATCAAATTGGTATAGTCTAGGTCGGATTAGAGATCAAATTTAGTTTCATTTAGGTTCAAAATTAGGTGCTTAATTTGGTTTGTGGCATTTTAAAGTTTGTAATATATAGAACTATTTACATAATTAATATTAACTTTATTAAATTGAATTTTATTTTGAGAATTAATCAGGAGGGATCCACTTACAATATTTGTAAGTTACAACATCTTACAATAATTTGGCTTTGCAATTTTAAAAGTTCAAACAGTCGATCCAAACCATTCAACATGATCTCTATATTAAAATGTGCTTGGAGATCAAATTTTACATTTTTTGAATTTTTTTTCTATTTATTAAGTATTTTACAAAACGGTTGTTTTTAAACAATTCTGAACCACTGAAAAACAACAGTTTTGGAAAATACTTAATGAATCGTAAAAAAATTCAAAAAAATGTAAAATTTTATATCCAAGCACATTTTAATATAGAGATCATATTGAACATTTTGAATCGACTGTTTGGACTTTTAAAATTACAAAACTAAATTATTATAAGATGTTGTAACTTTCAAATATAGTAAGTGAATCTCTCATCTTAATAAATTAGCACCTCTTGTATAAACCAACCCCATATTAATATTGTTTTGGCGAGTTGTGAGTATGCAATTCGTATCCTCTGGCTAAGCTCCTTGTTCCTTGAAATGGAAGATATTTTTAGCGTAATACTCAGCGAGTTTGGCGCGTTCAGTCTCGATGAGATTAGGCTTCAGTCTCGATGTCGAGTTTGGTTAACATAATTACACTAAATTAATATAATGAGAATTGTAGTAAAATAAAATAAATTATCACCAATATGCTAAATTAAACTAAGTTACGCTAAACAGTAAATACTACAACAATAACGAAAATATTACAACAGAAAATCTAAACAGAAAATACTACAATAACATAAAATAAATCTAAACGGAAAATACTCAAATAAATCCTAAAACAGCCCAAAAAAATATAAAAATAATAATAATAAGGGCACCGGCCAGAAAATGGCCGGTAGTATTTTTAATAGAGTACCGGCCAGAAATAGCCGGTACTTGATTAAATAGGGTACCGGTTATTTTCTGGCCGGTAGGATCATTTTTATCAAATCCCAGCAAACCTGAGTATATTAAATAATTTGTAATAAACTTTAGATATTAATAAAAATCCCGACAGCTGATTAAGCAATTTTTTAACCTATTAACTATTAAAGATTAGATATATAGATAGATTTCAAATTTCGTTCATTGTGTTTAAATCAAGTGACTTTCTGATTTTCGGCCGATTAAGGCCTTACACCAGACAAAGAGCCCTGGTGCGGGGCGTTATGGTGTGTAAATCAGACCAAAAGTTGATGGCCGTGCTCGTTTTCGGCTTTCGTTGGTTGGAGCGTGTGTCGACATCCCATCCAAAGAAGCGTTTGTTGGATGATGGGCTAAAATGGGTCTTTCTGAGCTGAATAGGAAAAGCCCAATACCAAACAGGCCGAGGCATGACTTCACTCAACTGTCGTTGATATTGACGTGTTACTTACAGCTATTATACGGGCTTTCATTGGGCTCTTATGGCCAGTTACTTATAAACATTGATCTCCCAAGAATTGTAAGGGGAGTAAGCACGGTTCCCACACGCTGGTACAGTATAGTACTTCTGTACCAGTACCGGAGTTAAAACTCAACTGCGGAGATGGTGCTTTCCCACACGCTGGTACAGTATAGTACTTTTGTACCAGTACCGGAGTTAAAACTCAACTGTGGAGATGGTGCTTTAACTGCAGCCATTTAATCTTTCTTTGTTTTTCTCATCAGCTGACCAGGTAATGTGGCTACTGCTACCAAGTTTTTCTCGGGGTTTCATTAACAGTTTTAATTTGGCGATTGAACAACTAGGAATAAATTTGTTTTATATTCAGGCCATGAACGGTCAATACACTAGTACAAAAAACCCCTTCACCGACTGTTAAAAAAACCCTATACCGACTGTTATTGAGGCGTCGGTGATGGCACTGCCGGCATAGGTATATCTTTACTGACGGGTAAATAACAGTCAGTGTAGGTACCAACACCGACTGTTTTCTTTAAAAAACAGTCGGTGTAGAGTACCAACACCGACTGTTTTCTTTAAAAACAGTCGGTGTAGGGTACCAACACCGACTGTTTTCTTTAAAAAACAGTCGGTGTAGGGTTCCCAACACCGGCTGTTTTTGTTAAAAAACAGTCGGTGATTCTAGTTAGTAGGTAGAATCACCCATTCAGCCGTTTCATTAAAAGTGAGCATGTAGCGAAATTTATATCAAATCTGAGAATTAAGAATCAGCGAAATTTATATCAAATCTGAGAATTAAGAATCAACAATGGTACACCAATCACCCATTCAGCCGTTTCATTATAATGAAAATATACATAGTTAAATATACCAATCACACACTAATTGCCATGATTATAGGCTCAATCAATAAGATATATCAATGTCACATTTCATTGGATAGAAGCATATAGCAGAATATACATGAAATATGTGTTTCAAACCATTGGATCGTGTCTTTTACATTAAATATACATGAAATATCTATAGAATGTGGTACTGCTGTGTTTTCGTTCTTACTTTGCAGAAAACAGCGAAATCAGGGAAGAATATGAAGTTCTGGAACCATCCACGCGGGCCGCGTCACATACGACGCGGGTCGCATCAAACCCTGACGCGACCATAGACGCGACCTCCATTCTTACACGCGAGAAGCACAGACACGCGGACCGCGTCCACTGCACGCGGGTCGCGTGAGTCTATTCCGGAAAGAAAACAGAATAGGAAACAGAGCTCAATGAAGGAAAGGTCGGCCAGATTGGCTATATTACGGGATTCCTTGCCACAGAAGAGGAGGTCATTCATTATTGTGTATTCCAGAGAGCAAGAGACAGGTTCTAGGGTTGAGATTTGACGGCTAACTTGGAGAAGAAGTTGAGAGGAGCATAACGAGAGTTTTGCGACGAATCTTCATCGTTCTTCTAGTTTTTCTATGAACTCCTTTATTTTTATTTGTTTTCTTTGTTCTTTGATTATGAGTGAGTAGATTTCTTAGTTTCTAGGGTTACGATGTAGTTTGATACTTTGTTTTGCATGCATGTTGTTTGAATTTGTGTTGAACAATAGTGTTTAATTGTTTGAGTATTATCTTAATTGCTTTGTTGAAGTTGATTGAATGATTCATGTTTGTTTACTGTTAGATGCCTATAACATCTTTCTTGTACTTTGGCCTTGATGTTTCTTTCAACCAGACTTAGTATCTGAGGTAGGTTTACGAGCCGTAAGGCGAGACCAAAAAGTAACTGAGAGGTGAACTTTACCATTTATCGAAAGATATTGGTTACCTTTAGTAAACCGGACAATTAACTTAGATTAAAACCCTAAGAAGGTGAAATTGCATTTCCGATACCAAGTTTATTAAGCCAACAAACGAGAGTTGAGGTTTAGGAACATTAGGTTCGGTCAATGAATCCTTACACTAAAGAACAACGCAAAAACAGACAACTGCTGCATTTGCTCGAGGTCCACGCGGGCCGCGTATGAGAGTACGCGGGTCGCGTGTTCCATGCGGGTCGCGTGTGAAAGCACGCGGGTCGCATGAGTACCGAGAGGCAAGGTTGATAATGAATCGAAAACCCTGGAAACGCTTTTCTCTATTTGATAAAACCAAAATTTACTTTCTGTCAATTTAATTACTGCTGTCATTGATTAAATTTAGGATTTAAACAACCAAACCAACATTTTTCCAACTTCTAGTACCTAATTGATTTAAATAGAATTCCAGATTTGATTAAAGAACCGTCCTGTGGATCGATACCTAATTATACTATACGACGGGATTGTGCACTTGCAATCTAGTCGAAAGTTGAATAGGGTTAAAAGCTACAGCTTGCTGTAGTGAAACTTTGTGATACACTTTTGTGCGAACAATAATTAATATATGAAGTTTGTTGTATGTATAGATCTTAGGTAATTAATTAATTCAATGTGATGTGCAATTTAAACAAGCATGCATGCAGTATATATATATGTTATCTTTTTCTTCAATTTTGTTTTGTAAGAAAGTAAAAAAAGATAAGGAAAAGGGAATGTGAAATGTGCGCATCGCAATCAGGTATGCATGATCTGTTTCAGATAATAATTAATTAAACAAATTAAAGATAAAGAGCTAGCATCAGTTTATATATATATGAATGTTGTACGCATGCACATGCATGCATGAACATGAACATGCATACCTGATTGCGAGTAAAAGCTGAAATATTTTTTTAACAAATTAGAGCAAAAATCATACTGTGAGGGTTCCATCAGCTGCCCTTATGACACCACCAGATACCGGCGCATCGATTAATTTCAAATCGTCACTTCCATCTGCATTAATCTATACAAGTTTAGGGGTCAATTAAAACGTTGAAACATGCAAATAGGTAAAGCTTAACAAATAAAACCATTAATTGGAAATGCAGAAACAAATAAACAAAGGGTTAGCTCACCTTTTAACAGCAAATAACCAAGATGGGTTACATACCCAGGAGAGGCAGTAGAACAAAGGATTATTGATGTACCAACTAAAACGACTGTTGACAGCAAAAACAAGTGGAAATCATTTGAAAAAAATAGAAATTAGGGGAACTTCTCTTATAAGAGATATAGAACAACAGAGGATATAAGAAAATTAAAGAATTTAAAAAATCTTTTTGTTACCTGATAGTGCACCGGTGTCCCCATATAGAACACTTTCAGCTTGTGCCTCAGTTGCAACCATTTAAGAGCACTTCCACTTCTGCAAACAACAGTAAATTATTTAAAGGATAAGTTATGTTGACAGCAAACTAATTAAAACACCGCGGTAACTAATCAAATAAGTATCGAAATCAGAAAATAAACTCTTTGTAGTTCGATGGGGTTGCGTATCAAATTTGATCCAATTTGAAAGCCAACTGAGTTCAATAATGGATCATCTATAACCTTGTGTCAAGAAAAAGAAATTCCAGTATATATAGACTAATTAATAAGACAGTATATATGATAATCAACAATCATATCTAAGTTTCAAACCCTCACCGTATCTTTGAGCAAGGAATTCATGTAATTGATAATCAACAATCATATATGTACCTTCCATTCCCAACTTCATTCTCGAAGTAATAAACTTTATCGGTTAAAGCTTCTCGGAAGATAAACTTCAAGGTAAATGTAATACACAATTGACACAATTTTTAAATGTAATGCACAATTTTTTTTTTTAAGGTAAATGTAATACACAATTGACACAAGGTTACAATAATTGCTCACAATAATATCTTGGTCCAAAGATTCAGCATATCCTTGAAAGACATAAGAATCGTTTAATGATAAAATAAACATCAGAAATAATACAGCAAAAGTAGTACCAATCTTCTTTTAATGATAGTATTTGTAATTGATTTACCTGAAACCTTCTTTTCAAATTTCAATCTTCTGCAACTGACTAGGCATTATCTGGGATCCAAAATCAAAAGATTAGTAAATAATTGACAGAGTAAAAGCAGAAGAAAAAAAGGAAGTAAAAAAAATCTGCATTTGGATTGACAAACTAATACTCCAAATGATTACCGCTCTTGTTTCTACACTACCTATACCTACTTTGATCCATTATAATTCAATTTGGTACCGGTCATATAACCTTAACTGGTACAATTAGCAGCTGTTACGGCTTAAGACCATTAGGCCCTTCCAACAAAAGCAATATTCTGGTACAATGAGCAACACCTGTGCATAACCAGATAAAAAATAAATCAGAGCTGACTATATAGCATGGATGGTTTGGGCAAATGTAAGAATGTTACATATTATCGCACGTATTTCATATTTATATGGGTATGCATAATATTTCTTGTACTACAGAGGCATGAAAAACAGATATTAGAGAAAGCTAGCAGATCAATAGTCAGCCTGCATTTTACTTTAACTTATAAGAAGTGTGTTATGCTAATTAGTATTTTATTTGTGTGCATTTTACTTTAACTTATAAGAAGTGTGTTATGCTAATTAGTATTTTATTTGTGTTTACATAGTACACTCCAAATTGCATGTTGTTCTTTCAAGGTCGAGACTCTAAGCAGGGTTTTTATATTTGTCTAATACCAACAGACAGAGTAGTTATTCGTCAAAACAGTTGCTAATTATCCGAGATCAAACTAGTATGTGTCTAGACATGAACTTCTGAGCTTAAACTGACAGATACCGTAGCAATTTAGACCTCAGAAGCTCAATTGGTAAGAGGCAACGTTAATTGCCACAAATTAAACATGTCACAAGCGGAGCCTGACTTTTTTGAAGCTATGGGGGTCAAACTCACATTGGAGGTCCAATCATATAAATTTTTCATGCGGAGAATGGAGTCAATTTTACATTAAACATAGCATTATACTCTAAAACTATATAGAAAATCGTGTATAAGCACAGAAAATTTGAAAATGGATGGGGTCAATTGACCCCCATTCACTCCTCCATGTAGATCCACTGTTGAATTATGCGGAAATATAGTGAATTAGTGAGACAGTGAGGCAATGGATATGAAACACTGATAATCTTGTATATTTTTTGGTCTACAGTGATAGTTGCTTACAGTGAGCTTATATAAGCTAGTAAGTACAAAGAGCCGTTAGAATAAGAGCAAACGGTAACTTTCTAAAAGTAGAAACTAAAAGTTGAGTAACTTTATATTTAGTTGCTCCTTTTAGTTTCTAGAATAGCCTATGATGACATAAACCCTTAGTGGGTATAACTGAGGCTATTAGTCCCTAATCATGCTTAGTTCTCAACACCCCCCCTCAAGTTAGGCGTGTAGATATCAATTAAGCCTAACTTGCTTATATTTTCTTCAAACGGTTTTGGATCTAAACCCTTAGTAAAGACATCCGCTAATTGATCTCCGCTTCTAACAAACGGAGTTTCAATTTCTTTTGCTTGAATTTTTTCTCTAATAAAATGACAATCGACTTCAATGTGTTTTGTTCTCTCATGAAACACCGGATTTGATGCTATATGTCGTGCCGCTTGATTATCACAAAACATTTGCATTGGCGCATGAGTTTTAATTCCTAAATCTGAAAGGAGTTGCTTGATCCATGTCAACTCACTTGCGGTGGACGCCATGGCTCGATATTCCGCTTCGGCGCTTGATCGAGCCACGACGTTTTGTTTCTTGCTTTTCCATGTGACTAGATTTCCGCCTACAAATGTGCAAAAACCGGTTGTCGATTTTCTATCGAAGCTTCCGGCCCAATCTGCATCGGAATAGCCACACACATTATTAGAGTTGTTATTTTTCATACAAATTCCTTTTCCGGGTGTACCTTTTAGATATCTTAGAATCTTATTTATTGCTTCTAAGTGTGGTGTTCTAGGGGCATGCATAAATTTGCTAATTTGACTTACCGAAAAAGATATATCCGGACGAGTTACCGTTAGATATATTAATTTTCCTACAAGTCTTTGAAATTGATTTATATCTACTAATGGTTCTCCATCTTCGGTATTTAATTTATTCCTACCATCTATTGGTGTTGAATTGAGGCCGGTTTACAACCTAATTTGCCGGTTTCTTTTAACAAGTCTAAGGTGTATTTCCTTTGAGAGATAAATAGGCCTTTCTTAGAATGTGCAATTTCTATTCCTAGAAAATATTTTAAATAACCAAGGTCTTTAATGTCAAAATTTTCTTTTAATTTTATTTTATTTTATTAATTTCTTCTTGGTTATTTCCGGTGATTATGATGTCATCAACATATACTAATATAATGGTAGTATTAATTCCTTCAATTTTTGTAAATAATGAGTGATCGGCACTACTAATTTTAAAATTACAAGAGATTAAATGAGAGCTTAGCTTGCCATACCATGCTCTAGGAGATTGCTTTAATCCATAAATAGCCTTCTTCAATTTGCAAGCTAATCCATGTGTTTTCTCTTTTTCATGGCCGGGTGGTAAGGTCATATATACATCTTCTTCAAGTGTCCCTTGAAGGAAGGCATTTTTGATGTCCATTTGGTACAATTTCCAATTTTGGTTTACCGCAATTGAAAATAAAATCCTTACGGTATTCATTTTGGCAACGGGTGCGAAAGTCTCGTAATAGTCTATACCGTAGGTTTATGTGTACCCTTTGGCTACTAAGCGAGCCTTGTACCGTTCTAAGGTACCATCACTATTGTACTTAATTTTATATACCCATCTACACCCTACGGGTTTTTTATTATTTGGTAATTGTATGATTACCCATGTTTCATTTTTTTCAAGAGCCTTCAACTCTTCTTTCATGGCCTTGATCCAACTAGGATTTTTTACGGCTTCAAAGTAATTGGTTGGTTCTTGTTCTTTAGAAATAGAGCTAAGAAATGCTCTATGTGAGTTTGAGACATTTTTATAAGAAATAAAATTTTGAATAGGATATTGTACCTCATATGTGACAAAATCTCTTAACCTTGTCGATGGTTGAGTAGTCCTTGATGATCTTCGTATTGGATTTTCCTCTTCATTATTTTCATCCATATTCTCCTCATTGTCTCCTCCTTGTGACGTTTCTTCTATCTCATTTTCATTTTCTATTTGAGGTGTATCTTTCTCCAAGTGTTCAATTTGTGACATTATGGGCATTTGTAATGGTTCTTGTATGTTGATCTTATTTTCAACATTTTTGTAATATGGTTCATTTTCTAAGAAGGTCACATCTCTAGAAACATAAAACTTGTGATGAATTTGATCATAGCATTTATACCCCTTTTTTTGAGAAGAGTATCCCAAAAAAATTGCTTTAATTGATGTGTAATCCAATTTATCTAGTTTATGTTTATGTATGAAACAAGTACATCCAAATATTCTCAAATGATCGATATTAATTTTCCGTTGGTAAAGGAGTTCTAACGGACTTTTATACTCTAGCATAGCACTAGGTACTCTATTTATCAAATATGTTGAGGTAAGAACGGCATCCGACCAAAATCTTTTAGGGACATTATTTTGAAATAATAAAACTCGTGTCATTTCGAGAATATGACGATTTTTCCTTTCCGATACTCCATTTTGTTCGGGTGTGTATACACATGTAGTTTGATGATGAATTCCTTTTTGTTTAAAGAAGTTTGAGAAATTTTGATTTACAAATTCCGTTCCATTATCGGTTCTAAATACTTTAATTTTAGCATTAAATTGAGTTTCTACAAAATTGTAGAATTCTTGAAAATGTGAAAAAACTTCACTTTTATGTTTCATTAAATACAACCAAGTTGTGCGAGAAAAATCATCGATAAAAAGAACAAAATATTTGTAACCATTAAATGATTCTATAGGTGCCGGTCCCCATACATCCGAATGGATTAAATCAAAAGATTTTTCACTCCTACTATTTGATGAATAAAAAGGTAATCTAGTGTGTTTCCCTAATTTACACACCTCACAACTACTACAATCTAATTTTGGAAAATTAAAAATACATTTTAGAATTTTGTCGGAAGGATGCCCAATTCTTCTATGCCAAAGAGTGCTTAAGTCTTCTTGTCTCTTGGCACTTAAATTAGTTTGTTTCTTACTCAACATATAAAGTCCATTCTCTAAAACTCCTTCACCAATTTTCCTCTTGGTTATCCATTCCTGAAAAATCACATGTTTAGATGTAAAAATAGCTTCACATTCTAATTCACTTGTGATTTTACTACTGGATAACAAAGATGAACAATTTTCTAGATACAATACATTTGGTAATTCTTTGGAGAATATATTAATTGTACCTATTCCTTTAATTTGCATTTTTTCACCATTAGCTACGGTCACAAATTTGTTACTTGTGCACTCTTCAAAATTATTTAATAAGGTTTTATTACCCGTCATATGGTCAGTGGCACCCGAGTCTAAAATCCAGTCTATAGAATTTAAATTGTAAATTAAATGAGTGGCCATACCAGAATTGTTATTGTTATTGTTCTGTAGCAACACAGTGAGAGACTCCAGCAGCTGCCGCATATGATCTGGGGTTGAATTTGCGCCAGCTGGGTTGGATCCGCTACCCGAATTAAGTTGAGTCGGTCCCGCTGCATACGCCTGACCCGAATTGGGTTGAGTCGCTGCATAACCCTTCTTCTCATCCCGACCTTCCCATTGTTTCTTCTCTCCCCCTTTGTTGTTGCCTCCGAAATTCTTGCGATTTGGTCTGAGATGCGGGTAGAGGATCCAGCATCCTTCCCGCCGGTGTCCGTCTCTCTTGCAGTAATCGCACTTGGTGTTTGGATCTCCTCGCATTTCGGTTTTCGCGTTAGGGTTTGAGAAGTGTCTCGATTGAACTTTGAAAGCTTTGTTCTCTGGATTCTGGGTTTCTTGCGGGTTCATGAGAAGTCTTCTCGACTCCTCTCTATCAATTGTTGCCACTACTTCATCAAATGAAGGCATCTCGGTTGAGAGAAGAATTTGGGACCGGATTGCTTCATAGCTCGTATCAAGAGATCCCAGATAAGTAAAGATTAAGTCTTGATCAACTCTTTTTTGTATTTCATCTGGATTGTTTGTTGGTGGAAGGTAAATTTTGAGTTCTTCCCATTTGGTTGTGATTTCGGTTACCATTTGAGAATTGCTTTGGTTTGTTTGCTTGATTTGTGCTAGCTCTTGTTTGAGGTTGAATATATGGGCAAAGTTTCGTTGCTGCCCAAATCGGTTTTTTGCTTTTTCCCACACTTCTTTTGAAGAATCGGCATACATGAAAGGTTGAGCAATTTGGGGCTCCATGGTGTTTAATATCCATGACATGATCATGTGATCCGTCTGTTGCCATTCTTCGATTTTTTTCTTTTCTTCATCAGTTGGTTCCAGTGTTTTTGCTGCTTTGGGTTTTTTCTTGGTACCAGTGACAAACTGTAGCTTTCCTCTGCCACTGAGTCCGATTGTTATCGATCTGGACCAGGGGACATAATTTTTGCTGCCATTGAGGGTTATGGATGTGAGTTTGGAATTATCGAACTGTTGAGACATGCTGTTTTGTTTGGTGTTGGTGCTGAATTAAATCAGTCTTTGGTTTTGGGTGCTGAATTGAATCAGTCTTTGGTTTTTGAGTGACTGTAGCAGTATTTTTCTGCACAGTTCTTTGGTGGCCTCTTTTACTAAGGCTCTTGTTTGTTTGCTGATGGATCAGTGCTCTGATACCATGTTGAATTATGCGGAAATATAGTGAATTAGTGAGACAGTGAGGCAATGGATATGAAACACTGATAATCTTGTATATTTTTTGATCTACATTGATAGTTGCTTACAGTGAGCTTATATAAGCTAGTAAGTACAAAGAGCCGTTAGAATAAGAGCAAACGGTAACTTTCCAAAAGTAGAAACTAAAAGTTGAGTAACTTTATATTTAGTTGCTCCTTTTAGTTTCTAGAATAGCCTATGATGACATAAACCCTTAGTGGGTATAACTGAGGCTATTAGTCCCTAATCATGCTTAGTTCTCAACATCCACCCCCATTCATATAGTTATTTCTCAACATACAAAATTGGATAGTTGACGAAGTCGAAAAAAATTATTGTAGAATTTTCGGTAGGCACCAAATTTTCTACCTATCGTGAGGATATAAGGGTTCATTAAAATTAAACATAGTTCCTAGTACTAACTACAACACACTAGAATGATAATTTAAAGTCCTCGAGAAGAGCACCAAAAATAGCACCTGACAAAATCTCTTTCTGAAATCTCTCATAATATAGCACCAGATCTAAAAAATCAAGATTTTAAGAATTGACAAACCTAGACTTAACACCTCTTGCTCCACCCGATCTACTAGCACAACCAAAGATCAGAACCCAACACCTAGCATTTATCCTGATACCAGCAGGAAGCGTTTCAAAGAAACTAAGGTGTGAAAAATAGAATTAAAAAAAACGAGGGAAAAATGTGAAGTTACCCGCAATGTAGGTGGAAGCGGGCGTCTCGAAGCCGACCTTACAAGGGTCACAAAAAGCGCGCCCTTGCACGATAAACCCCTTGTTAAGATCACGTGCGGAACTCACATTCGCCGGAAGTGCACAGAGTACTGCCACCGCCACAGCGCAGAAGAGAACGATCGCCGAGATCTGGGGTTTCACCATTTTCGATCAGGTAAGGAAAGTGAGGAAGAAAGGAATAGGGAATCAAAAAGGCGCTCCAAACTTGACTGACGAGAAGGACAGCAAGGTGGGGTTTTTGCTCAAGTGCTCGGGTGCGGGGCGAGGCAGCAAGGCGGGTGCTCGGCGGAGGCTGAGGCAGATCGCGATTTTGGGAGAGGGAAATGAATTTGGGAGATGAATTGGGAACGAAGAGGGAAATCAATTTGGGAGATCGAGGCTGACTCAAATTTTGGGGTTTATGGGAGATCGCGATCGCTAAAAGAAAAGGGAAATGAATTTTAGAAGTGAAAATGAAAAATTTCGCGGCAGATCGAAAGTGATAAACGGGAACGTAAAAAATCACCGCCGGTTAAAAAAAAACAGTCAGTAAATCACTGCTCAACACCGACTGTTTTTTTAAAAAAACAGTCGGTGTAGGGTGACTACTCAACACCGACTGTTTTTTTAAAAAAACAGTCGGTGTAGGGTATGAGCAACACCGACTGTTTTTTAAAAAAACAGTCAGTGTTGGTGACTGCTCTACACCGACTGTTTTTTCTAAAAAACAGTCGGTGTTGGTTCACTGACGGTTTTTTGTAATATAACAGTCAGTGTAGAGGTTCTTCTTATTTACGATTTTACTAGCAGTCTCTACACCGACTGTTAAATATTAAAACAATCGGTGGTTGAGGGTCGGTGAAAGGGTTTTTTGTACTAGTGATATCTGTGCAACCGTCAGATTACAGGCTTTTATGCATACAAAAAAGACACAAAAGAAGAGCATCATGGCACACCAGCTGGTGAGTCTTCCTTCTGTTATGAATTTAGGGTTTGATAACAGATATAGTGAATTAAAAGAAAAGAGCATGAAAAGTATACTTTGCTTCTGGTAATGCAAGTATTGCAATACCACCATGTACCGACTCTATTCAACATTCTTGCTTGGTCTTGCATGGATCTGTGCTCTATCTGGTAAATGAAAATATAATTATTGAATATCAGAAATTATTAAAATGAAGAACATTTTATTAAATTAACAAAATAAGATTCATAACCACACACGAGCTCTGCCTGGCACCAGGTACCAGTTCTGTCTGCTGTGTACGGCTTCTGTACCCATACCAGTCATGACATTCAGTCAGATATTTGTAGTATGTCATCTCACAATAACATGATGATGTTCTCTTTATCTAGAGAGAATACTGGCAGCGAGCAACCCAGCAGTCTAGAAGAGAAGAACCGAGCCCACACATTATTTGCTAGCGGGCCTCCAAGTCTGTCTAATGGGCCACCACAACACACCCGCCACCGCCAGCTCAGATGATGCCACCACTCCCTGCTGGAATGAATAAATGAGTGTTGAGAGCCTCCAGGTCGATCTGAGATGTTTGCTGAGAAGTCTGAATAGGGAAGTTTAAAAAGAGGTTTCTTCAAGTATTTTGTGATTCCTTTTGTGGTATCAGGGATTTTGGGACTTGTATTCAGGTTTCACAATAGTGTAGTTTGTAAATCTTTCAGGGTAAGACCAAAGCGGCTGTTCTAAATAAGTAAATCCTATACAAATAATTAGATTCACACTTCCTATGATTTACATTTATCTAAACATATTGTATAGAATCCATGTATGTGCTGCTAGCTGCTCTATTGGTAACGAGTGCTGAGGGAAATCGTTCCAATTAGCAATTAATTAAGTTACCAATGAATCACTATTCTCAGATATGGAACCACTTGAATGTATGATCTGACACGAAAGGAATTAACCAAGAAGGTAACTAAGCAGCTAGCTCTTCATGCACATGCTTTGTAACATCTGGCACTTGTAAATACAACAGTAAACTAATAAATGTACTGACATGTACAACTGTATACCAATAGCCTGGTACCAGGATACAGCACCTCTCATGCATCTCTAGGTACGTAGGTCATGGGATATAGCAAAAGGAGGCAACTCTAGCAGCTGGATGTACTTTGTTTTAATCACCCATTATGACCCTAATTAAATCTTATCAGGAATTTGTCCTTTTTATTTAAATAACTATTATAAGACACTGCCATCACACTGCAACAACTCCTGCAATATATGCAGCTTAATTATATTTGATTTTAATTAATTCTCTTGACTTTTCTTCTAATTAAGTATGTCAGTGCAAGCTAGACCTTCCATGCACCTTCCATGCACATTTTAATTAATACCCACTAAATGTACGCATGGGCGTGGATTTTGGTATCTCTGACCTTGGGACCAGAGTTATTATTATAATTTATTTCTTAGTAATTGATTGATGCCCGTAGGATCGAGGCATATGTATGTAGAGAGTAGAGACCAGAGTCTTGTGGTAAGCTGAGAGGTTGTAATTTTCAAGGTTCAACAATACAACAATTTATAATTAATTAGCAAAGGCGATTTAGGATCAAACAAAAAAGGCTTCAACACATGGAGGGGTGATTTAATTCATTTGGTAACAACAGATACCCAAAACTAATATTAAATTAGTTAAGTCAATTCGATTTGTCTTGTCTTCACTTTATATATTAAAGATAAAAAACTTAATTTATAACTAGCTAGCAACTAATTATAACCTTGGAGAAAATTTTGGTTTAACTGCGCATGCAAACTAGTGCTTTGATTGTGTGGGTTCATGAAAATTAAATTTGTTAAATTGGGCTGTAATAAAATAAAATCTTTGCTGCACGTTGCGGGCCATATTACTATTACGTGCTCAAATGCCGACAGCAAATTAGTGGTCACCAAGGAGCAACAAATTCAATTCAACATTAAGTGCTTCCTTCATTTTGTCTCTAATGCATGCATGCATGCATATAGAGTCTTGTGTAGAAATGACTACAATATTTTTTGTATGATCATCATGAATTATATAATACATTTATGATAGATAGGGTGGTTGTGAAAATCCAAGTCACAGATCAGTGAGAAGTGAGAGAAGAGAAGCAAATGTTAATGTTATGTCACAAACTCACACCCCAAACCCAATACAGAAATTAAGAAAGGTAATTGCGTCTGATCCTTGGCTCACAAATCATCCTTTCGGTTCATTCATTTTATTACCGAACCATGTTTATTCAAGAATAATGGGCCGGTAAATGTCACAAACCAATACAGAACTATATGTGTTGCCTTCTTTATCCTCTTTGGTCTGTAGTCTGTATTCTGTAGTGACTAGTGTATACTCTCATCTACTACTACAGGCTCGACTGCATAGTACAGGACACAGAGAAAAGTGAGGAGTCACTGACCTCGTTATCTATTATTTTTATTATTTTATAAAGGCCGGTAGGCATAAAGTTCATTACCTATTAAAAATAAAAAAAAATCAGAGACGGGTCAAAAATTGATGAAAAATAAATGCAATAATGACTAAAAAAAATTTTTGACTGCTTAATTTTGCATCAAATAAATTTATAAATATGCATCACTTATGATTTAAATTGATTTTAACGGTTTGAATTTGTCGTTCGAAGTCATCTTGCAAATTCTAAAAATAAAAAGCTTCTTGACAAGCATAACACACTTCGAAATTTTTATCCTCCATTAAATAAAAAAATCGACAAATATCCTCAATTTTTTTTTTCAAATATCCCAGCCATCTCGATTATGGGCGGTTCTCTCTCTGTTTTTTTTTTTTAATTCTCAAACAAATATCATATAGGTGGAAGATTAATTGAGGAATAAAATTGTTGATTATTTATTTTTTTAATAATGGATATCACCGTATATAATCCTGACTAAATGACACAACATAACATGAATATTGTATTAGTTTAAGTAAAAAAGGCAAATGATGGTCCTCATCTTTTGTAATATTAATACTCAATTTTAGAACATTTATTATTATAAAATAAAATTTTCTAATTAATAATTAGCGAAGCGACCGCATAATCAGAAACCAACTTTATCGTAAGTTTTGAGGACCTAATGACATTTTTGTTGCAATTCTGATTCTTCTAAGGTCCGATGGCTTTAGCCTTAGACACTAGGCCCTTTGTCTCTTCGCAACCTTTCTGAATTGTGGTCAAAAGCTCAAATCGGAGTTTCCTACCAACATTTATGATTGTTTAAAGTTTGGAACAATGCATCGGTGTTTTATTGCAAAAGCATCGATGACGCACCGATGCTTTATAACCTGATTAATCCAAGAACAAGTGCATCGAGGTTTAATTGCAAGAGCATTGATGACGCACTGATACTTTATACCCTGGTTAATCCCAACACAGTGCATAGACGATTTATTGCAAATGCATCGATGACGCACTGATATTTTATAAATCGTAGCGGTTGCCTATATTTTTTTATAGCATATCCTAGATCTGAGATTAATATAGCATACAATTGTTGGAACATTCATGTACAATTGGTTTGTTCTATCATTTAGCCAGAATTACATATTGTGAAATTTCATATTAATCATAAAAAATATTAATTTTACTTTTCAATTAATCATTTATCTATATGCTATTTGTTTGAGAATTTAAAAAAATAAAACCGCTCATATTTCACTTTAAAAAAAAATACAACTGTTCAGATTTTGGGCAGTTCACTTCAGAACAGAACCGCCCAAAATCTGAATGATTGGGGCAGTTTTTTAAAAATAAACAAATTGATAATATTTGTGAAATCTTTTGTTTAATAGAGAATATGAAAAAAAAAAATCCGTAGAACACTGCACAAAATACATACTTATCTATTAATTTTTCTTTTTAAGAGTTTATAAAAATTAAAAAAAGTGGGCAAAATATTGGGGAACAGAGAATCTGAGTAACTATAATATATAATATTTTAAAATTCTCCGAGAAGTGATTCCGGCCCCGCCGCCATGATAACTGCGATGTAAATTCGAGCCGAGTCAGCTCACCGCTCGAACAATTTCTTACTAAACTCTCGCCACGTGGCAACCCTACAATTTATTATATTATTCTTTTTCAAATCGACCCTTCTACCCTCTGTTTTCTATTTCTACCCTAAACAAAAACATCTATTACAAAGGGGTTAAAATAGCAGTAATTTATCATTAAAGTGACTCTTTGCATGGCGGAGTAAGGATATTTCAATAACATAAATTTATAAAATTTATATCATAATTCAACTTCACAAATTTTTGATAAAAATGTGAAGGTTAATTTGAATTTCCTTTAAGAAATTGCAGTAGTAAAAAAAGAAAATATCACCTGAATAAGCTTATTTAATAAAAGAAAAATGGAGGTCAATTAAAAAAAAAATTAAAGTTGATTGTATGATCTTAAAGTTGAATATGCATTTAAGCTCTATTAAAAAAAATTACTATATTTCACAACAAATTTAAAGAATGAAGGCTTAAAAAAGCCTTCAACTCATGAAGGAAACATGACTTAAAAGGACAGCTTCATATCATTTATAATAAAGGGTTTTAGAAAAAAAAAACAAATTATGTGAAAATTTTGACCATCATTTTGTTCTAAAAAAAATATTCTTCTCATAAAGAATGATATATGTTTGACAGACATAATTAAGTCTAGTAAGTCCTTAAAAAATCTTAACAGTGCTCAAACTTTGGTTGCCAACATATGTAAATACAAAAGGATAGTTCTAGCCAAATTTTTTTTTTCACCATTTAAAAAAAATAAACCATTTAACTTTATTTTCTGAAAAATTTCATATTTACCGGGACATCAGTTTGAAACTATAGTACCAGCATTGTGATTATGCAATTTCACACTGCGGTACCATCAGTGCATTTAATATGACACTGAGAGCATTAATTTATTATGATTTTTTTAAGAAAATAGTGTTAAATGGTTTATTTTTTCTTAAAGATAGCAGATAAAAAAAAAAATCGGTAGTTCTAGTGTACATCTCTATTTCATGGTATATTCATTTTATAGTTTTAAACATATACATTCATATGATTTAATTCAATTAAAAAGTTAACAAAAAATGTAGATGTGTTTTTCATTATTAAAATACAACATGTGTGAAATTTGAATTCATTATAAAGTTTGTTTAGCTCTGTATAAAAAAAAATTAGGCAATTGATGAACGAGTTTTAACGACCTTTTGATGCATGATCAATCAAATTGTAAATTGTCTCAAAATTTGATACACATTTTATCTCAAAAACATATTGACAATTTTATTTTTTTAGTTTTAATACTATTATTGAATTTATTAAATGAATCTACCATGAAAGATGAATGTATGATACACCTACCAAAAAAACAATAATAATGAGATTATGTTGACTCTTTGCAAGGCGGAGTTTGAATATATTTTTAATACAAGTCAATAACATAAATTTATATAATATATACCACAATTCAACTTCAATCCAATAATTTTAAAAATCAATTGAAAGCTAATGATTATGCCTAATGCAAATGGAAACCAAATCACTTAATTGGAAAGGTACAAGTGGCCATTGCCTATAATAGAGGAAAGATTTTGAAAATAATTATTTTAACAATTATGACAGTAATTTTTTCAAAGAGAATTTTAAATAAATTTATAGATATGTTATTAACTATATAAATAATGTAACAAATAAAATTCATACAACTTTAGCATTGTTTTTGATGGTACACTAAGAAAAGTTAATTTGAGATTGTTACACTAGAGAAGGTATGGTGAAATATATATTATTTTAAGCGAACATCGCATCTATTTGGACTGGTGAGTTGATAGGTTTTTGTTACCATTATTTGTTCCAATTCCATTGTAGTGATCACAGCGACAACTTAATGATTCAGGAAAAATTAAGCAAGCTAAAAGATTCATGATTCTGGAATATTTCAGATATAATTTGAGAATAATTCAGAATTATACATTGAAAGCAAAAAAAAATTCCCACAAAAGAGCAAAAACAAATGCAAAAAAATTCCCACGAATAATATGCAGATTGATTGGCCAACAACTCAAATCTGATTCGCAAATCTTGTTACTATGAGAGGCGGAGCCAGGCTTTCGAACTATGGGGGTCAAATACACATTGAGAGTCAATTATATAAAAAATTTCTACGAAGAATGGGGAAAAATTTACAATACCATAACATTTTACTTTAAATTATATTAAAAATCATACGTAAATATAATATTTAAAAAAAAATTGGGAGTTAGTTGACCCCATTTCTTTGACAAGAGCATCCACATTTCTGGTATTATTAGAGTTTCTAATTCAGTTTTAGGGATGTGAGAGAGTTTCTTATTTAGAAACTATGCAGTAAAGTTTCTTATTAAGAAACTATTTATAAACCATGCTGGCCAAATAATTGGCTCAAATTATTTCTCCTTTTTAATTTGTTGCTGACGTGGCTTAATAGAAACTCAAAATTAATTTCAGGAATGTGAGAGTTATAAACTTTAGAGACTTTAATTTCTAAAAAGTGATTAACAGTTATTTAAAAACTCATTTGAGTTGTTGGGATGTAGATACTCTTAGTTCGGCCTCTGGTTGCTATGGTAGTTTGAATGACAAATTGTAGAAAGATATTTTGAAGGGTAGGTGTGAAGAAATGCTATATGTTATATATTATGGTTACAATACTATTAAAAGGGTGGGATACGGGCATGAATTATGATTTCCTTATTTCTGTTAATTACAACCCAAATTAAACGATCATTTTCAGAATTGATGCTGTCTCACTGCGTAAATTTGGATGATGTCTCTCTTATAATTAAGCACAAGGTAGCATCGAAATAACTCTTATTACACTATTATAACCTGAAAAAGTCTTTACCTGAAAATATATTGTCATACACATACAATTCATGGTAGCAAATTAAATGAGGGTATTTTAGGAAGCTGAACAATAGATCTGGTATTATTACAGCGATTTAGACATGCATAAGACTTAATTATTAGGAGATTTTTTCCTCTTTTTAATTTAGATCTCTACAGAAGTATATATATCATTAACAATCTCTCATAATTTGCTTCTCATAAGACTTAATTATTTGGAGTGATACACAGCTATATAGAGAAGTTCGATGGACTTAGAGTTGTAATATTATTGAGTTGGTGATTAATTAACACGGTCTTGAATGCCTTTTTCAATATAATATATAGGCCTCTGCAACTATTCCACGCTTAGTGGCTTCCATTTTCATGCCGTTATGGATAAATATCACATAATTACTAATCGCACACAACTTTGGAGGCGATGTTAAATGAGAACATGGTGCCACATGCAGGGAAAAAGATAATATTTCTCTTATCGAAATATTTTAGTTTTGTTGACCCTAAAATTAAGGTCTACACAACTTCAGCCTATGTTAACTACCCTAAAAGGGGCGGTGTTAGTCTTGCTGCTATGTCAAAATTCAATATTTTAACAACTTTAATTCACACTTCTTGTATAGAGAAAATTGAATAAACCACATTTTATATATATGTAACTTTTATAATATATTTAACTCGTATATATGCTTATTATGAAAATATAATAATATAAATTAAATATCAATTTGTTGTATTTCTTTGGATAAACTATATCATGTTTTGGACGGACCTAACTCAAACTATAGAAAAATATGATTATATATGATAAGGATAAAGTTATCATGGAGCTGATATTTACGTGAAAATCAGAAATTAAAAAAAAAAATACAGGGACTCTGATGCCAATCAATTTCACTATTTTTCATTCTTTAGTTGAATTAACTTTTACATCATATATTCAGTAAGGAATGTAAAAATCAATAAAACATTAATTTAGTTAATTTTCTACTACCACTATTCTTACTTTTACCTCCGACTTGAATTTAATCGTTTCGTGCATGGGATTAATTTGGGTATAATTATACAAAAACTGCACTGTGTATATGTTACCTCTTAGTTCCATTAATCAGTTTTTGTTATGTTTAAATTGAATTTGACTTCTTTAACTGAATTCGTTCAATAAATAGATGATTTTTGATACAAGCTTACTGAACATATGCATCGTGCTAATTCCATTTCAATTTACTTGTTCTAGTGTGAAACTATAGGTATTCCAACTTCTTTTAAGTTCTAACATAAATAAATGCAACCAAATAAATTTCTAAGCCCTATCTTACATCCTACAAACCTAAAAGGCCAATCTGTTGCTTATCTAAGCGCATGCAGTTGCCTTACTGTGTTGCACAATATCACATTTTAGTTCATACCTAGGTTTTCCATTAAAATCATGGGGGTTTTCTAAATTTACTTGAGTTTATTTAACATTTTATAATCTTGCATGCAATTTTCCTCACCAGGTACGTGTTGCGCCTCGATGGATCAGCTCCATGAAATCAGGGCCATGTGGGCTAGAGTTCATGGATGAGCACTTCAAGTGATTAGTTCTAAATACTTAATTCTAATTCTAGTTCTAAATACTTTGTAATTCTTACTGTCTACTTTTGAGTGTGTATGTGGGTAATATGGTGTAGGAAAATGTTTATGGAAGTGCAAATATAATATGTGTTGTATAGTCTACTTATGTAGTGATATTTTGTTCAAATTGCGTGATTTTTGGTATTTCCAATGGCTACTATATAAATATTGATATTGTTAGCCAATTGAAAACATTATTAAAAAAAAAATAAGATCACACACGGATATTAATATCAAAACTAAACGGTGAATAATACATAAATGGACTAATGAAAATTTGTGCTAAAAGAATAACCACGGTTCAACTGTATAGAAATCTAACTGTTTTAGCCGTGGGTGCAAGGGCGTGGCTAAAAGGGTGAAATGAGAGTCGTGGGTGAAAGGGCGAAAAGTAGTGCTAATCAGATTGGAGCAGCTGTGAGTGATATTTAAATCTAGTCACGGTTCAGCAACCGTGGTCGTAAAACCTTGACTTTTACAAACACCTGCATGAGTCACGGTCAGGGGCGGAACCAGGATTCGAGTATAGGGGGGGCTAAATAAGAATTCACATCCTCTAAGATATCTCAAACTTTGAGTGTTTGTTTAAAATATCTTAACCGTTCTGCACGAATCTCAAAGCACAAATAATACTGCCCCTGCGCTATCCCCGAAAGGCACCGTACATGTCTGTTACGCAAAAGTTGAGATATCTCAGAGAATTAGCTATCATTAATTTGGTTTTTTCGAATAATTGCTTAGTTAGAGCCTTATATTTCCTTAGCTAAAACTTGTATTTGGTTTTGTACTATCTTTCATTGTTTTCTTATTTGAACTTTGTAATCCACTTAGATACTGGTAAATTAGCTGGCTGGTAGGAACTTAGCATGTAATTTTACATTTGTTAGCTTAATGAAATTTCAATGACCACAGACTTTTATCTCAAAAAAAAAGCTATCATTAATTCTTTAGTATGACCTTTCCAATTTGGATAGGGTTCTTTACTTTTTTTTCCACTGAACACACACGGCCCAATTACTCAAATAGAAATGAAGCCAGATAGCCGGTCTGTAATTTTTGTTTTTTACATTGAAACCCTTTAACTTTGTTATATTATTATAGGGGGGGCTTATACATATAAAAGAAACAAATTAGTATGATTTTTATATACTCAGTAATAAAATTTTAAAAACTTGGGGTGGCTTAGCACCCCCCCAGACACTACTATGATCCGCCACTGGTCACGGTAGCACATCCGTGGTTGATTTATATTTTTGACCGTGGCTACTATATTTTTCTGTGCTAGTCAAATTGTAATTAAGCAATATTTAGTATTGTTAACGTCTATTTGTATATTAGGAAATGGTAACGGCTAGTTAGCCTTTATAAGCACCTGTAATTTGTGTAAATGATACAACTCAATCAATACAGAAAAACATACTTTTATTCACTGTTATTTGAAATAATGTTAGCACAAATCTTAAAACAAATCAAATGGTAAGACCCGGCTTTGGATGAGATTCTGTCCAAAGCCCTTTGAACAAAATCCAATTCCATTGTTGAGTACCTTGAGGCCCTTCCATATTATGACTGAGAGTTGTTTGCAAGAAATGAGGTGTCCCAAAGACACAATATTTAATTTAAGTAGGGTTTATAATGCAAAAGAACTCCCTTCAACCTTCAGGTTGAGGAAGCATATAAACCCCTGTTTTTGTCCCTTGTTCAGTAAGTGACTCGCCATCCGTGCGCTTCAATATCGTCTCTATCTCCTCCTCCCTCTCTCCCTCTCTCCCTCTCTCCCTCTCTCTCTCTCTCTTCACTGACATCCCAAGTTAGAATCTCCACTCTCTTCCCAATTCTTTCATTCCTTCACTTAAAAAGTAAAAGGATGGTGCCAGACAAGCCTTTGATGTTGAAAGACTACTTCGCACTTGACACAGAATCCAGCAACGTTGGTTTCCAATGCTATCCACGGATGGCGAATACCGGGCCAACAGTGCGCCACCTGTTAGATGTGGAGCTAGGTGGCAGCGGAACATTGGTTCGTTCAAGGTCGAGAAACAATACCCTCAACAAGATCTCGTCAGCGATTAAATTCAGGTTTTTTCAAAAGCAGGAGAGTTTTCTTTCCAGTTCCAGAAGGTTGTCTATAAAACTTAAAGGAAGCTTCTCGCGAAGGTGGTGGCAACAAGAGAAGGAGGATATGGAATTGGAGAGAAGATCATTTGATTATCCCTCGCCAGTGGTGAGCAGCTTTCGGAGCTGGTTAGAGATGGGAAATGCATCCGATTTCGTATCAGGATCCGGATGCGAATCGCCTCTGCCCAGCAGGAAGGAGATCCGAGAAGATAAAAAGGTTAGTTAGTTGGTTCCTTCATAATTTTTATTAAATCGTTACATATATAATAAATTGATGCGACACTTTAAATTTTATTAAATGGTTACTCAAAACAGTGTAAACATTTATGTTTGAATAGTTGGAATTAATGTTTCCTACAGCTGTCTAAAATTGTTCGGGCGCCGCGGGTTGCAGCTTTCTCGTTTGACCACTATTTAATAATTTATTTCAAAATTTAAATTGGTCTTGTTTTTATCAAAAAGACGGGGAAGAAAAGAAATTCATTTATATTATTATTAAGGGTACAATAACAGTAGTCTACAAGCTCTGATTGCAAGGTAAAAAGGCATCTTTTCAACGGGAATTGGAATTTAAACATACTAATAATTTAAAGGTGAGCTTATCGATTAGGTGGATGATTATTGCAAATGAAAAAGGTGGTTGGAAATATAAATAACACAATAACTTTTAATGAAAAAGGTGTTTTGTTTTCTAGTGACAACAAGCTCCGCTTTTATCTGAGAATGTGAACCAGAGGGTACACGTGGCACATAAATTCAAATTGGTCCAGTTGTCATTCTCCTATTTAAACTTCAGCTTTCTTCAAATTCGATAACTTGTAATTAGAATATTCATCTTGCACTTTTTGGTGGGTTCATATGCATATTTTTAATTTGTAATCTGTTCAGATAAATCCAAGAAAACCCACTCGTGCTAACAAAAAGTTTATTAACATGCATTATTGAAGCAACTTCACCTTTTAGTACATTATCATTAATTGTATTTTTCTTTTTTTCTTTTTGAAGATTGAGGAGAAAGAGTACCCAAATACAAACCCAATGGAACAGTGCCTAGATGTAGAGAAGGAACAGCTGAGTCCGGTGTCAGTAGTGGATTTCCCATTTGACGAAGAAGAAGAAGAGGAGGAGGAGGAGGATGTCACAGTAACCAGTAGCTCACCTCCTTTCCACAGGAGCACAGCCAATCATATAGAGAGTGCGTAATCTCCAACCATATATCTTTTATTATTCACATTTTATATTATCCTAATGAACTACTTAGTTTGAAACTATGAGAATATGTGCTTTCAATTATAGTATAATAATAAGAGGAGGGTTCAAATGCCTCCATTTTTCATGCCTCCACCATGCCTCCATTTTTGAAAACTTTAATAACTCAAAATTTAAAACTTAAAAATCAAAATAAAACCGTTGGATATGATCTAAATCATTTTATCTATGCACATGTAAAAAATTATGACATTTCAATTTTGTTTTGGTTGTCATCAAGAGCTTGTAAAAAACGCACTAATGTGGATAATTTCTAGACGTTGATTTTTCAACTTATTGATTCACATAAAAACAAAATCAAAATGTGATAATTTTTTATGAGCACATTGATAAAATGATGTAGATCATATCTAATGGTTTTATTTTGACTTTTAAGTTTTAAATTTTGAGTTATTAAAGTTTTTAAAAGTGGAGGCATGGTGGAGGCATGAAAAATGGAGGCATTTGAACCCTCCTCTAATAATAATAGGTTGCCTTTGCTTCAAGCTAACGGCTCTCATAATGCATATTTCTTCAAAATAAACAGTTGAGATAGATGGTATATATCCTCCCATCTCCTCAACACACAATGATAGTGACATATAAAATAGAAACACGTTGAATTTAACATATATTTATTAATATTTTTCCTTCTGAAAATCAACAATAATGTTGACATTTTGACATAATTTACTCATGCTGACAAAAAAAAAAAAAAAGTTAGTTGCATCACAAATTCGCAACAAAAGCTGATCAAAATTCTAAGAGTGAGTCTATGGTATTATGATAGCACGAATTAGTCCGTACTACGGAGTCATATTTTCATTTTGAAAATCTTAATGGTCGATCTGAACCGTTCAACGTGATACCCACATGAATATGTACTTGCAGACTAAAGTTTATATTTTTTTTGAATTTTTTTACTATATTTTAAGATAGGCAGAAAATCACTTGATCTGAAAATACTAGACCATCCAAAAACAGTGATTTTCTACCTATCTAAACAAATAGTAAAAAAATTCTAAAAAATAGAAAATTTAGCCTACAAGTATATTCTCATATGAAAATTATGTTGAACAGTTCGGATCGACCGTTAGAATTTTGGAAACGAAAATATTGATCCGTAGTACGAACCATTCCGTGCTATGCATAGTACCATAGACTCACTCAAATTCTAATATAACACCATTATATTACTATTTATTAATTTAATGTTATTAGATGTATTATTAGAAAAGACTAACTAACAATTAGTGCAGCATTAATTAGTTACAAAATCTAGCATTAAAGGCGTGTGCATGGGATCTGTTATTTGCATTATGAGTTGGGCCGTGGGACCTATATATGGGCCCGAGTGTTGAGGCCCGAATAGTGTATAGATGATAACTGTTTCAACTGCTTTATTCCAATTGGCCTTCTTAGGCAATTAAGACTTTTGTTCTTTTTGGGAGGGGAGGGGACTCCAATTAGATTTCTAAATATTTTCTACTAAACCAAACCTTTACCTACTCCACTGTTACATGCTTTCTCATAATCACTAAGCTCTCTGAAAATTTTGATATATATAAACTATTTGAGTATAGAGGTGTGCTATCATACTCTGGAAAGTAAAGAGGATATTTTACTTCCCGCTTATAACTTTATTTTCAAAGTTCAAAAAGTTGATTCGAACCTTTCAACATAATCTTCGTATTAAAATGTGCTTGGAGACCAAATTTTACATTTTTTTGAATTATTTACTATTTTTTTAGAATTTTTGAAAATCACAGCTTTTTATTAAATAAAATAAAAATTCTAAAAAAATAGTAAAAAAATTTTCAAAAAATGTAAAATTTGGTCTCCAAGCACATTTCAATATGAAGATTATGTTGAGAAGTTCGGATCGACTTTTTGAACTTTAAAAATAGAAATATGAGCGGGAAGTAAAACACCCTCTTTATATTCCAAAGCATCGTAGCATCACTCTTGAGTATATATCTATTATATTATACTAAATATTGAAATATTAATGATAGTTTCCCATGCTTTTGTTATCAAAATTAGCTATTCGAGACTATCTATCCCTCTCTTATTTTGGAACACAAGATATTACTTGAGAAATTTATAGTGTATCTATTTTATTGAGTACATTTATTTTCTTTACCGTTTGAAAAAAAATATAACTTGAAATTATTTTTTCTTTAATATTCTTTATTAAATCTTTCTTAAACACTAAATTGTTAAAATGCAGGAACAGATCTACACATAGTGCAGAAGTGTAGGCGATTTGATAACATTGATGAGATCAAACCTGTAGATCTCGAAGAGGAGTTCAGTGCCGTGGAATCTAGATGCTACAGTACTTTATACAACATGGATGAAACTGAAATAGCATGGGATCTACTGGTACAGCTAGGCTCAGTAGAAAATTTCGAAAAACTTCTATTAGATTTTTTTACAGAAGGCCTATCAAGTAATGTGCAGCAGATGAAACTGTTAAATGAGGCGAGGGATTGGGTCGATAACGAGGGATGGCGATGGGAGTTGCGAGAACGTTGTGGGGAGTTGGAATTACGTGAAATGGAAAAGAACGGAAAGTGGAGATGCTTTGAGAGGGAACAACCGGAGGTATGTATCAATTTGGAAAGCATCATTTTGGAAGCACTGGTACAAGAATTGGTAGATGATATTATTGTAGAGTGTTGAGATAATTAATTATCAGAAGGAAGGAGCATGTTAACTGTTAGGTTAACAAAATATATAAATTGTGCCTATATAAATAGTAGGATCACCTTAGTTTATGTAAGAAGAAATTTGTCCAGCATATATAGAGAATCAAATCAAGTTTGCACAATATAAGTAATAGATAAACAATTAAGTTCGAGTGAGCCTATGGTGCTATGCATAGCACGGATGGGGTCCGTGCTACGGCTCAAAATTTGACTTTTCAAAATCCTAACGGTCGATCCAACCGTTCAATGTGATAACCATATGTATATGTACTTGCAAACTAAATTTTATATTTTTTCGAATTTTTTTACTATTTTTTTAAATAGGTAGAAAAATCAGTGTTTTCTGAAAATTCTGGACCATCAAAATTCTACCTATCTAAAAAAATAGTAAAAAAATTTGAAAAAATATAAAATTTAGTTTGCAAGTACATATTCATATGGTTATCACATTGAACGGTTGGATCGACCATTAGAATTTTAAAAAGTCAAATTTTGAGCCGTAGCACGGACCCCATCCGTGCTATGCATAGCACCATAGCCTCACTCATTAAGTTCATCAGAAAGATATATAAACAAGTTCTTTTTCCGTTATATAATTGGAACATTTGAACTAATAGATGGTTTAAATGAATGATGAAGCAATGCTGCCATCACAATTAATCCAAAGTCATTCTTTCCTTTTGTTCTATCCTTTTCTTTGCATTCCAATTATATCTTAAGAGCTGATATTTATTCAACATTTTTTTTTAGCAAAGTTAAGATGTGAAGCCCACCCAACTAGTTGGTTATACATAAAAATTCTCTCATTTGAATTTTAAACATGCGACCTCTTACATAGAAGATATTGTATTTGTCACTAAACAAAATACCGGTACTCTTAAATCATTGTTTGGTTGTTTATCAAATAACACATTGTAACTCTTCATTAATATGTTGATTTAGTTTAGTAAATACTATATCCGATTAACAACAAGAAAGATCTTTCGATGAGATTAGATCTTTTTAAATATTCTTAAATTAAATATTTTCATATTTAAATTCTACTTTTCATAAGCAAGACCTTAATGATATAATCATATACTAAATATAATAATTGAAATATATTTGGAATACAATGATTAAAGTTTATTTTTCTTAGCTTTTTTTCTTCTAATTTTAAATTGGAACATTTCATCAGTTTAATATCAAAATTTGTCAAATTTTACCTAAGTGGGAAACGTTCAAAACAAACTAGAAGCAAACATTATACGTGTAAACAAAGAGGATGATTCAAATGTGAAAATTAAAATATATAAAAAACAAAATGAAGTTAGGCTAGTTATAATAGTTATAAAGGGCAAATCTTTCATAAGACATCACTTCACTTCATCTTATTGTTAAACAATCCTAAGAATTATTTAGCCAAATTTTGATTTCGATGATACTCTTTAGTGAATGTATTGATCAAGTTTCGAACTACAAAATTATTTTTTAGTCAAACTCAACTTATCTTATTTGATTCAATGAAGACAAAATCAAATTAAAAAAGAAGAAAAGATTTCAAATGTCTTGTGTCTTTCATTTCCCATCATGTTTCACATTCTTTATCTCTGTTTTTGAAGTCCAAACAGTCGATATGAACCGCTCAATATGTTTTTTATACTAAAATGTGATTGAATCATGTCAAAAAATTCCAAAGATAAAAAAAACATAACATTTAGTCTCTGGACACAATTCAATACGAAGATCATGTTGAGTGGTTCGGATCGACTGATTGGACTTTGATGACGAAAATAAAAAAAATGTGAGACACAATTAGATATGAAAAATACGAGGCATACTAATGGGTCAAGGCCCATCAGTAAATAAACATAGATGATTCTATAACAGGGACACTTGGACGGTTGGACCTGGCCTATTTTGCCTTGTTTTGTAACAGGGACAAAGTTTCAGCCCAACATAATCAAGAGGAGGGTTCCAATGCTTCATACCTTTCATATCTCATCATACCTCATGTTTTATATCTTTGTTTTCAAAGTTTAAATTATCGATCGGAACCGTTCAACATGATATCCATACTAAAATATGGTTGGGGATGGAATTTTATAATTTTTGGAAATTTTTTACTATTTTTTAAGATGGGTAGAAAATTACTGTTTTTTGAACGGTTCAAAAACAGTGATTTTGTACCTATCTTAAAAAATAGTAAAAAAAAATTCAAAAATTATAAAATTTCATCCCTAAACATATTTTAGTGTGCATATCATGTTGAGCGGTTCGGATCTACAGTTTGAACTTTGAAAACGAAGATATAAAATATGAGGTATGATGAGATATGAAAAGTATGAGGTATTGGAACCCTCCTCCATAATCAAATACCAAGAGAAATTTAGCAGGTGAAGAGAGTGAGAATAAAAATAAGAGTTGCATGATATATCATGTATGTTTTGCTTAATCTGTAGTTTATATATTTTATAAATTAGATGAATGATAAAATGCTAATTATAATTTGTCTTGTATAGAAATAAATTTAAAAAATAGTCACTAAGAAAATTTATTTTTATCTTTCTAATATAAGTGCATCTGTTGAAGCACATATTTTTTAATATTATAATAAAAAATCAGAGGAAATCAAATATATCTAATATAAATGCATTTATTAATTTTTTTCAAAAATAAATAAATGTATTTGTTAAGTACATAAATTTGGTTCACTACTCACTGTACAAGATTTCTGATACAAGATCCACTAGCTATCAAAACTCAAAAATTTTATACTTTTAAGCAATTTCATTTTATAAAATGGGAATTGTCCATTAAGTTGGTTATTTTAATAATAGTAAAAAATAATTTATATTTTTAAAATTTTAAGTTGTGATCTATATATATGATATTAATTAAAAATGATGGAATATCAAATAATTATTTATGTTACACGTTTCATCGTTCATTAAGCGACTTAAAACTTATAATTATTATTTATGTTTCATGACATTTGATGGAATATGAAATAATGTAAACCTTGGTGACAACTAATTCAAGTCCAACGATAATTTTTCTTTTTATTTTTGTTTAATTTTTTAAATTGATAGAAATATATTGTTAATATGAGTTTGCATTTTATCATTTTGATAAATGAGTTTCAAAGTTAAGGTATTTATAATTAATTATTCAATTGGAACAAATGATCAATTAGTAAAAATTCATTTTGATTCGTACATATTCTAATATAAACGAATCTGTATTAATTCGGTCATAATCCAATTATGTGCATTCTAAATGTCAATTTCTTGAAGCCTACATCTTTATCAGGGAACCAATTTGGGTCCGATGCTCATCGGACTCAAAGTGAGTTCGATGGGTTCGATGACCATCCGATCTGCTTTAAGATTTGCGTCTACAACTTTTGTGTCTGCTTTAAAATTTGTGCGCACGAATCTTAAAGTGGATCGGACGGTTCCGAAACCCATCAAACCTAAATTTGAGTCCGATAGACATCGGACCCAAGCTGTTCTCCTTTATATGAACAGCAAAATGCCAACGGAAAGATGAAGTGTTTTCATGTCTATATACCACATTCTGCAAGTGTATTAATTTGAAATAGTTTTTAAGTCAACGATTCATAATATACCAGCATGTTGCCAATTAATATTTGCATATATAATTAACCAATGACAAACTAACGGTAATTTAGAAATCAATTTTAATTATAATTTAGAGTAGAATAAGGTGTTCCTAAGTTCATCAAGTCTATTTGTGAAATCAATTCTAAAATCTATCGGATTGGCTTCAAATGAAAATCCGAACTATTAAAATCCGTCTATCTTATGAGTGATGCGTCTACAAGTGAAATTATAAATTTTCAAATTAATTTAGTATAAAGTCAAGCAGTCAAAATTAGAAGATTTATATATTAATTTAGAGTTGAGTTCACAAAGAGACTTGATGAACTCAGGAACACCTAGTTCTAGTCTATAATTTATGCAAATTTGATTGTAAAACATATTTGTGCTTGTTTGTTAACTTTCTGTTTCTAGATTATTATATGATAAAAGGGATAGATTTAAATAAAATTGAGGGGACCAACTGGCCAGGGCCATTTTAAGGAAGAAAAAGTCAATATTTATGTACATGTTTTATTCACAGTTAGTCATGACATTGCTAATAATATCTCAACTGATTCCCTTTTTATTTAGAAAAAAGATTTCCACTGTTTTTAGCTGGGTCTTGTATGAATTATCTGTTTCGTCACGAAACAGATAACATCACTTTCCCGACCTGATATATATAGAATGGCTAATATACAAACGTTTGTTCTTGGATTCAGGAATAAACGATTCGGTTCTCCGATTGTCAAAGTCCAAACAGTTGATTCAAACCGTTAGATATTCAATCTATATTAAAATGTGCTTGGAGACCAAATTTTATATTTTTTGAATTCTTTTACTATTTATTAAGATAGTTTGAAAACTGCTGTTTTTATTAAATTTCTGTATCATTGAAAAACAACGGTTTTCAAACCAGCTTAATAAATAGTAAAAAAATTTCAAAACATGTAAAATTTGGTCTCCAAGCACATTTTAATATTGATTGAATATCTAACGGTTTGGATCGACTGTTTGGACTTTGAAAATCAGAGAACCGAATCGTTTGTTCCTGAGTTCAGGAACAAACGTTTGTATATTAGCCATTCTCTATATATATAGCAAAGCTAGGGTGGATCGGTTTCGAACAACAAAATTAAACCGTTGAAATCCATGTACTTCATAAGTGATGTATGTACATACAAAATTTTGAAAATTTCGAATTCATTTGCTAAAAGGTCAAGCAGTTAAAGAACTGAATCTTTTGTAAGTTTTTTTATAAGTTGTTTTATATATTCATTTTTCATCATTTCTTTAATCGCTTGATCTTGTAGCAAATAAATTTGAAGCTTTCAAATTTTACATGTACATGCATCACTCACGAAGTATATGAATTTCAATGGTTTGAATTCGTCATTTATAGCTAATCCGATATACTTTTAGAGTTGTGCTCACCAAACTTTCTTGGTGAGTACCCTAACTTTGCTCTATATATACACACTGATGAAAGAACACATGATCTTTAGGGGCACTGGATAGCTATTAAATTATGGTCTAAGAAACTATCCAAAGACATGTTCTCTAATAAACATTTTTTTTTTCTAATGCTAATATCAAATCCATATCTGTCTTTCAATAAGCGGATACGGATACAGATACGGATAATAAACGGATATCAAAACTCAACCATATCCGTCTTAACCGAATACGGATACAGAGCGGATAATCTCCGAATACGGATATGGAATGGATAATTGTCGGATATTGAGTCATATGTATTTTAAGATACAAATACCAATTAATAAAATTCAAATATGAAATCCTTTCAGCATATAACACGTTCGATTTACAAAATATAAAAGATAAAAGGTCCGGATCTCTACTAAAAATTAGTCCCACGAGTGAAAAGATATAAAAGTGAGACATCATATATAGAAATCGCTTTGCCTCTGAAATATAAATGGGTTTCGGAGATATGAATATTGGATACGGATATATGCGGATATCCGCTCCGTTTAGAGGTATAGAAATTTTTATCCGTTTCTGTATCCGTGTATTTTGACTATGTTCAATATATATCCGGATCCAAATCCGTTAAGTATCCGCTTCGTTTTAAACAAATACGGATAGTAACCGGATACGGAGCGGATTCGGACCGAATAATCCGCATCCGTTTACACCCCTATACAAGTCGTATAAATCAGTTTCAATATTTTGAATTCGTCGTTTTATAGCTTTACTCTATGAATACAATGTGAATACAGTGGAATAAAAGAAGTTGAGACGCAATATTATCATACTTTTGAACTCTTTATTTTGCAATCTTTTAATGTTCTAATTCTGAAATATGATAATACTATTACGTACTATTATTATAATAGTAATAGAAGGGATGCAAACAGGTCAGATAATATCCGGATCCGTATCTGAAAATTAGATACAGATATCTGATATCTGAATATCCGTGCAGATACGGATATAATTTTGAATTTTAATTATTTGTATTCAAATAGTATATATATGTACTATATAATTTAATATATATTATGAAAATATTTATGTATATATTTATAAATATCTGATTCATATATGTACGTATTCATCAAATGTCCAATCCGTAACCCGATCTAAAAAATAAAAGTATATACATATATGATTTTACCACTTTCCGATCCGTATCCGATCCGTTTGCACCCTATGAATTGAATTGATTCGGAGTAGACAAACCAGTTTTAGATCGGTTGCACGTTAATCGGGACATGTGCTAAGTTATAAGTGAAGTTATGTCGAATTAAGAAATTTACTTTGGAAAAGAATGCACAAATTTAGAGGAACTGAGTAAAAGGTACGAAACCAAAAATTATTGAGTGGGGTGGGTACTTCTCAATTTAGACTAAATTAACAAATATTATTGACCAGATAAAAATTATAGTTTGCCAGTATGTAAAAGTAGAGGAGGGTTCAAATGCCTCCATTTTTCATGCCTCCATTTTTTAAAACTTTAATAACTCAAAATTTAAAACTTAAAAGTTAAAATAAAACCGTTGGATATAATTTACATTATTTTATCTATACACGTGTAAACAATTATGACATTTCAATTTTGTTTTAGTTGTCATCAAGAGCTTGTGAAAAACGTACTAATTTGGATAATTTCTAGACGTTGATTTTTCAACTTATTGATTCACATAAAAACAAAATCGAAATGTGATAATTTTTTATAAGCACATAGATAAAATGATGTAGATCATATCTAACGGTTTTATTTTGACTTTTAAATTTTAAAATTTGAGTTATTAAAGTTTTAAAAAATGGAGGCATGGTGGAGGCACAAAAAATGGAGGCATTTGAACCCTCCTCGTAAAAGTTAATGTATGATTATGTAATGATTTTCGGCCGATTAAGGCCTTACACCAGACAAAGAGCCCTGGTGCGGGGCGTTATGGTGTGTAAATCAGACCAAAAGTTGATGGCCGTGCTCGTTTTCGGCTTTCGTTGGTTGGAGCGTGTGTCGACATTCCATCCAAAGAAGCGTTTGTTGGATGATGGGCTAAAATGGGTCTTTCTGAGCTGAGTAGGAAAAGCCCAATACCAAACAGGCCGAGGCATCACTTTACTCAACTGTCGTTGATATTGACGTGTTACTTACAGCTATTATATGGGCTTTTATTGGGCTCTTATGGCCAGTTACTTATAAACATTGATCGACGGTTCCCCACGCTGGTACAGTATAGTACTTTTGTACCAGTACCGGAGTTAAAACTCAACTATGGAGATGGTGCTTTAATCCTCATTTATTATTGTGTGTTTCTGAACTGTTTGTATTCGTTTTGGTAAAATTTCATAACTTTCGGGTGATTTACGCTTCCCAAGAACCTGGATCCCGTAGGTATAGATACATTATAAGCTTTATTTACTTTAGTTTTTCACAGAAGCAATTTAAGTAGTTTTCTTTGTCCGGCGCTTACTGGACTTCCTGTGTATGATACATTCTGGTATTATAAAACTTAGTGTCTTTTTTCATAGTGTGCTTTGTTTTTTCATACTACTGAAGTAATAGAGTATAGATGTAAAGTTTGACCCAGTGCATATCATGAAGTCTTAACCCAAAAAGGTATCTGATTATTATTTCTAATCTTTTCTTGCAACAAGGGTTATGCAAATCCTTTCTGATCAATATATTAATCAACTTCTACTTTTCACTGTTTTGTATGTGTATAATAATTTTACTTAATGACTACTTTGGTGAGTAATATTTGTTTGAATTAAACCAGGATGTAGATTAGAAGCTTCTCAATGACACTTTCAGTGCTTTTGGAGTTATTGTAACCAATCCAAAGGTGATTTTTCCATCAATACTCTTTATTATTATCATTAATTCTGTAATGTTCTGTCAATTACCTATACCTTTGCATTACAACTACTAATGGAATGTTGTATGTGTTGAGTAAATTCATAATATTCATTGTCCGCCTTCATTTCCGACTTGCCAGGTTTATTGTATGGTTAATTACAGTCGTCCTATGACATAAGCTATAAACTTTTGCTTTCATCTGCAGATAATGCGTGATCCTGAAACTGGTAACTCGAGAGGATTTGGCTTTGTTAGTTATGATTCCTTTGACTCACCTGATGCCGCAATTGAGGTAATAAATTTCATTTGGAGATCTATAGGTGATAATACAAGGTTAAAATAACCAGGCAACAGCCTTCTTAACTGCAGCCATTTAATCTTTCTTTGTTTTTCTCATCAGCTGAACAGGTAATGTGGCTACTACTACCAAGTTTTTCTCGGGGTTTCATTAACAGTTTTGATTTGGCGATTGAACAACTAGGAATATATTTGTTTTATTTTCAGGCCATGAACGGTCAATATCTGTGCAACCGTCAGATTACAGGCTTTTATGCATACAAAAAAGACACAAAAGAAGAGCATCATGGCACACCAGCTGGTGAGTCTTCCTTCTGTTATGAATTTAGGGTTTGATAACAGATAGTGAATTAAAAGAAAAGAGCATGAAAAGTATACTGTGCTTCTGGTAATGCAAGTATTGCAATACCACCATGTACCGACTCTATTCAACATTCTTGCTTGGTCTTGCATGGATCTGTGCTCTATCTGGTAAATTAAAATATAATTATTGAATATCAGAAATTATTAAAATGAAGAACATTTTATTAAATTAACAAAATAAGATTCATAACCACACACGAGCTCTGCCTGGCACCAGGTACCAGTTATGTCTGATGTGTATGGCTTCTGTACCCATACCAGTCATGACATTCAGTCAGATATTTGTAGTCGTCATCTCACAATAACATGATTATGTTCTCTTTATCTAGAGAGAATACTGGCAGCGAGCAACCCAGCAGTCTAGAAGAGAAGAACCGACCCCACACATTATTTGCTAGCGGGTCTCCAAGTCTGTCTAATGGGCCACCACAACACACCCGCCACCGCCAGCTCAGATGATGCCACCACTCCCTGCTGGAATGAATAAATGAGTGTTGAGAGCCTCCAGGTCGATCTGAGATGTTTGCTGAGAAGTCTGAATAGGGAAGTTTAAAAAGAGGTTTGTTCAAGTATTTTGTGATTCCTTTTGTGGTGTTTGATCAGAGATTTTGGGACTTGTATTCAGGTTTCACAATAGTGTAGTTTGTAAATCTTTCAGGATAAGACCAAAGCGGCTGTTCTAAATAAGTAAATCCTATACAAATAATTAGATTCACACTTCCTATGATTTACATTTATCTAAACATATTGTATATAATCTATATATGTGCTGCTAGCTGCTCTATTGGTAACGAGTGCTGAGGGAAATCGTTCCAATTAGCAAGCCACATTTACAATTAATTAAGTTACCAATTAATCACTATTCTTTCTTTGTTCCATGAGGGATTTTTAATTGCTTCCTCATAGTTATATGGTTCTTGCTCTTTTGAAATTGAGGTTAAAAAAGCTCTATGGTTTGAGGAGACATTTTTATAAGAAATAAAATTTTGAATAGGATATTGTACCTCATATGTGATAAAATCTCTTAACCTTGTTGAAGGTTGTGTTGTTCTTATTGATCTCCGCAAAGGCGTTTCTTCTATGATTTCTTCTTCACCACCAATTTGAGGAATTTCCTCTATTTCCCCCTCATTTTGTGAGATTTCTTCAATCTCATTCTCATTTTGTACCGGTGTACTATTTTCCTCCGGAAACCCATTTTGAGGTAGTATGAATATGTTTGGTGGTTCTTGGATGTTGATTTTATTATCAACATTTTTGTAATATGGCTCTTTTTCTAGAAAAGTTACATCTCTAGAAATGTAAAAAAATTTATTGATTGGATCATAGCATTTGTACCCATTTTTTGTGATGAATATCCCAAAAAAATGGCCTTAACCGAGGTATAATCAAATTTGTCTTGTTTAATTTTGTGTACATAGCATGTACAACCAAAAATGCGTAAATGACCAATATTGAGTTTTCGTTGGTAAATAATTTCCAATGGACTTTTATAATCTAAATTGGCACTTGGCAATCTATTTATTAAATAAGTGGCGGTGAGAACGGCATCCGACCAAAAAATCTTTGGTACATTATTTTGAAATAAAAGGACTCGGGTCATTTCAAGCAAGTGCCTATTTTTTCGTTCGGAAACACCATTTTGTTCGGGCGTATAGACACATGTTGTTTTATGTAAAATTCCTTTTTGTTTAAATAAATTTGAAAAATTTTGATTTATATACTCCGTTCCATTATCGGATCTAAATATTTTAATTTTTGCTTCATATTGATTTTCTATAAAATTATAAAAATCTTGAAAGTGAGAAAATACTTCACTTTTATTTTTTAGTAAATATAACCATGTTGCTTTAGAGAAATCATCTATAAAAGTGACAAAATATTTATATCCATTAAATGATTCAATTGGGGCGGGACCCCATACATCCGAATGAACTAATTCAAAAAGCTTCTCACTTTTGCTATTTGATAAATGAAATGGTAATCTAGTATGTTTTCCTAATTTACACGCTTCACAATTACTACAATCTAATTTTGAAAAATTACGAATATATTTTAGAATTTTATCGGAAGGATGCCCTAGTCTTTTATGCCAAAGAGTGTCTAAACTTTCTTGTCTTCTAATATTTAGATTAATTTTTTCATAATTTAAAAGGTAGAGTCCATTTTCTAAAAAACCTTCACCAATAATTTTTCCGGTTTTCCGATCCTTAAATATTACATCATTTGAAGAAAATTGCATTACAATTTAATTCTTGTGTTAGTTTTCTAATTGAAATTAAATTTGTAGAGAAACTATTTATATACAAAACATCTTTTATAGTTTTTGAAAAAAGATTGCATACTCCAATACCATCAATTTTGGTTTTCATACCATTTGCAACAAGAACATATTGGTCAGTTTTTAATAGGTCTAAATTGGTCAATAAATTTTTGTTGCAAAACATGTGGTCGGTTGCACCACTATCTAAGATTATTTGATTTTTTGAAGAAAAATTTATTGAGTTTAAAGCAATACCACTTATTTTTGGAATTTTTTGTTGGAGTAGCAACGTAGTTAGTTGTTGGAGCACTTGCCACAAAAGATCCGACTCTTCCTTCAGCGAGTTGCAATGACCCGCTTCATAAAAACTCTTGCTTTCTCCCCCTGAAATGGAGGCATCCATTTGTGGACGGAATGGAGAGAATTTTCTTTGGAAATTAAACCACTTTTCTTCTTTCTCTGTTGAGAACTTTCGTTCCCCTTTTTCAATTTCTCTATTCCCCATATCTTGTCTCAGATTTCTTTCCCTTCCCGCTGCCTTTTTTTTCTTTGGCCGGAGATGGGGATACAAGAACCAGCATCGGTCCCTATGATGCCCGACCTTCTTGCAGTTCGTGCATCTCTCCCCTGCTCCTTTGTCGCTAGGGTTTTGAGTTCCTACGGCAAGTGCATGGAAACCGTGTTCCTCGCTGGCGGCTCGTGGACCCCCCATGACACTTTGCCTTGAATCGGGTTGAGGTTTGTCTGAAATTTTTTTTTTCTGGTAATCTGTGATTTCTGGTAATCTGTGATTTTTGTACGAGGAATGACGAGAATCAGTGGGGATTTACTGATATTTTTCTGGTGAAAGATTGATTTTCTGGCACAGGCTGATTGTCTTTAGCGGTGATTTTTCTGGTTTTTTGGTATATTGTAGCAGTTCTGATTTGAGCCCCTTTTCTGGTATTTTCTGGTACTGTACCAGTTCAGATCTTGAGCCCCTCTTTTTTAAGGTGCTGCAGTTCTTAGTTATCTGCAGTCTTTTGTTGTTGTTTGCGGAATTTGTAACAGGATTACGTATATTGCTCTGATACCATGTTGGTTTTATTGAATTGAGACAGAGAAAGGAATGAATCAGAAAATTGGTATTATCATTCTATTTCTTATATTTTACAATCTCTTTCGTATGGTATATATATTCTCTTGAGGCTATTTTACCGTTAGTGATAACGGTAACATCATATTCCTATTTTATTTACAATTCTACCCTTATTCTTATTTTACATTTTTACCCTCTAATTTTCTAGTTATTCTCAACAAACATGATTATGTTCTCTTTATCTAGAGAGAATACTGGCAGCGAGCAACCCAGCAGTCTAGAAGAGAAGAACCGACCCCACACATTATTTGCTAGCGGGTCTCCAAGTCTGTCTAATGGGCCACCACAACACACCCACCACCGCCAGCTCAGATGATGCCACCACTCTCTGCTGGAATGAATAAATGAGTGTTGAGAGCCTCCAGGTCGATCTGAGATGTTTGCTGAGAAGTCTGAATAGGGAAGTTTAAAAAGAGGTTTGTTCAAGTATTTTGTGATTCCTTTTGTGGTGTTTGATCAGGGATTTTGGGACTTGTATTCAGGTTTCACAATAGTGTTGTTTGTAAATCTTTCAGGGTAAGACCAAAGCGGCTGTTCTAAATGAGTAAATCCTATACAAATAATTAGATTCACACTTCCTATGATTTACATTTATCTAAACATATTGTATAGAATCCATGTATGTGCTGCTAGCTGCTCTATTGGTAACGAGTGCTGAGGGAAATCGTTCCAATTAGCAATTAATTAAGTTACCAATGAATCACTATTCTCAGATATGGAACCACTTGAATGTATGATCTGACACGAAAGGAATTAACCAAGAAGGTAACTAAGCAGCTAGCTCTTCATGCACATGCTTTGTAACATCTGGCACTTGTAAATACAACAGTAAACTAATAAATGTACTGACATGTACAACTGTATACCAATAGCCTGGTACCAGGATACAGCACCTCTCATGCATCTCTAGGTACGTAGGTCATGGGATATAGCAAAAGGAGGCAACTCTAGCAGCTGGATGTACTTTGTTTTAATCACCCATTATGACCCTAATTAAATCTTATCAGGAATTTGTCCTTTTTAATTAAATAACTATTATAAGACACTGCCATCACACTGCAACAACTCCTGCAATATATGCAGCTTAATTATATTTGATTTTAATTAATTCTCTTGACTTTTCTTCTAATTAAGTATGTCAGTGCAAGCTAGACCTTCCATGCACCTTCCATGCACATTTTAATTAATACCCACTAAATGTACGCATGGGCGTGGATTTTGGTATCTCTGACCTTGGGACCAGAGTTATTATTATAATTTATTTCTTAGTAATTGATTGATGCCCGTAGGATCGAGGCATATGTATGTAGAGTAGAGACCAGAGTCTTGTGGTAAGCTGAGAGGTTGTAATTTTCAAGGTTCAACAATACAACAATTTATAATTAATTAGCAAAGGCGATTTAGGATCAAACAAAAAAGGCTTCAACACATGGAGGGGTGATTTAATTCATTTGGTAACAACAGATACCCAAAACTAATATTAAATTAGTTAAGTCAATGCACAATACAATTAGTTCAATAATTTTATACTAGCTAGCAACTAATTATAACCTAGCTTGGAGAAAATTTTGGTTTAACTGCGCATGCAAGTGCTTTGATTGTGTGGGTTCTTGAAAATTAAATTTGTTAAATTTGACTGTAATAAAATAAAATCTTTGTTGCAATTTGCGGGCCATATTACTATTACGTGCTCAAATGCCGACAGCAAATTAGTGGCCACCAAGGAGCAACAAATTCAATTCAACATTCATTGCTTCCTTCATTTTGTCTCTAATGCATGCATGCATGCATATAGAGTCTTGTGTAGAAATGACTACAATTTTTTTTGTATGATCATCATGAATTATATAATACATTAATATATACCACAATTCAACTTCAATCCAATAATTTGAAAAATCAATTGAAAGCTAATGATTATGCCTAATGCAAATGGAAACCAAATCACTTAATTGGAAAGGTACAAGTGGCCATTGCCTATAATAGAGGAAGGATTTTGAAAATAATTATTTTAACAATTATGACAGTAATTTTTTCAAAGAGAATTTTAAATAAAATTATAAATATAAATAAATTTATAGATATGTTATTAAATATATAAATAATGTAACAATTAAAATTCATACAACTTTAGCATTGTTTGATGGTACACTAAAAATAGTTAATTTGAGATTGTTAAATTTTTAGTCACTAGAGAAGGTATGGTGAAATATATATTATTTTTAGTCACTAGATTGTTAAATTTTGAGTCGATAGGTTTTTGTTACTATTATTTGTTCCAATTTCGTTGTAGTGATCACAGCGACAACTTAATGATTCAGGAAAAATTAAGCGGGCTAAAAAATTCATGATTCTGGAATATTTTAGATATAATTTGAGAATAATTCAGAATTATACATTGAAAGCAAAAAAAAATTCCCACAAAAGAGCAAAAACAAATGCAAAAAAATTTCCACGAATTAATACACGGATTGATTCGCCAACAACTCAAATCTGATTCGCGAATCTTGTTATTATGAGAGGCGGAACCAGACTTTCGAACTATGGAGTTAAATACACAATGGGAATCAATTATATAAAAAATTTCTATGAAGAATGAGATAAAATTTATAAGACCATAACATTCTACATTAAATTATATTAAAAATCATACAATATTTAAAAAAAACATTAAAAGTCAGTTGACCCCGTTCCTTTGACTTAGTTCAGCCTCTGTTTACTATGGTAGTGATGAGTGAATGACAAATTGTAGAAAGATATTTTGAAGGGTAGGTGTCCCCAAGACAAATATTTAATTTAAGTAGGGTTTATAATGCAAAAAGACTCCCTTCAGCCTTCAGGTTGAGGAAGCATATAAACCCCTGTTTTTGTCCCTTCAGGTTAAGTGATTCACCAATCACCATCCGTGCGCTTCAATATCGTCTCTATCTCCTCCTCCCTCTCTCCCTCTCTCTCTCTCTCTCTCTCTTCACTGACATCCCCAAGTTAGAATCTCCACTCTCTTCCCAATTCTTTCATTCCTTCACTTAAAAAGTAAAAAGATGGTGCCAGATAAGCCTTTGATGTTGAAAGACTACCTCGCACTTGACACAGAATCCAGCAACGTTGGTTTCCAATGCTATCCACGGATGGCTAATACCGGGCCAACAGTGCGCCACCTGTTAGATGTGGAGCTAGGTGGCAGCGGAACATTGGTTCGTTCAAGGTCGAGAAACAATACCCTCAACAAGATCTCGTCAGCGATTAAATTCAGGTTTTTCCAAAAGCAGGAGAGTTTTCTTTCCAGAAACTTATCTAGAAAACTTAAAGGAAGCTTCTGGCGAAGGAGGTGGCAACAAGAGAAGGAGGATATGGAATTGGAGAGAAGATCGTTCGATTATCCCTCGCCAGTGGTGAGCAGCTTTCGGAGCTGGTTAGAGATGGGAAATGCATCCGATTTCGTATCAGGATCCGGATCCGAATCGCCTCTGCCCAGCAGGAAGGAGATCCGAGAAGATAAAAAGGTTAGTTAGTTAGTTAGTTCCTTCATAATTTTATTAAATAATTACATATATAATAATTGATGCGACACTTTAAATTTTATTAAATAGTTAATTACTCAAAACAGTGTAAACATTTATGTTTGAATAGTTGGAATTAATTTTTTCCTACAGCTGTCTAAAATTGTCCGGGCGCCGCGGGTTGCAGCTTTCTCGTTTGACCACTATTTAATAATAAAATTTAAATTGGTCTTGTTTTTATCAAAAAAGAGGGGGAAGAAAAGAAATTCATTTATATTATATTATTATTAAGGGTACAGTAACAGACTAACAGTAGTCTACAAGCTCTGATTGCAAGGTAAAAAGGCATCTTTTCAACGGGAATTGGAATTTAAACATACTAATAATTTAAACGGCATTTTGTTTTTCCAGGATTTTTTTTAAAAACCGTAAATAAAATAATTAAATCTACGAAACCAACATGATGACTGCAAGATTTACAAAAATCATCAGAACCGAGATGCCAATTCGGTCCCAATTCGGTCCCAACGATTTTTTTTTCACCGGTTGTAGAAAAAGCGTCACAGAAAATCAAAAAACAAGCCAGACCGAACTGCCAATTCGGTCCAGAGGTTTTTTTTAGCCTGGACCGAATTGGCAATTCGGTCCAGTTTTTTTTTTTTTTTTTTTTTAGAGATGAGCAAAATTTGACATATATTAGCATATTCATACTAAAGTTACAACAACAATTTTTTTCATTTTCAAAGTCCAAATCGTCGATCCAAACCGTTCAACATGATCTCCACAATAAAATGTGCTTGCAGATCAAATTTTACATTTTTTGGAATTTGTTTACTATTTATTAAGTATTTTACAAAAAATAGTCATATTCAGACCATTGAATTTTGTACCCATCTTAATAAATAGTAAAAAAATTCAAAAAAATGTAAAATTTGATTTGCAATCACATTTTATTTAGATAATCATGTTGAACGGTTTGGATCGACGATTTGTCTCTTAAAAATTTAATTTTCAGTGTTAGATTTGTCTCTTAAAAAAAAAAAAAAAAACTGGACCGAATTGCCAATTCGGTCCGGAGAAAAAAAATCCTTCGGACCGAATTGGCAATTCGGTCCAGGCCTGTTCGGAGCCACACGATCTAATATTGATTTGTTGTGAAAAAGAGGGGACCGAATTGCCAATTCGGTCCGGAGAAAAAAAAATCGTTGGGACCGAATTGGCATCTCGGTTCTGATGGTGAGCTTATCGATTAGGTGGATGATTATTGCAAATGAAAAAGGTGGTTGGAAATATAAATAACACAATAACTTTTCAAGTGTTTTGTTTTCTAGTGACAACAAGCTCAGCTTTTATCTGAAAATGTGAACCAGAGTGGTACACGTGGCACATAAATTCAAATTGGTCCAGTTGTCATTCTCCTATTTAAACTTCAGCTTTCTCCAAATTCGATAACTTGTAATTAGAAAATTCATCTTGCACTTTTTGGTGGGTTTATATGCATATTTTTAATTTGTAATCTGTTCAGATAAATCCAAGAGAACCCACTCGTGCTAACAAAAAGTTTATTAACATGCATTATTGAAGCAACTTCACCTTTTAGTACATTATCATTAATTGTATTTTTCTTTTTTCTTTTGAAGATTGAGGAGAAAGAATACCCAAATCCAAACCCAATGGAGCAGTGCCTAGATGTAGAGAAGGAACAGCTGAGTCCGGTGTCAGTAATGGATTTCCCATTTGATGAAGAAGAAGAAGAGGAGGAGGAGGAGGAGGAGGATGTCACAGTAACCAGTAGCTCACCTCCTTTCCACAGGAGCACAGCCAATCATATAGAGAGTGCGTAATCTCCAACCATATCTCTTTTATTATTCACATTATCCTAACGAACTACTTAGTTTGAAACTATGAGAATATGTGCTTTCAATTATAGTATAATAATAATAATAAGTTGCCTTTGCTTCAAGCTAACGGCTCTCATAATGCATATTTCTTCAAAAAAAACAGTTGAGGTAGAATGGTAGATGGTATCCTCCCATCTCCTCAACACACAATGATAGTGACATATGAAATAGAAACACATTGAATTTAACATATATTTATTAATATTTTTACTTCTGAAAATCAACAATAATGTTGACATTTTGACATAATTTACTTATGCTGACAAAAAAAAAAAAAAGGTTAGTTGCATCACAAATTCGCAACAAAAGCTGATCAAAATTCTAATATAACACCATTATATTTACTATTTATTAATTTAATGTTATTAGATGTATTATTAGAAAAGACTAACTAACAATTAGTGCAGCATTAATTAGTTACTAAATCTAGCATTAAGGGCGTGTGCATGGGATCTGTTATTTGCATTATGAGTTGGGCCGTGGGACCTATATATGGGCCCGAGTGTTGAGGCCCGAATAGTGTATAGATGATAACTGTTTCAACTGCTTTATTCCAGTTGGCCTTCTTAAGTAATTAAGACTTTTGTTCCTTTTGGGAAGGGAGGACCCCAATTAGATTTCTAAATATTTTCTGCTAAACCAAACCTTTACCTACTCCACTGTTACATGCTTTCTCATAATCACTAAGCTCTCTGAAAATTTTGATATATATAAACTATTTGAGTATAGAGGTGTGCTATCATACTCTGGAAAGTAAAGAGGATATTTTACTTCCCGCTTATAACTTTATTTTCAAAGTTCAAAAAGTTGATTCGAACCTTTCAACATAATCTTCGTATTAAAATGTGCTTGGAGACCAAATTTTACATTTTTTTGAATTATTTACTATTTTTTTAGAATTTTTGAAAATCACAGCTTTTTATTAAATAAAATAAAAATTCTAAAAAAATAGTAAAAAAATTTTCAAAAAATGTAAAATTTGGTCTCCAAGCACATTTCAATATGAAGATTATGTTGAGAAGTTCGGATCGACTTTTTGAACTTTAAAAATAGAGATATGAGCGGGAAGTAAAACACCCTCTTTACATTCCAAAGCATCGTAGCATCACTCTTGAGTATATATCTATTATATTATACTAAATATTGAAATATTAATGATAGTTTCCCATGCTTTTGTTATCAAAATTAGCTATTCGAGACTATTTATCCCTCTCTTATTTTGGAACACAAGATATTACTTGAGAAATTTATAGTGTATCTATTTTATTGAGTACATTTATTTTCTTTACCGTTTGAAAAAAAATATAACTTGAAATTATTTTTTCTTTAATATTCTTTATTAAATCTTTCTTAAACACTAAATTGTTAAAATGCAGGAACAGATCTACACATAGTGCAGAAGTGTAGGCGATTTGATAACATTGATGAGATCAAACCTGTAGATCTCGAAGAGGAGTTCAGTGCTGTGGAATCTAGATGCTACAGTACTTTATACAACATGGATGAAACTGAAATAGCATGGGATCTACTGGTACAGCTAGGCTCAGTAGAAAATTTCGAAAAACTTCTATTAGATTTTTTTACAGAAGGCCTATCAAGTAATGTGCAGCAGATGAAACTGTTAAATGAGGCGAGGGATTGGGTCGATAACGAGGGATGGCGATGGGAGTTGCGAGAACGTTGTGGGGAGTTGGAATTACGTGAAATGGAAAAGAACGGAAAGTGGAGATGCTTTGAGAGGGAACAACCGGAGGTATGTATCAATTTGGAAAGCATCATTTTGGAAGCACTGGTACAAGAATTGGTAGATGATATTATTGTAGAGTGTTGAGATAATTAATTATCAGAAGGAAGGAGCATGTTAACTGTTAGGTTAACAAAATATATAAATTGTGCCTATATAAATAGTAGGATCACCTTAGTTTATGTAAGAAGAAATTTGTCCAGCATATATAGAGAATCAAATCAAGTTTGCACAATATAAGTAATAGATAAACAATTAAGTTCATCAGAAAGATAAACAAGTTCTTTTTCCGTTATATAATTGGAACATTTGAACTAATAGATGGTTTAAATGAATGATGAAGCAATGCTGCCATCACAATTAATCCAAGTCATTCTTTCCTTTTGTTCTATCCTTTTCTTTGCATTCCAATTATATCTTAAGAGCTGATATTTATGCAACATTTTTTTTAGCAAAGTTAAGATGTGAAGCCCACCAAACTAGTTGGTTATACATAAAAGTTTCTCATTTGAATTTTAAACCTGCGATCTCTTACACATAAGATATTGTATTTGTCACTAAACAAACTACCTGTTCTTAAATCATTGTTTGGTTGTTTATCAAATAACACATTGTAACTCTTCATTAATATGTTGATTTAGTTTAGTAAAGACTATATCCGATTAACATCAAGAAAGATCTCTCAATGAGATTAGATCTTTTTAAATATTCTTAAATTAAATATTTTCATATTTAAATTCTACTTTTCATAAGCAAGACCTTAATGATATAATCATATACTAAATATAATAATTGAAATATATTTGGATTATAATGATTAAAGTTTATTTTTCATAGCTTTTTTTCTTCTAATTTTAAATTGGAACATTTCATCAGTTTATTATCAAAATTTGTCAAATTTTACCTAATTTTGAGTGGGAAAAGTTCAAAACAAACTAGAAGCAAACATTATACGTGTAAACAAAGAGGATGATTCAAATGTGAAAATTAAAATATATAAAAAACAAAATGAAGTTAGGCTAGTTATAATAGTTATAAAAGGGCAAATCTTTCATAAGACATCACTTCACTTCATCTTATTGTTAAACAATCCTAAGAATTATTTAGCCAAATTTTGATTTCGATGATACTCTTTAGTGAATGTATTGATCAAGTTTCGAACTACAAAATTATTTTAGTCAAACTCAACTTATCTTATTTGATTCAATGAAAAAACCAGACAAAATCAAATTAAAAAGAAGAGGAGAGTTCAAATGTTTTGTGTATTTCATTTCTCATCGTGTCTCACATTCTTTATCTCTGTTTTTGAAGTCCAAACAGTCGATATGAACCGCTCAATATGATTTTTATACTAAAATGTGCTTGAATCATGTCAAAAAATTCCAAAGAAAAAAAAACATAACATTTAGTCTCTGGACACATTTCAATACGAAGATCGTGTTAAGTGGTTCCGATCGACTGATTGGACTTTGATGATGAAAATAAAAAAATGTGAGACACAATTAGATATGAAAAATACGAGGCATACTAATGGGTCAAGGCCCATCAATAAATAAACATAGATGATTCTATAACAGGGACACTTGGACGGTTGGACCTGGCCTATTTTGCCATGTTTTGTAACAGGGACAAAGTTTCAGCCCAACATAATCAAGAGGAGGGTTCCAATGCTTCATACCTTTCATATCTCATCATACCTCATGTTTTATATCTTTATTTTCAAAGTTTAAATTATCGATCGGAACCGTTCAACATGATATCCATACTAAAATATGGTTGGGGAGAAAAATTTTTAAGATGGGTAGAAAATTACTGTTTTTTGAACGGTTCAAAAACAGTGATTTTGTACCTATCTTAAAAAATAGTAAAAAAATTTCAAAAATTATAAAATTTCATCCCTAAACATATTTTAGTGTGCATATCATGCTGAGCGGTTCGGATCTACAGTTTGAACTTTGAAAACGAAGATATAAAATATGAGGTATGATGAGATATGAAAAGTACGAGGTATTGGAACCCTCCTCCATAATCAAATACCAAGAGAAATTTAGCAGGTGAAGAGAGTGACAATAAAAATAAGAGTTGCATGATATATCATGTATGTTTTGCTTAATCTGTAGTTTATATATTTTATAAATTAGATGAATGATAAAATGCTAATTATAATTTGTCTTGTATAGAAATAAATTTAAAAAATAGTTACTAAGAAAATTTATTTTTATCTTTCTAATATAAGTGCATTTGTTAGAGCACATATCTTTTAATATTATAATAAAAATTCAGAGAAAATCAAATATATCTAATATAAATGCATTTGTTAAGTACATAAATTTGGTTCACTACTCACTGTACAGGATTTTCTGATACAAGATCCACTAGCTATCAAAACTCAAAATTCTATAATTTTAAGCAATTTCATTTTATAAAATGGGAATTAAACAGTCCATTAAGTTGGTTATTTTAATAATAGTAAAAAATAATTTATATTTTTAAAATTTTAAGTTGTGAACTTGTGATCTATATATGATATTAATTAAAAATGATGGAACTTTGTTACACGTTTCATCGTTCATTAAGCGAATTAAAACTTATAATTATTATTTATGTTTCATGACATTTGATGGAATATCAAATAATGTAAACCTTGCTGACAACTAATTCAAGTCCAACGATAATTTTTCTTTTTATTTTTCTTTAATTTTTTAAATTGATAGAAATATATTGTTAATAACGCCAAAATATTCATTGTCATTGGTTTCCAATCCTTTATTATATATCTAGCTAAATAATTTCTTTTAAAGAAATATTGCCAATTAAACATAAATGTTTGATCGAATAATACTAGAATCAAGGATAACAATTCCATTAGGATATTGGTGAAAAAAAAATTATCTAATTTTACAAACTTACGTAGCAATTTTGCAAATTAATTTTATAATGGTTCGAGTAATGTGTTAGGAAGTTCAACATAGCGTGTGTTATGTAACTCATATGAAAAATATATTTCGGTTAATATGAGTTTGCATTTTTAGCATTTTGATACATGAGTTTCAAAGTTAAGGTATTTATAAATAATTATTCAATTGGAACAAATGATCAATTAGTAAAAATTCATTTTGATTCGTACATATTCTAATATAAACGAATGTGTATTAATTCGGTCATAATCCAATTTCTTGAAGCCTACATCTTTATCTGAACAGCAAAATGTCAACGGAAAGGTGAAGTGTTTTCATGTCTATATACCACATTCTGCAGGATTTTTTTAAAAACATAATTAAAAAAAATGTTTTTACCAAACCAACATGATTACTTTTGTTTTTACAAAAATCATAAGAACCGAATTGCCAATTTGGTCCGCTTGGTTTTTTTTTTGAGACCGAATTGGCAATTCGGTCCCTGTTGATTTCACAAATTTTCAAAAAGACAGCGACAAAAAATTCGAAAAAAAAATCCGGACCGAATTACCAATTCGGTCCCCACTTTTTTTTTTAGGAGTTGCTTAATAAATATCATTATTGTAAATTTAGTTAAGAAAACATTTAACAAGTCACATGTTAAGAACAATTTAAATTATGATTGGTTAATTGAAATGATAATATGATAAATTAGATTCTTTAATAAAATGATAATGTGGTCAATTGAAAATTAATGTAATTATATTTCCGTACTTTTCATTCTTTAATGTATTTTTTTCTAGACTATTTAATTTAATTTATGCTTATATGAAATTAATTATTTATGGACAAACTGGAAAGTCGGAGGAGAAAAACCTAAATTCATAAGCAAGTAATAGGTTAAAGGTACATTACTTATTAATGCTGCAAACGAACTGAACCGAATCGAACTTACCTCCAATTTGAGTTTGGTTTGAATTAATTTCGAACTAAGTTTGGTTTGAATTAATTTTGAACGAACTTAATTTCGAACGAACTCAATTTCGAATCGAATTTTTTACGAACTCAATTTCGAACTTTTACGAACTTTGTTATGACTTACGAATGATGACTTATGGCTGGGCTATAGTTCGAAATTACAGCACTTCAATAAAAACTCAGGCATTTTGAATATTAATTACACAGTACACCAAAGTTTATATCAAAGTTCATTACAAATATCAAAATTTATATCAAACATCAAAGTTTAGTACAATCAATCAAAGTTCAGTACAATCACATAATCTATAGTTTTCCAATTAGCCAACAGGAGCAACATCACCAAAGTTTTTAAATATCCAAAGTATTCAAAGTATAATTTAAATATCAATAGAAGTACAGAACAATCACCAAAGTCTTAGAATTATTATAAACTCAAATATTATCCTAAATAAAACATTAAAGTTCATTATCAACGAAAATTAACAGTTCACGTTTGAGTTAATTTCGAACTAAGTTTGGTTTGCGAACCTATTTCGAACAAACTAGGTCCAGTTTGAGTTTGGTTTGAATTAATTTCGAACGAACTCAATTTCGAATCGAATTTTTTACGAACTTTTTTGAATCAAACTCGAATCGAATTACGAACTACGAATTTTTTGTGCAGCCTTACTTATTATTGATAACAAGGTGAAATAGCTAAATTCAATTTTCTCCAGTTTAACTTATTTGAGTAAATAGTCTAGAAATTAAATAGTTAAGCAGAAATTAAATTAAATGATCTATAAAAATAAAAAAATACAGTAAAGAATGAAAAGTACATAAATATAATTACATGTGATGTGATAAAATTCTTATAATTGTTAAAAATAGGAATACGAAATTTTAAAAACGAATAAACTAGATAGAATGTCTATGTTAAAAAAATATGTAAATTAAAAATATTTTATAAAATAAGTTAATACTATGTATTTTAATAATTTTTAAAATGATCTATATTGGAAAGATTCCACGTAAAAGCTAATATTATGCTTTTTGTTATTTAAGCAAATAAAATTTTATGCTAGAATTTTTAATTCTAATCAGTTATACACAAAAAAAGGTAAAAATAATTCAAAACATGAATGAAATTATAGTTGTATTTTTCTATTTAAACAAAGAATAACGAAAAGTAAATAGGAAGAAGTGGGAGGGAAGGAAAGAGAGGAGAAAAGTAGAGTCCACAAGGGTATTTTGTTAAGAATTTTGAGAGGAGGGTATTTTGTTCTATGTTTTGAAAAAAGAGGGCACAATGTAAAATTTTCCTATTTAATTGTCTTTCGATTTCAAATTCAATTTGACCTATATCGTTATGATATATGATACACAAGTGAGAAATTCAACCAAATCCTAAAAATAAAATAAAAAAATAAAAAAAAAGTTGGGACCGAATTGTCAATTCGGTCCGGACTAAAAAAGCTCTAGACCGAATTGGCAATTCGGTCCCTAGGCATTACACAAACAGCAACACAGTTTTCTGTAAAAGTTTGTGAAATCAACAGGGACCAAAATTATGGTTTTTGTAAAAAAAAAAAAATAATCATGTTGGTTTGGTAAAAATATTTTTTTTAATTATGTTTTAAAAAAAAATCCCATTCTGCATGTGTATTAATTTGAAATAGTTTTTAAGTCAACGATTCATAATATACCAGCATGTTGCCAATTAATATTTGCATATATAATTAACCAATGACAAACTAACGGTAATTTAGAAATCATTTTTAATTATAATTTAGAGTGGAACTAAGTTGTTCCTAAGTTCGTCAAGTTATTTGTGAACTCAACTCTAAAATCTATCGGATTGGCTTTAAATAAAGAATCTGAACTGGTGAAATCCGTCTACCTTATAAGTGATGCATCTACATGTGAAAATTTTAAATTTTCAAATTAATTTTGTATAGAGTCAAGTGGTCAAAAAAGGTTAAAAAAAATGCATGCATTGAAATTAATTTATAAACCTTCTAATTTTGATTGCTTGACTTTATACTAAATTAATTCAAAAATTTATAATTTTCACTTGTAGACGTATCACTCGTAAGGTAAACGGATTTCAACAATTCGGATTCATCATTTGAAGCCAATCCGATAAATTTTAGAGTTGAGTTCACAAAGAGACTTGGTGAACTCAGGAACACCTAGTTCTAGTCTATAATTTATACAAATTTGATTGTAAAACATATTTGTGCTTGTTTGTTAACTTTCCGCTTTTTTTATTAATACCCCTAAAAAAACAAAATATCAAATCTACCCTCAATCTCAATTTTTTACTGAAAATACCCGGACCGCCCCCCTGCGGGGCGGTTTGATAGTTTTTTTTTTTTAGAGACAATATGAATATCAAGATGCTGAATTCTAACAGAATTTTTTTTGAAATATTTGTTAGATAACTTCTTTTAAGCATATTTATACTAAAATACGCCAAATTACTTGAAATAATGTTAAATTACGTTGAATTACACTAAATTACTTTAAATTACGCTAAACTCTAAACCCTAAACTCTTATTTTGGACAATTTCTAAAAACCTAAACCCTAAACCCTAAAAATTACCGTACATTAAATGATTTACAATTTTCACATAACATATTTATAAAAATTAGTGATATTTAAAATAAACCCTAAACCCTAAATCCTAATTTCTAAACTCTAGTTTCTGAGATTTTTATTAATAAATATACCCAAGTTAGCTGGGTTTTTTGTTAGATTACTTCTTTTGATGTATAATTAGCATATTTATACTAAAATACGTTAAAATTGCTTGAAATTATGTTAAATTACACTGAATAACACTAAATTACGTTAAATTACGCTAAATTATATTAAATTACGCTAAAATACGATAAATTAAGCTAAATTACATATGAATAGGGACGATATCTTCACCGAAAAGGCGAAAAATAATGACGAAACTTCAAACGGCTATAAAACGGCGCTCAAGTGTCCGATTTCAGCAAATGACCACTTTTCGGAAAGCTTGCAAAAACACGCATGCGTTAGTGTTAGCAATGCCGGATTTCAAAATTCGAAATTGTCAAAAAATAAAGGGAAGAGCCTCAAAACTTGAGTTGAAGTTTCCGATTAAGATTTTCATTTCTATTATTAAATCTAAGTAGCTCAGTAAATTAGTTACATAATGAACTTGTAGAATACCAAATTTTACTATTTTCGGAATTTTTTTACTATTTTTTATGATTCAAGAAAGATGGCACAAAATCGATCTACTTTAGCGTAATTTTGCATAGTTTAGCGTAATTACCGTATTTCAGCATAATTAGCGAAGTTATTGTAATTTAGCGTAATTTAACGTAATTAGTGTAATTCAATGTAATGTAACATAATTTCAAGTAATTTAGCGTATTTTGGTATAAATATGCTTCACCGACACTATTAGAATGCCATCATTTGATCGAAATGATTGGGATTAGAGCATTATTGGAACTAATGAAATAATTTGATCAAAGCAGTTCCGTATGAACAATACTAAAATTAAATGACAGAAATAGAGTCAGGGGCTACTGTTGTACCTCCCAAAAGATAAATCATTATTAAACTATTTAAGTATTTCTTTTGGGAGGTACAACAGTAGCCCCTGACTCTATTTCTGTCATTTAATTTGCCTCCTTTAACACAAGATAAATCATTATTAAACTATTTAAGTATTTCTTTTGGGAGGTACAACAGTAGCCCCTGACTCTATTTCTGTCATTTAATTTTAGTATTGTTCATACGGAACTGCTTTGATCAAATTATTTCATTAGTTCCAATAATGCTCTAATCCCAATCATTTCGATCAAATGATGGCATTCTAATAGTGTCGGTGAAGCATATTTATACTAAAATATGCTAAATTACTTGAAATTATGTTAAATTACGTGGAATTACACTGGAATACGGTAAATTACACTAAACTCTTATTTTGAACAATTTCTAAAACCCTAAATCCTAAAAATTACCGTACATTAAATGATTTTAAAAGAAACCCTAAACCCTAAAAATTAGTGATATTCAAAAGAAACCCTAAACCCTAAACTCTAATTTCTAAACCCTAGTTTCCGACATTTTTATTAATAAATATACCCACGTTAGCTGGGTTTTTTGTTAGATTACTTCTTTTGATGTATAATTATCATATTTATACTAAAATACGCTAAATAACTTGAAATTATGTTAAATTACGCTGAATAACACTAAATTACGTTAAATTATGCTAAATTACATTAAGTTACGCTAAAATAGGGTAAATTACGCTAAATTACATATGAATATGAACGATATCTTCACTGAAAAGGCGGAAAACAACGATGAAACTTCAAACGGTCATAAAACGGCGCTCGAGTGTCCGATTTTAGCAAATGATCACTTTTCGGAAAGCTTGCGAAAATACGCATGCGTCCATGCTAGCAATGCTAGAGTTCAAAATTCAAAATTGCCAAAAAACAGAGGGAAGAGCCTCAAAACTTGAGTTGAAGTCTCCGATTAATATTTTTATTTCTATTATTCAATCTAAATAGCTCAGTAAATTAGTTAAATAATGAACTTATAGAATACCAAATTTTATTATTTTTGGAATTTTTTTACAATTTTTTATGATTAATAAAAGATGGCACAAAATTGGTCTACTTTAGCGTAATTTTGCGTAGTTTAGCGTAATTTACCGTATTTCAGCATAATTAGCGAAGTTGTTGTAATTTAGCGTAATTTACCGTATTTCAGTGTAATTCAACGTAATTTAACATAATTTCAAGTAATTTAGCGTATTTTAGTATAAATATGCTAATTATATATCAAAAAAAGTAATCTAACAAATATTTCAAAAAAATCCGAATTTTTAGCATTAAAATTCAGCATCTTGATATTCATATTGTTTCTAAAAAAAATTTAAAAAAATAAAAAAAATAAAACAATAGCAGACCGCCCCACCCGTGGGGCGGTCTGCTATTTTTAGTGGACCGCCTCCTAGTGGGGCGGTTAGGGCATTTTTAGTAAAATTTTTGGATCGAGGACAGATTTGATATTTTCTTTTTTGTTGGGGTATTAATAAAAATGTCGGCAACAGTAGCCCCTGACTCTATTTCTGTCATTTAATTTTAGTATTGTTCATACGGAACTGCTTTGATCAAATTATTTCAATAGTTCCAATAATAAATATTTCCAATCATTTCGATCAAATGATGGCATGCTAATAGTGTCGGTGAAGCTGCCAGGGTCATAAGATATTTTTGTTAATATATCATTCAAATTAACCATAATGTGATGTCACATTTCCTCTGTATTTAATACCTAGAGGTATTTGATTGAATCAAATGTAATACTTTAGAAAATTATAATATCATATTTTATGATGAGTGCCTTTTCAATCGAAAAGAAAATAACATATCATGAGGTTCTTTTCAAAATAATAATACATTTTTGTCCCTAAACTAATAATATTTACAATAATACGACCAATCTTAGACTTTCTATACATAAAAAATTCATACATTCTTACCATCTAATTGCTTCATTGTACAAAATCCTGCAAATACAAATAAATGCTTTGGGGAGTATATATATCAACAGGAGCGGACCCGGAGTGTTTCAGGGGGCGGCTGTTCCTTCTGGATTTTGAGTTTTAGTGGAGATTTATCGGTTTCGACCGACTTTGCCTCCTCTGAATTTTTTTTGCCCCCTCTAGACGTTTAATTTGTAATTCGGGTTAAAATTGAAATAAATATATTGAATTTTGATTGGTAATTAGAATTATAAGTGAGAGCATCATATTACAAGTCAAAACATTGAAAAGTATAAGTTAAAGCATTGTTTTTTATCGAGTATCAAATTAGTTAATGGATTTAAATCCGATTCGATATTCTTTTGCCCCCCCTGACGAAAATCCTGAATCCGCTCCTGTATATCAAGCCCTTTTTCTTAGTTTGGTATTTAAAAAAAATTACTACTTCAATAAACTATATATCACCATTTCTAGTCAAACATACTATGCACATGAAATCTCCCGACATTTTTATTAATATCCAAAGTTAATTAGAAATTAATATTTATGTCCATACGGGAATGCATGTAAAGGACACCTTCTACAAGTTAAATGCATGGTTTGTTGAACGGCGTGTTAAAGCTCTCGAATTATTGATCATGAATCAAACGTTATCAACAAGGGTGGAGGGAAAACTAAGGAAACATAGGGAGAAAGGTTCAGTTATGAAAGTTGTCCCTTACGGGGATAACATATTGGAATTCAAAGTGCACTGTCCAAGTGAGTACGCTCCAACCGGCTGTAGACCGGATTGGACTATGAGTTGTGAAAAGGATGTTCAAGTGTTGTTATTTTTGGACCTAACAATACTGTAACATGTACTTGCCAAGGAATCCAATTAGCTCACCTACCTTGTTCTCATGTTATGGCGGTGTGCCGAGAGAGAAACTTCTCTGAGGATGATTATGTCGCAGACATGTACCGTACCGACTACCTTGCGAGTACTTGGGATTCATCTTTCTATCCATATCCCAACCAGCATGCATGGCCGGCCTATGTTGGGGCTAGAATCATGCCCGCAAAGGGGTGGATCAGGTTAGGGAGAAGACCCCACAAGCGTGCTGTAATGACCATAGACCAGATGCAAGGTAGGCGAATAGGACATCAAGCTCGCCGTTCAATTTCTGACAGGCAGCGAGCAGGTACATTTGATTTTATATTTTATTTTATATTTTACGATTTCAATATGATACCATGTTTGTTGAACTGGAATGTAATACAGATGCCATTAGCGAAGCCAATGAAAGAGAAAATGCTAGAATTGTTGCTGAGGCAATCGGTAGTAGCCAGCGCACTCATGAAAGCCCAGGAACCGGTAGTAGCCATGGAGAGACATCCGGTAGTGTCGCACAAACATCTACAAGTAGACCCAGAACTCGTCTACTAAGTTTGTTCGGACGTCGTCGCTGATTACCAAGTTTTGTTAAATTATGTTGTGAACTATTTTAGATGTATGTTGTGACCTATTTTAATTGGTAGTTTGTGAACTATTTAATTTTTTATTTACCTCGATTATTTTATATGCTTCAGTTTTGTTATTTTCATTACTTAATTACATACACAAAAATTGACAACATAAAATATAAACAAACACAAAATTGATGAAATAAAGTCTACAACATACATTCTTAATAAGTCTACAACATAAATTCTTAATAAGTAATCTACTTCTTACAACGAGTCTTGAAAGTACATGGAACAAGTCATCATTGGATTTTGCCGGATCTTGTCACACCCCGGACACAGGGGGTCGCGCAGTTCCCGCCGTGAGTATACGGTTGTCCGTATATTCACAAGGCGTGTACGATACAATATACTCAATCAACACATTCCAATACACACGCATTTCATATAATTCAATTTAAAACACATCTGGTTCAATACAAGGTTATATAACAATTAACCGTATACAGTTACGAATACATAATCAAAATGGCCAACTAGTGTTTGGCATAACCTATAACTTGGCTTCTATTCACGAGTCGATCCCGAGACCCGCGTCACTCGCGTTTACCTGCACACATTTAATCCAAAGGAAAAGAATTCCCCGAGGGGTAGGGTGAGAAAACATATCACATGTTAACTCAGTGCGGAATTTATAGGGCTACTGGATTCGTAAGAAATCCATCACCAGAACTAAATACACTAGCTGTAGTTTATTAATTCAGCTATTCAACAGTTGTAATAAATGCACAAGTGTGGAAACAAATGTAACGGATTTCAATTTATATCACAACAAAACGATCAACAAGCTTTCAGAATAATTTGGTTTCACAGATATACTTTTATAAGTCCGGTTAGAAGGTATAGACGACAACTATCTATTACCCCAGGCTTAACGATGCTATGTTCTGGTTTCAAGTCACACAATCTCATCATTTCAACAATTCAATTTCATACCAGCATATTCCGCGAATATGCGAATAGAACATCATTTCTTTCCAAAAGAAATCACAACATTTTCACAGAAATCACAACACTGAACCCACAGTCTACCTAAAATTTCACTGCACAACCCTCCCCAACCGGTACTGGGTTAAATAGGGCCATTCCCCAGATGTACATAAGGTTCCTGGATGAAAGTTTGGTAGCGAACCAAACTTTCCACGATGAAGCTCACAATGATACTCACTATCATTCATTTTTAATTCAAGTCATACTGTGGTTCAACTCACTTTTCAACACGATAGATCGACAATCGATAAACCATACCAACATGCAAATCATAACAGTTATACAATTCAATTACCTAATATCATAAGTAATGCAATGCGACAACAATGCTTTCAATCAGAGATTCAACATGCAATGCACAGTTCATTCAAATCCAACGATCATTATAACTATAATAGTATGCATCGTTATTTAGTTCTACGAAATAAATCCCAAAACAAATCCCGTGAACCCCCGCACCTGTTTATGTAGGGCACGTAGAGGATTCGTGATCTCGAGACTTGTCAAGCTCGTCTATTCCACTACACGTGCTCGTACGAATCTATTTACAAGTCAATTGATTAAATTCCGGTACTTTTACCATTTAAACCCTACTATTGGTATATATTTCATTTTGTTAGGGTTTAGGTCACGTAGAGTCTCAGTTCGGTTTCGGTACCAAGAAATCAAGTCACAAGTACACCAAGGTACTCTAAGGTACAATTCGAGTCAGATTGAAGTCAATTCGAGAGAACGGTACCAAAACCTAGTTCAATTCCGAAAAATTTCCCAATCGGAAATTCGGTTACAAATTGGAACACGAAATCAACCAAGAAACACTTAAGAATCAATAAGGACATAGCACAATCAATTTGGTGCAATTCTACGGGTTTTCATCGAAAACTTCGAAAACACGAAAGCTCGAATCGAGAGAGAAATAGAAATGAAACTTACCAACAGAAGGAAACAAGGGGCGAGGAATGGGTTCCTCTTTCGATATCTCCGTTTTCGGACGATTTCGTCTTCGGCTTTCTCTCTCTCTCACTCTCTCACTATCTCTCTCTCTCTCTCTCTTTGGCGGCACAGAAAAGAAGAAGGGGAAAAGAGAAGGGGAAAGAAAGGAAAAGAGAGAGAAATATACATATGACGACTGGGCCCCACTTGTTTTAATTGAAATTTTGCAAAAACAACCCTCAGTCGGCGAGTGCGGATGGGTCCATCCGCACTGCGGGTTAGTTGACCCGCACTGGTCATTCGTTTTCACACTCAAAACTCTGCATTTCGCTTAATGCGGGTGACAGTGCGGATGGCCATCCGCACTGCGGGTGGTCTCTGTGATCCGAAATTTGGCTAAGTTATTCAGTGCGGATGGGTCCACCCGCACTGCTTCTCAGTGCGGACGCACTAGGCTCGGGAAAAATGGCTTGGCGCTGGAAAATCGACTAAGTACCCAGTGCGGGTGGATGGAACCGCACTGCGGGTGGGTTCATCCGCACTGGGCTCTGTTTTCACCATTTTTCGTCGTTTCCCGCGACGAAAAGTCAAATAATCGTATATTTATTGTTCTCTATCCACAACACACATTTCATATACACGTATATCTATTTTATTCGATTTAACCACATAATAATTTATAGAATTCAAATTCTGAAAATTCACGGTGTTACATTTCTCCCCCACTTAAAATGAAGTTCAATCCTTTGAACTTAAACACGTACCTGATTTTCGAATAACTCAGGATATTGCTCGCGAATCTTCGCTTCCAGCTCCCACGTTGCCTCTTTTTCCGAGTGTCGTCCCCATTGCACTAACACAACTGCAATCGTCCGGTTTCTCAACTTTTGCTCTTTCCGGTCTAGTATTCGCATTGGTCCTTCGTTATAATTCAAGTTCTCGTCGAGGTATAGGTCGGAATGATCGATGCAATGAGATGGGTCTCGCACATATTTCCGAAGCTGTGACACGTGAAACACCGGATGAACTCGGCTCAAAGCCGGCGGTAACCCAAGCTCATACGCCACTAATCCCACTCGATTCTGGATCTGAAACGGACCAATGTATCTCGGACTCAACTTGCCCGATACACCGTACCGATGTACTCCCCGAACTGGAGATACTCGGAGCCATACGTGATCACCCTCTTTGAATTCCAGATGTCGTCGGTGCACATCTGCATACCGCTTTTGCCTATCCCGAGCCGACTTTAATCGACTCAATATGACTTGTGTCTTCTCTGCCGCCACTTGTATCATTTCTGGTCCCGTAGGCAGATAAGTACCCGCCGGACCCCACCACAATGGTGTACGGCAAGTCTCTCCCGTGAGTGCCTCTATCGGTGGCATTCCAATACTCGAATGATAACTGTTGTTATACGCGAATTCCACCAGCGGCAGATGATCCAACCACGATCCCTGGAAGCTTAAAGCACACGCCCGAAGCATGTCTTCCAAGGTCTGAATTGTCCTTTCCGACTGTCCATCCGTCTGCGGATGATGCGCGGTACTGAACCGCAATTTTGTACCCATAGACTCCTGGAAGCTCTTCCAGAAGTGAGATGTGAATCTCGTATCTCTATCGGAGATAATCTCGCGCGGACACCCATGATACCTGAAGAAAAATTTTATGAACACACCTGCGAGAGTCCGACCCGAGGTATCAGGCCCTAGTGGAATAAAATGCGCCACTTTGGTCAGTGTGTCCACGATCACCCATATCGTATAACAACGTCCCGTCGTTCGCGGAAAACCACTCACGAAATCCATCGTGATCACTTCAAATTTTCCCCTCTTTTTATCCAACGGCTGGAGTAATCCGGCCGACCTTCGTCTATCAGCCTTTACCTGCTGACAGACCTGACATTTCTCGACGTACTTCCTCACGTCATTTTTCATACCCGGCCACCAGAAATATCTTCTTAGGTTCTGATACATCTTCACTTCACCCGGGTGTATCGTATACCCCGAATCGTGCGCTTCGGTCATGATTAGGGTTTTCAGGTCTGAACCTTCAGGAATGCAGATGCGGTTGCCAAACCGCAGAGTACCCTCATCATCGATCCTGAAAGGATTCTCTCTATCTGATTTCGCGTGATCTCGGAACTTTTGGCACTTCAGATCCTCGTGTTGCTCCTTCCGAATACGGTCATGTAATTCGGGTCTTACCTCAATAGCGGCTGAAATGATCGACATACTGGCTGATGTACTCGTACCCGCCTCTGCTCCAAGCAGTCGAGTTGCTGTTGCCACGGCTAATTCCTGGGACACTCCAACATGCAGACTCATCATTCTCATCTCCTCAACCAACCGTGCCTCACTCGTAATCATCGGTGCCAGGTTTATCTGACTCTTTCGGCTTAGCGCATCGGCTACTACATTGGCCTTTCCCGCGTGATACTGGATATCGAGGTCATAATCCTTCATCAACTCCAACCATCGTCGCTGTCTCAAATTCAACTCCTTCTGAGTGAAAATATACTTCAAACTCTTGTGATCGGTGAAAATCTGGCACTTCACACCGTATAGATAATGCCGCCAGATCTTAAGCGCGAAAATCACCGCTGCCAACTCCATGTCGTGGGTCGGATAGTTCTGTTCGTGTGGTCGCAGCTGTCGAGAAGCATAGGCAATCACATGCCCATCTTGCATCAGTACACACCCCAGTCCCGACCGGGATGCATCGGTATACACCGTATAATCCTTCCCCGTTACCGGCATTGAAAGAATCGGCGCGGTTACCAACCGCCTCTTCAACTCCTCGAAACTCTTTTCTTGCGATTCACCCCATTCGAACTTTACACCTTTGTGAAGCAGCTCCGTAAGAGGACGAGCTAATCCGGAGAATCCCAACACAAATCGTCGATAGTACCCGGTTAAACCGAGAAAGCTACGGATCTCAGTAACCGTAGTTGGTCTTTTCCATTCCGTTACTGCACGGATTTTCTCAGGGTCTACTGCTAACCCTTCACCTGACACAATGTGACCCAAAAACGCCACTTGATCCATCCAGAACTCACACTTCGAATATTTCGCGTACAGCTGGTGATCTCGTAACCGCTGTAGTACGACTCGGAGATGATTCGCGTGCTCCTCATATGACCGAGAATAAATCAGGATGTCGTCAATAAAGACCACCACCGTAGTGTCCAATAAATCCCGGAACACTCGCTGCATAAGATCCATAAATGCCGCCGGGGCATTCGTCAGCCCAAATGGCATGACCATGTACTCATAATGCCCGTACCGAGTACGGAAAGCAGTCTTCTCCACATCACTCGAACAGATTCGTAACTGATGGTACCCCGTCCGTAAATCGATCTTGGAATAGACCGATGATCCTTGTAGCTGATCAAACAGGTCATCTATCCGAGGCAACGGATACTTGTTCTTCACGGTCACTTTATTCAATTCCCGGTAATCTATGCACAACCGCAGAGTTCCGTCCTTCTTCCGTACGAATAACACTGGTGCGCCCCACGGTGACGTGCTCGGTCTCACTAAACCTTTATCCAACATTTCCTCTAACTGTACTTTCAATTCCTTCAACTCCGCAGGAGCCATACGGTATGGAGCTTTCGAGATTGGGGTTGTATCGGGTATCAGGTTTATGTTGAACTCTATTTCTCGCGCCGGGGGTAACCCTGGAATCTCTTCTGGAAACACATCCACGAATTCCGAGACAACCGGAATGGTAGCTATTTCCGGAACCTCAGCAGTCGCACTCATTACCATTACCAGATATGCAGTACACCCGGACTCTACCAGGTGTTTGGTTTCAATTGCCGAGATGAATGGTACCACCTCCTTTACTCCTCTACACCTGAAGGTACATGTCGAGCCGTTCGACAGGGTAAACTGGACTGTATGTCGGACGCAATCAATGGTCGCTACATGTCTGGTCAACCAGTCTATACCCAATAAAGCATCGTACTCTGATATATCCATCACTAACATGTCTGCTGGAAAATCTCTCCCATCGACTCGTATCTTCAGGTTTCGGCAGGTCATTGACATTTTGGTAGTCGAACCGAGAGGTGTACGAATATCTAGGGTTCTCCCACTCGACTCTGTTAACCACCCACTTTTCTTAACCAAGTCACTCGAGATGATCGATCGACTACAACCCGTATCAATCAACACATACGCTAGATGTCCGGAGATAGAAATAATACCTGCCAATAGATCAGTCTGAGCCGAACCAGATGCCAGCTCATCCTCCTTATCCGGCAACTCGTTCGCATGTACTGCATGAGCACCAACTCGGCCGCCTGCACGGCCTCCTCTCAACAGCGGTGGAGTGCCTCGGCCTCGCAGAAGAGGTACTCCTCCCTGTCCACGCCCCTGTGGACCTCCGTAACCACCACTCCCCGATGCGCCCGTCTGAGCCCTCGGGCACTCTCTAGCCCAGTGGCCCATGCCACCACATATTCGGCACGCACCCGATTGGGATTTCGGGCAGTCTTTCGCCCAGTGGCCCATATTGCCACACATTATGCATGCTCCTCTGAGTCGGCGACACTCCGACTGTGTGTGTGCCACCCTGCACATACTACACCATGGCTTAGCGGCTCCCGGAGCGAACCCGGATACCACCATCTGCCCCGTAGGCTGACCCGTAGGTTGGGGTCGAGATCCTGACCCGCTAGCTTGTCTCTTGGGATCGAACTTGGGTCTCACGTTGCGGGTGTTGCTCTGTTGTGCACTCCTCTTGAGATACACTTCCGTCTGCTCAGCCTGTTTCATTAGGGCCGGAACCCCTGTAGCTACCGAGTGATGAATCGCCAACGCAATACTCGGGTCCAACCCGTCTAGGTACTGTCTACGGTACCTCACTGGATCACCTTTCACGTCTGGTGCATACCGCGCCAGATCAAAGAACCTCCTATTGTACTCTTCAACCGATCGTTCCCGCTGACGGAGATTCAGGAACTGACTCCTCAGAGCCTCCTGATGCATATCACTCAAATATTGTTCCCCGAACCTTTGTTCGAACCAGGTCCAAGGAATCCTTTGTTCATCTCCGTCAAATTCCATTTTCACACCCTCCCACCAGTGCCTTCCCGACTTCTCCAGCAACTGCACTGCCAATTCCACCTTGTTTACCTCAGGCACCCGGCACAGGGTAAACTTTGCCTTCAGACTCACCATCCATTCCTCAGCTTCCGGGTATCCTCCCGACCCGTCAAACCGAGGAGGTGCAAGACGCATGAACGCCTCGTACAACTGCCTAAAATCTTCCCCCGGTACTACTGGAGGAACTTGCACAGCTGGCCCTGCTGGTCCTTGAGCTTGAGCCTCGGCCCTACGACCTCTCTCGTACGCCGCGATAAGCATCTCTTCCAGACTCCTTTCCATTACTGAAAACTCAATACACTTCATATTACACACAGGTCGTACAACTCTAAAATTATGCCCCTTTTTATGTCACCTGCGCAGATCATATCACGTCAATCGTCCCATTCTACATTTATCCCAATCACGTATCCTATCAGGTCCGGTTATGGTTCGGTCTGGTTAGGGCTTAAACCTTGAGCTTTTGAAACTTGAGCTCTGATACCAACTTAGAACTGTCACACCCCGGACACAGGGGGTCGCGCAGTTCCCGCCGTGAGTATACGGTTGTCCGTATATTCACAAGGCGTGTACGATACAATATACTCAATCAACACATTCCAATACACACGCATTTCATATAATTCAATTTAAAACACATCTGGTTCAATACAAGGTTATATAACAATTAACCGTATACAGTTACGAATACATAATCAAAATGGCCAACTAGTGTTTGGCATAACCTATAACTTGGCTTCTATTCACGAGTCGATCCCGAGACCCGCGTCACTCGCGTTTACCTGCACACATTTAATCCAAAGGAAAAGAATTCCCCGAGGGGTAGGGTGAGAAAACATATCACATGTTAACTCAGTGCGGAATTATAGGGCTACTGGATTCGTAAGAAATCCATCACCAGAACTAAATACACTAGCTGTAGTTTATTAATTCAGCTATTCAACAGTTGTAATAAATGCACAAGTGTGGAAACAAATGTAACGGATTTCAATTTATATCACAACAAAACGATCAACAAGCTTTCAGAATAATTTGGTTTCACAGATATACTTTTATAAGTCCGGTTAGAAGGTATAGACGACAACTATCTATTACCCCAGGCTTAACGATGCTATGTTCTGGTTTCAAGTCACACAATCTCATCATTTCAACAATTCAATTTCATACCAGCATATTCCGCGAATATGCGAATAGAACATCATTTCTTTCCAAAAGAAATCACAACATTTTCACAGAAATCACAACACTGAACCCACAGTCTACCTAAAATTTCACTGCACAACCCTCCCCAACCGGTACTGGGTTAAATAGGGCCATTCCCCAGATGTACATAAGGTTCCTGGATGAAAGTTTGGTAGCGAACCAAACTTTCCACGATGAAGCTCACAATGATACTCACTATCATTCATTTTTAATTCAAGTCATACTGTGGTTCAACTCACTTTTCAACACGATAGATCGACAATCGATAAACCATACCAACATGCAAATCATAACAGTTATACAATTCAATTACCTAATATCATAAGTAATGCAATGCGACAACAATGCTTTCAATCAGAGATTCAACATGCAATGCACAGTTCATTCAAATCCAACGATCATTATAACTATAATAGTATGCATCGTTATTTAGTTCTACGAAATAAATCCCAAAACAAATCCCGTGAACCCCCGCACCTGTTTATGTAGGGCACGTAGAGGATTCGTGATCTCGAGACTTGTCAAGCTCGTCTATTCCACTACACGTGCTCGTACGAATCTATTTACAAGTCAATTGATTAAATTCCGGTACTTTTACCATTTAAACCCTACTATTGGTATATATTTCATTTTGTTAGGGTTTAGGTCACGTAGAGTCTCAGTTCGGTTTCGGTACCAAGAAATCAAGTCACAAGTACACCAAGGTACTCTAAGGTACAATTCGAGTCAGATTGAAGTCAATTCGAGAGAACGGTACCAAAACCTAGTTCAATTCCGAAAAATTTCCCAATCGGAAATTCGGTTACAAATTGGAACACGAAATCAACCAAGAAACACTTAAGAATCAATAAGGACATAGCACAATCAATTTGGTGCAATTCTACGGGTTTTCATCGAAAACTTCGAAAACACGAAAGCTCGAATCGAGAGAGAAATAGAAATGAAACTTACCAACAGAAGGAAACAAGGGGCGAGGAATGGGTTCCTCTTTCGATATCTCCGTTTTCGGACGATTTCGTCTTCGGCTTTCTCTCTCTCTCACTCTCTCACTATCTCTCTCTCTCTCTCTCTTTGGCGGCACAGAAAAGAAGAAGGGGAAAAGAGAAGGGGAAAGAAAGGAAAAGAGAGAGAAATATACATATGACGACTGGGCCCCACTTGTTTTAATTGAAATTTTGCAAAAACAACCCTCAGTCGGCGAGTGCGGATGGGTCCATCCGCACTGCGGGTTAGTTGACCCGCACTGGTCATTCGTTTTCACACTCAAAACTCTGCATTTCGCTTAATGCGGGTGACAGTGCGGATGGCCATCCGCACTGCGGGTGGTCTCTGTGATCCGAAATTTGGCTAAGTTATTCAGTGCGGATGGGTCCACCCGCACTGCTTCTCAGTGCGGACGCACTAGGCTCGGGAAAAATGGCTTGGCGCTGGAAAATCGACTAAGTACCCAGTGCGGGTGGATGGAACCGCACTGCGGGTGGGTTCATCCGCACTGGGCTCTGTTTTCACCATTTTTCGTCGTTTCCCGCGACGAAAAGTCAAATAATCGTATATTTATTGTTCTCTATCCACAACACACATTTCATATACACGTATATCTATTTTATTCGATTTAACCACATAATAATTTATAGAATTCAAATTCTGAAAATTCACGGTGTTACAGATCTGGATCAGTCACAGTAGACGAAGTGGTATTCTTACCCGTATAAGTACACGGAACAAACTCATCGTCTGATTATGGAGGCTCTGGATCAACCTTTTTTTTTTTGAAACATTGCATTAGGGGTTTTCCACAAAGTCATCGTCTGAAATTTCATACCGAATAGGCTGTCTAAAAAATTCCTTCATCGTACATACATGACAGTTCCGGGAATCACGGCATACTTCACAGTTGTTCTTTTTTCCCTCATTTTTTTCTCGACCACTAATTGACCCTCCTCTCGCTACGTCACGATAGGACGACCTATCTCGGTTGCTCTCTTTCTCTCTACCTCGATTGTTACTGTCCATCCTTCTTGTCCAAAAAAATGAATTTAAAAAATGAATTAAAAAAACAAATTAAACTAATCAATTAAAAAAAATAGTAAAGATCTACCTCTACTGTTGCAAAAATCGCCTCAAAATCACCCAAAATCGCCACAAAATCGCCTCTCTTTCTTCCTCTTCTTCCTCTTTCTCTTTCAGCTAAGTTAGAATGAATGTGTGATTGGACATGAGAGAGAAAACTGCCTTAATTGGAGTTTTATAGCGGACCACCCCATGGGGGGCAGTTTGGTACAAGTAGTGGACACTGGAGGGCGGTCTACTATGAATAGTGGACCGCCCCACAGTGAGGCGGTCCGGGTAGTTTTAATAAAAAGTTTGAGGTGAGGGCAGATTTACTAATTTTTTTTTTGTATTAATAAAAAAAACGGGGTGGTACTTCTCAATTTAGACTAAATTAACAAATATTATTGCCCAGATAAAAATTATAGTTTGCCAGTATGTAAAAGTAAATGTATGATTATGTAATGATTTCTCCATCACCTTTTTGGTCGACAATGGCACGAAAAAATTATCAAAAAATAATTTGACCGTTATTGGATTCTGATCATTTGGGTTTATTTTTTTTACAATAGAAAGAGAGTAGAACTAAGGTGTTTTTAAGCTCATCAAACATCTTTGTGAGCTTAATTCAAAAATTTATCAGATTGACTTCAAACGACACATTCAAATTGTTGAAACCATTCTACTTCACGAGTGATGCATTGACATGTCAAATTTATAATTTTTCGATCTAGTTTAGTATAAAGTCAAGCGGTCAAAAAATATTACAAAACTAATTCATTAAAATTAACTCATAAATCATCTTTTTTTTTTAACTCTTGTCTTCATACTAAATTAGTTAAAAAATTAAAAAATTTAACATGTAAACGCATCACTTGAATACATCATTTGAAATCAATTCAATAATTTTTTATTATAAACTTTTTAGAACACCTTAATTCTACTCATGAAAGGAAAGAAGCCCTCTAAGTCCTTAACAAATAAATGAACTTTTGACTTTCATGCAAGCGACCACGTGGCAAGGCGCGAGGTAACTCCGGTACTGCTTTTAACCTGCGGGGCCCACAGCTCCATTTCGGTATAGAGTATAGACGCACCGCTTGGACCATTGATTTATCAATTTAAACCGGTCAATGATTTATCAATTGTTACCGTTGCATTTGACCATTTCGGATTTTTTAATAATTGTCGATAAATGTAGTTGTAAGTTAAAGAAATAACTTTATAAGCTCATCGTATAATATAATTTTAGAGTGAGACTACTATAGTGCGGATTTCATATTAATATGTATTATGAATCGTTATTATTGTTTTTAAAATTCAGATAGTTAATCTGAATCGTTCAATATAATTTTCGTAAAAAAAATATATTTACAGACTAAATTTTAGTTTTTACTATCTTTTTAGATATATAGGTAGAAAAATTATTGAATAGTCTAAATCATTATAAAGCAAAGCATTTTATCTTTGAGCAAAAATATATAAGAACTTTCATATTTTATAAGAAAGTTATAAATCAATTAATTTAAAATTAAAGTAATAAGTTTATTAGTTTAGCAAAGACCAGATGACAACAATTGTGTGTGGGGAATTGTTAAATAGTTATCAACACAAAAAAGTAAGATTTCCTTTTGGATTATAAAGTAATTGAATTAATATTATCAATTAATATTTTTAGTAAGCGATGAAATTTTTTTTTTTTGTGAAGAGTGAATATTTCAAATATGTGCTCCGTAGTGTATATCTTCTTTGTTAGTAACTAGAATAGCTCATTTTTTTTTTTCAAATAACAATTTTTTTTGAAAAGTAGTAGAATCAATTAAGGATCACTGTTTTCGATAAAAACAATTTACCTACAATATCAAATAGGGGTGAAAACAGTATGGATAATATTTTATCCATATTCGAAAAATTAGATGTGGATATCTAATATCTGTGTGGATATGGATACTGATATGTACGACTATTGTTAAAAAAAAACTTTTCTGTAAAAGCAAACGTTTTCTAATTGACACGCTGATAAAAAGACATAAAACTATTCTTTTTTTCTTTATTAATGGCTTTAAAAGAATTGCAACTAATTTGAAGAATGTAGCCGTAATGAAATTAAAATTTAGTTATTTTTTATTATCTAACGTGGCATAATAGTAATTTTTATTATCTTTTGTTGTAAAATTGTCATTCAAAATTATATTTATATTCATATGTATTTAGTTTGTTAATGAAACTTGGAATTGACAGGCTAGGGGTAAAAATGAAAAGAAAAAGAAAAAAAAAATGACTGGAGGAGGGGAAGAACAGAGGAGGTCTTAATAGAGAACCAAATCTTACGGTATCGTTTATATATTTGCAGTGCAACCTTCCTTGATTTTCCCGTTTTACTCCCAACTCTCCTCTCCTCTCCTCCTCCCTTTCTCAATTCGCATTTCGCATTTCTCAACGCTCGACTGGGAGAAGAGAAGGAAACGAGAAAATCTACAATTGTTTTTTCTCTTTATATTATTATTATTATTCATAAGCAACTCTGGCTGTCTCTTTTCCTATTCCTTTCTGATTCCTTCCTTGTAACATCTCCCCTCCACCTTTTTGGGTTCAATTTTTAGCAAGTTCAAAGTTGTTCCTCCTCCTCCTCCTCCTCCTCCTCCTCCTCCTCCTCCTCCTCCTCCTCCTCCTCCTCCTCCTCCTCCTCCTCTTCTTCTTCTTCTCTCTTCTCTGATCTGAGAGAAGGAGATAATGACTGGAGGAGGGGAAGAACAGAGGAGGTCTCTGTTTGGGATATCTCTGACAGATAGACCCAGGTGGCAGCAATTTCTCATTTGCTCCTCAGGCTTCTTCTTCGGCTACCTCGTTAATGGCATCTGTGAGGTATCGCATCGCCTCCCCAATAACACCTTTCTTTCTTTCTTTCTCTCTTTCTTTCATCTAACAATTCCAATTGCAAATGCAGCTGTCCTCACCTATTAATGGCAAAAGAATCAATCTTTATTGCATTGCATTGCATTGGTTTTATTCCCATTTTGAAATTTGAATTGTTTTAGTTCCCAATTATGCATGCAAATTCTCAAGAATTTGTTTTTAAATTTTCAGGAATATGTATACAATCGGCTTCAGTTTAGGTAAGACTTAATTATCATTCCTCTTAATTGCCCTTATCTTTATAATATCAAATTAATAACTTTTTAATTGAAGCAACAAAACAGTAAGTAGCAATTCCTTTAATTGTTTTTGTTTAGCTATGGATGGTACTTCACCTTTGTTCAAGGATTTGTATACATTGTGTTGTTACGGCTCCAAGGATTCAGTGATAAGCAGATGGTTAATCCATGGAAAACTTATGTCAAACTCTCCGCGGTTTTAATGGGTTCTCATGGCCTTACTAAGGGCTCTCTTGCCTTTCTTAATTACCCTGCTCAAATCATGTTCAAGTCCACTAAGGTCTTCTACTCTTCTCTTCTCTATTTACCATTTCATTATCTACCTAATTTTTTACTTAATTGCATGTGTTCCTCTTCTTTTACACTATCGATCATTAATAGGTGTTACCGGTTATGGTAATGGGATCATTCATTCCTGGTCTTAGAAGGAAATATCCTTGCCATGAGTACTTCTCGGCAGTACTTCTCGTGGTAGGGCTCATTCTATTCACACTCGCTGATGCACAAACGTCGCCGAATTTTAGTGTAATAGGAGTTATTATGGTGTCGGGTGCTCTAGTCATGGATGCCTTTCTCGGCAATCTACAAGAGGCCATTTTCACATTGAACCCTGATACAACACAGGTGATTTGTGCTTGATTGGTGCACGTTAGTATATTATATTTTGAGGGAGCGATCACATCTAATGCATGATATATATGGTTTGATTATGATCGATCCAGATGGAAATGCTATTTTGTTCAACGGTAGTAGGGTTACCATTCTTGATCCCTCCAATGGTGCTTACTGGAGAACTTGTTAAGGCATGGAATTCCTGTTTACAGGTAAGCTTTAATTTCTTTCAATTCATCCAAAACATGTGAATTAGCTAAAGCCTAAAGCAGATCACAAAATTGTTGGAGATCGAGGTGCTATTTTGATATAGAAATTGACGGGTAGTTTATAAATTGTTTACGTATAGCATCCGTATGTTTATGCTGTTTTGGTGTCCGAGGCAATGGCGACCTTTGTGGGCCAGGTGTCAGTCCTTTCTCTCATTGCCCTCTTTGGTGCTGCTACAACTGCCATGGTATTTTACTTAATCAACCTTGTTAATTAGTAGTATACCTAATTAATCCATTTCAAGTCTTTACGGTGTATACATATATATATATATATATATATGCTTACAAAGATGATCATTAATTTATTTAGGTGACAACTGCACGGAAGGCGGTGACACTTCTATTATCTTATCTGATATTCACAAAGCCATTAACAGAACAGCATGCAACCGGTTTGTTGCTCATTTCAATGGGGATTATAATGAAGCTTCTTCCTGAGAATAAACATCCCCTTCCGAGAAAAGTTCAAATCATTGCTCGTTTAGATAAACAATCTTTGCATAAAGAAGAGGAAGAAGAAAAGGCGCCTTTGGTTTAAGAGTGCAAAATGGAGAGATGACATGTACTTAGTTTTTGTTGATTGGAAATATATAAAGATGGATGGTGGTGCATGTTTCATTATTAGATGCATGCTCCACAAAAATTAAATTTTGGATGAAACTTGTATCCAGTGTTTAATTTGTTCATTAAGATTCTGGATTTTACTTGTGTTCTGGCTTCTTTTGGTAAAATGCTAGGTTTCTACAGTTGTATGAAAAATAATTTTTGTGATAAGTGAAAAGTAAAATTTAACATTTGAAGTTGCTATATTAATTGTGCTATGGAATTCAGTTGAGATATTGATGCCGATCCAGCCTGTATGGCTGTATGTAAATTGTTGTTCTTTTAATTGTGGCCCAGCACTGGATGAGGTTATGTAATTGTGGCCCAATTGAAATTTAACAATTTTGGGCTCATCTGAATCAAGCCCGTCATTTAATTTTTAAATAAGTATCTGGCCTATCAACGCTTTACCAGTTTAGGCTAATTTTCATGAGACAACGAAGGCAGCTGCTTTTATTTGTTTGAGAATTGGGGGTCGTCTAAGAACTGCTTTTCCTTTTTCTTTTGCTTTCACAGGTTTTGTGGCCCTGGGTTGCCTTTTTTTTTTTTTCTACTTCAAAATCTATAGTTATTTTTTTCTAGATTGAATGGTTAAATGAATCTTATAAATCGTGCTATTTTAACCTGATTTATCAAATCATTTTCCAACTTTATAATTTAATATCAAAGATATAAAATATGTATTTCTTGAAAAAAAAAAAAAAAAACTTTGTAAAAGTTGCTTTTTGTCAACCTTCCAATAATCATCTAGCAGCCATCAATACTTTGTATTTTATAATTTTAAGTTAAAATATATATATATAAATGTCCGATCAGAAACCGGACGACATGGCTATGGCCTGTGGGGAAAAAAAAGAAAAAAAGGCAACACCGTCAGATTGGAATCAGACGGTGGAGGAAGAATGAAATATGGTTGGTTGTTCCCTGGGATGCGGCCAATTTACCTTTTGCTCCTTTTTCTTTTTGAAATGTCTCCCTGACCTTCCAATAATTGAAGATAATTCACTGTATGTTGTCGATTTTAGGTACTATGGAATTCACTGTTCCTTAAAATAAGGACCTTAATCAATGTGCACCTAATAGCAAAAGTTGGAACTTGACAGAGACATCTTATCAATCAAAAAATAAAAAATAAAAACAGAGACATCTCAGGGCTGGAATAATGTTTAGCATATCCACTTTCATTTACAATGTCTTTCTTTGCCATATATATAGCGGGAAAAATGCCGTGATTTTAGCCTCGTGCCGTGTTGTGCCGTAACTAAGTTAATTTTTCACGTGCCGTGCCGTGACCAAAATGTCAAGGGGTGGTCAAGGCACGCGAATAGTCACGCCACGTGAATCACGCCATGTCTAAACGTGCCGTGACCATATGTGACTCGCGTGACTTGCGTGACAATTTAATCATAATTTAGGTTAGTTTATTCAAGATTCATCATTAAATTAATATCTAATGGTCCTAATTACACGTGATTCGCATGACTACGTGTCGTGCCGTACCGTAACTAAATTTTTCATGTGTCGTGCCATACCGTGCCAAAGTTTCAAAAAATGAGCACGGCACGCGAATGATCATTGTACGGGACACGCGAGTCACGGCACGTAACTGACACGCGTGCCGTGCCGTTCCATGACGGAACCGGCTCGGCCGTGTCATTTTTCCCACTATATATATATATATATTGAAACGAATTGAATTGTGTGAAATGGTCTTTCTTTTAACTTTTAATTGATCTGATTATCTTCCAACATGCCACTTTCTTTCCACATAAACTTTTCTATTTCAACAAATTAATCTGATAATTATCTTCCACCTAAAAATGATTGGGGAGCATCTCTCTCTGTATATATATATTTGAAGAGATGGAAATGAAAAATGATATATGAAAATGACAGTTGCGGCTCTAAAGCAATACAATCAATCTATCGATCCATGGCATCCACAACGAAATCATGATGTCGATTGCTAAAAGTTCATCAGCGGTTTATATATATATATATATATAAAGTGATGCTACGATGTTTTGAAAATTAAAGAGGTGTTTTATTTTCCACTTATATTTTTATTTTCAAAGTTTAAATAGTTAATTTGAATTTTTCAACACGATCTTTATATTAAAATGTGCTTGGAGATCAAATTTTATATTTTTTGAAAAAAAAATTTTGCTATTTTTTTAAATTTTTTGAAAATCAGTGTTTTTTGAATTTTTTATTTAATAAAAACTGTGATTTTCAAAAATTCTAAAAATTAGTAAAAAGTTTCAAAAAATATAAAATTTGGTCTTCAAGCACATATCAATATGAAGATCATGTTGAGATGTTCGGATCGATTGTTTGAACTTTGAAAATGGTGATATGAGCGGGAAGTAAAACACCATATTTGCTTCCCAAAGCATGATAACCTATCTCCATATATATATAGGCTATCATGCTTTGGGAAGTAAAAAAAGTGTTTTACTTCCCGCTCATATCTCAATTTTCAAAATTCAAACAGTCGATCCAAACTTCTTAACATGATCTTCATATTGATATGTGCTTGGAGACTAAATTTTATATTTTTTGAAAAAAAATTATTTTTTTTTTTAATTTTTGAAAATCACAGCTTTTCATTAAATAAAAAATTCACAAAAACACTTATTTTCAAAAATTCTAAAAAAATAGTAAAAGATTTCCAAAAAATGTAAAATTTGGTCTCCAAGCACATATCAATATAAAAATCATGTTGAGAAGTTCGGATCGACTGTTTGAACTTTGAAAATAAAGATATGAACGGGAGGTTAAACACCATATTTACTTCCCAAAGCATAGCATCACTCTATATATATGTATATATGCTTAACGCAACGAGTGAAATTACACATAAATCTGATCAATTGAACTTATTTATACAGATATAAAAGCTGTTTTCCAAAGAAAAATAGTAGAGCTAATTTCTATCTATTAATGGAATAAAATTAATTAATTAAATAATAAAGTAAAAGTTAGCTAATGACTAAAAGCCCTTGTTTGATTGCAGGTTAAAAGTTATCAGGGAATAGATTGTTTATTCTAAGTTAAGACTACATAAGCTATTTATGTTTGGTTGTGATTTAAAATGAAGTCATAGCTTAAACTAATTGTTCAATTGTATATTGTTATATTTTTATTTGCTATGCGAACTGTTGAATTAAGACATGATTTAAAAATTTAAACGCAGATAGCATAATAATTCGTAGACAAAAGAAATTACAACTAAAGGTTTTTAAAAATAATATTACATAATTTAGAACTAAAATTACAAAGTAGTGGCACTTTATTTAGAAATTTAAAGTAAAAAAGAGTTTGTAGAACTAAAAAAGTAGTAACATATAATTTAGAACACAACACTATGGAAGCGCATTTGCTGAAATCCGAGACCGGTTACTGTTCACCCTGAAATTCCTGCAATCTGAATCCAACCGTCGAACTGTTCTGAGATGCGTGCAAGAAAAAACCAGCTGTTTCGAGATGCATTCTCAGAAAAAATTCGATAGCTGGATTCGGATTGCAGGAATTTCATAATTACTGTTCATTGGTTTCGGAATTTCAGCTGATCCGAATCCCAACACTATATCTCCAAAATGAATGTATTCTTAATATTATTTCAAATAATACCTCCAACAGCAATGATAGTAGCGCTAAGCAACTATTATGAATCCACTGATTCCACATTGTCTTGGGCCGGGGCGGATCTACATTCACCCGTACAGGTGCTAAGCCACCTATAATTTTAAAATTTTAATTATATATATATTGAAATGTAATTGAATTTTATTATTTTAAATTTTGTATATAGTTTAGCCCCTTATAAAATATCACATGTTTACTTGTAATCTAGTGGTTAGAACTTATTTTGTGGTTGTGGAGAGCTTGGGTTCAATTCCGACTAACAACATATTGTGCATTTAAATTTTAGCACCCCCTATCATGATTTTCTAGTTCCGCCTCTGAACTCTCGGGTGAATTTCATATTTGATGATGTATAAAAAAAAAATGATTCGGCGCATTTTGCATATTTGTGAAATTATAAATTGTGCAACAAGCCATAACTGAGAAAGTTAATATAACAGGAGAGAGAAGAAATTGTGTAATAGGTTATGGAACCTGAGTAAGTGGGTTACTTTAGAGTTTGCATTCAAGAGATGCTATATAATATTTGGTTGATTTGAAAAAAATTCGGACTGTTTGATTAGAATCCAAAAGTACAAATTTGAAAGCAATCTATTTTCTATTAATACTCTAATTTTGTGATAAACTGAAAAGATCTATTATTTCAGAGGAGATACATTATGTACTTAATATGGTCGATGAAGTAATCAGTCTCTAAATATATTATCTCAAAGGATATATCAGTGTTGTAAATAACAGTATGCGGTTGTTGGACGGACAGGGTAGCATCAAGCGATTAATCAGAAATAATCGGTCATAATCGGAAATAATCGGTTAATTAGTCAGGAAAATCCGTAACAGTTCGATTAATCGGCCTAAACGGACGTTTTTTACAACACTGGAATATACACTCCGTACTTAATTTATTATGTCATCAATTATGATACGAGATAATGAAATATGAATGTTTAAATTTTTATTATTATAACTTAGTTTTGGTTATCAATTAGTAATTAATTATGTTATTTCGCTACAACACGTGAGCACTTAATTAGTAGTACATCAGATTTATTTAATTAATAATCTTATAAATTTACAGTTAATATAATGTTTGTTCTGTTGTTGTGTTGTTGTTGTTTATTTTGAAAATCAGAATTTGGTTTAGTAGCTAAGGCAATGCTCTCCGTGTGAGAAGTTGCAAGTCTGAAACTCAGATGAGAGAATTTGTTTGTAAATATTAAATAATTAAGTAGCTTGACATCCAACTTTTACTTAAAAAAATAAAAAATACAATGTTTGTTTTCATTAAATCTGAAGTAAGATCAATAAATAGAAATTTGCAAGAAAGAATTGCATTACTAATAAATTGGAAAAGAAACCCACAATAAATAAAGCATACGACATGCTTTCATAATGATAATGTGGACAAATAAAAAAAAGTATGTGTAAAGATTGATTGTGTGTGATCATCAAAATGTTATTAATAATAGTAAAATGATAAATTAAATTTAAAGCTTTCATTTTCTATTGATATGTGTTATTCTGATATCTCGTTTGGTTTGTACTTAGAGCATTTACATCCCAGAAACTCTTAGAGTTTCTAAATAACTGTTAACTACTTTTAAGAAATTATAGACTCTGGAGTTTCTAAATGTTCACATCCCTGAAACTAATTTTAGAGTTTCTAATAAGCCACATCATCAGTAAATTAAACTAATTTTAGCGAATACATGCCAATCGTTTTGCCACGTTAGAGTTTATAAATGATTTCTTAATAAGAAATTATTTAGCAAAGTTGCTAAATAAGAAATCCATCTAAAATTCTGAAACTGGTTTAGCAACTGCTAATCAGATTAGAAACTCTAATAGTTTTAAGGGATGCAGATGCTCTTAGTTTTTGTTATTTTTGGAAGGATTAAAGCCACGGAATTCTTGCAAAGTATATGTTCTGAATAAATTGTTTTCCAAACTTTAAATTTCTATAATTATCATTATGAATATTTCTATCCATGACAATAACACTTTAAAATATAACTCTCACTCATTGTTATTAATTAGCTGTGGCATTAAAAATTACTTAAATTTCCATAAATATTTATAGTGTGTTTTACAATTCGAATCAGAATAAATTTTTTGCATTTTTCTTTCTCGAAATAAAAATTTGCCGAGTTATAACATATAAAAAAAATGTATCTTAAAAAATCAATTTCATAAACAACTGAATTTGTCTGATTAACTTTAATTTTTACAAATGCAAAGGAAACACTATCAAAACAAGTATATATATTACCTATTCCAAGTTGATACTGAAAAATAGATAATCTTAAATTTCATAGAGATATTCAATTAATAACAATATATTTTAGGGGGGTATCATGGTCACTTTATGGTCAAAATTAGTGATATTAAATAAGGTTTAATATAGTGAGTGGAGCAATTTTTGGGAATTAAAAAGTTTGAAAAGGTGATTACCAAATATTTTTTTTTATTGATGGGATGCACATTTTATTCATGAATATCATACAATTCCTTCAACTGGTTGTACTTCTCCTTCTATACTTATTCATACACAAAATAAGTTTTGCATGATTCAAATATATTTATATAATGAAGATTTCAAATATCTCGAAATATGTTTTGCATAATTTCTCCAAAAGAATATGTGATTTTCACAGAGAAGATATGCATCATATATATCAAAACTAAATAAATAAGTAGAATTCATCTAAATAACTATGCAAAAAAAAAATATAGTAGATGTTAGAGAAAATCAAAATATTAATTTAGCACTATATTTCAACTTGTTGTATTTCTCCTTCTATTCTTATTCCTACTAGAAATAAATTTTGCATGATTCGAATATATTTATATAATGAAGATTTTAAATATTTATGGATCATATGTATCAAAACTCAATAAATAAGTAAAATCTATCTAAATAAATGTGCAAAAAAAATTTGTCAAAAAAAATAATATAGTAGATATCAGAGAAAATCAAAATATTATAATAATATAGTAAATGTTGGAGAAAATCAAAATATTAATTGAGGATTATTCTTCAACTTGTTGTACTTCTCCTTCTATTCTTATTACTACTCAAATAAATAAGTTTTGCATGATTGAAATATATTTATATAATGAAGATTTCAAATATCTCAAAATAAGTTTTATATAATTCCTCCAAATAATACGTGATTTGCACAGTGAAAATATGCATCATATATATCAAAACTCAATAAATAAGTAGAATCTATCTAAATAATTGTGCAAAATTGTTTTTTGCAAAAAAACAATATATAGTAGATGTTGGAGAAAATTAAATATTAATTTAGTACTATGAACAATAACATTTAGATAAAAAAATTTGTCAGCTTTGCAACCACCCATATGTTGCCCAACTCCTTATTCGACTGGTGGCAATAAAGATGAAATTACAAATTTTGAATAATTGCATTTTTTTTAAATGTCACTATTTTTGTCAATACTATGAACAACACTTCCATTTTTCGCCTATTTTCTTACTCTTCTGTACGAATATCATGATTACTGCTACTTCTATTTTTTTTTTTAATAAAATTGCCTTTAATCATTGACAAATTAAAGTTAATCCTGCACCCCATACAAGTATTTTTTTTCCCCAACTTTTGTAAGCAATTATTATATTTGTAGGAAAAGTCATGAAAAATATTCACCTGAATAGTTAAAATATATACTAAGACATGTAATTAATTTCTACCAATTAAATTAGTTAAAGTATCTAATTAGTATCGTTTTCTAACAAATGGAAGACATAATTATATTTTTTTTTATCATTTTCAAATTAAAATTCTTGATGCAAGATTAATCAACATAACTTTACGAGAGTTGGCTAGAAAGCAATGGATTCAAATCAGCTGAAATCCGAGATCACCCCTGAAATTCCTAAAATCTGGAATCCAGCCGTCCAATTTTTTCTGTATACGCATCTTGAAACAGTTCAACGGCTAGATTTGAAATTTCAGGAATTTCAGAGTTATTGTTGATGATCTCGGATTTCAGCATATTTAGATCCGAAAGCAATAGACATGATTACAATCCTGTGAAAAAAAGGACATGGTTTAGTACAAGTCATGTAAAGAAAAAGAAATGAAGGTAGTAGGAGAGGTGACCGAATATGTTTACTTGTTTCATAATAAAAAAAATTAAGAAAGGTAGAGGAAAAAAGAGAATGTGAACTCTATTTACAAAGTCACTGATTTTTGTAACCTTCATATCGAATAGATGAGGTGAATTATTATGATGTCTCTCTCCTTTCATTTCCCTTCCTTTTATTTTCTTTTAAGACCAGTTATGAAGATAAATTGTGTACATTGACCGAATTTCCTTTTATAATTGGTTGGAGGTGGACTATGATTTGTTGAACCAACTTCTCTGTAAGTGTCAAATGTCTCAAGTTTTTCAATTATGTAGACTTAATTAATTTTTCAAATTGAAAAAAAAGAATTAAGATTTCTAATATTAAATTCAAATCGGACAGAAAATTGTACAAGAAAGGGTGAGGACCATACCCCCACACACCTATGTCTGTGCCAAATCCGGAACGTGACCCACTTCGTTTATGTTTTTCTACCCGTCAGTGGCCCAAAACGTGGGTGCATTTGGATCTCATGCAATCCGGGAGGACGCTCTCACGTCCTGCAGTTTCGATCTGTTTCAGAGTATTTATATGTTTGGTTTGATCCCTATTAAGCCATTAGTTACTTGAAATTTTTAATTTCCACATATATATTTAAATTCAGCACATAGCATAATAGATTTAGAGATATTTAGTCTGATCTTGTCCCATGTCTTAATTATACAAACATGTTAATATAAATGCATCGCATGACTCGTGACAGTACACACTTGCAAGTTGCAACTATAAATTAATTCATCCGATGCTTTTGGGCCTGGTGGGGCCAGGCCAGGCCAGGCTTCAATCTATCAAAATTGAAGCAGGAATGAATTGGTGATATGAGATAGAATTTAGTAGCATGCGCCTTGAGTTTGCACGCAGAAGCAGAACACATGAACCATTAGCACGCTTGCGGTTGCGCTTAACAAGTAATATGTAATAACTATTTGAGGCTTGAATAGTCGGCATAGAATTAGATGCAGGCTTGGAGGTAGCTTTTGTCAAGTTTCTTTTGTCACTGACTAACTTGCTCGTTTTTCTTATTTAATTCACATGCAACTTTTGTGTTGTGGCAGAGGCAATTACTAATTAGCTGGGTTCATAACTTGTCACGTGACTCTCATCCACCCCCCCCCCCCCCCCCCCCCCCCCCCTCTCCAATGCTGTGGGGTTGCATGCATTCATCACCCTCTCTCAACTTAATTGTTCCTTTCCTTTCAACGGTTCTCGATCGTTAATTAGTTATCTACCAAATTAGTTAGCTGTTAATTATATATATTTATATATATAGAGAGAGATTGGCTAATATCCAAACGTTTGTTCCGGAGTCGTGTTGCAACCAATTAGTTTTCTGATTTTCAAAGTTCAAACGGTCGATACAAACCGTTAGATGTGATATTTACATTAAAATGTGTTTGGAGATCAAATTTATATTTTTTTTGAATTTTTTTTACTATTTATTAAGATGATTAGAAAATTGCTGATTTTAATAAAAACTAAAAACCTTCTGGACCATTGAAAACAACGATTTTCAAACCATTTTAATAAATAGTAAAAAAGTTCCAAAAAATATAAAATTTGGTCTCCAAGCATATTTTAATATAAATTGAATGTTGAACGGTTTGGATCGACTGTTTGGACTTTGAAAATTACAAAACCGAATTATTATGACCACTGCTCAAGAACTACCATTTTGATCTTAGCCAATCTCTATATATATGATTTTCTTTTGAGAATGATTAATTAATTAAGGTCAATCCTTTTCTTACAAATTAACATGCATGTATTATAATTTCCTTTCAACGGTTCTCGTTAATGACAAGTTTATAAGCTCGATGAATGAATCTTAAACTAACATTCTGTCGCCTAGCTAGTTAATTAGGCTACGTTTGGATGCACTCTAAAATAGCTAGAATAGCTACTGTTTAGAATAGTAAATAAGAACAGCTACTGTTTAAGAACAGTGCTAACTCAAGCTATTCGGAATAATGAAAAAGTTGTTTGGATTGCATATTAGAAATAGAGTTTGGAGGGAATGAATAGAGTAATAATTTATGTGTTAGATTAAATCTTTTTATCAATACGTAATATAAAAATCTTTTTATCTTTTAATTATTAAATAAAATATTAGATTAAATATAATATAATATTAGTTTAAATATAATACAATATAATATTAATTTAATTATTAAATGTAATATAATATTATTTTAAATATTAGATTGGTATTGAATAAATATTAGAGTAAATATAATATAATATTAAATTAAATATAATTCAATATAATATTAATTTAAATGTTAAATGTAATATAATATTATTTTAAATATTGGATTAGTATTAAATAAAATATTATATTAAATATAATATAATATTAGATTAATTTTAATACAGTGTAATATTAATTTAAATGTTAAATATAATATAATATTATTTTAAGTATTAGATTAGTATTAAATAAAATATTAGATTAAATATAATACAATATAATATTAATTTAATTATTAAATGTAATAAAATATTATTTTAAATATTAGATTAGTATTAAATAAAATATTAGATTAAATATAATACAATATAATATTAATTTAAATGTTAAATGTAATATAATATTATTTTAAATGTTAGATTAGTATTAAATAAAATATTAGATTAAATTTAATATAATATTAGATTAAATATAATACAATATTAAATGTAATAAAATATTATTTTAAATATTAGATTAGTATTAAATAAAATATTAAATTAAATATAATATAATATTATTTTAAATATTAGATTAGTATTAAATAAAATATTAGATTAAATATAATACAATATAATATTAATTTAAATATTAAATGTAATATAATATTATTTTAAATATTAGATTAGTATTAAATAAAATATTATATTAAATAAAATATAATATTAGATTAAATATAATATAATGTAATATTAATTTAAATGTTAAATGTAATATAATATTATTTTAAATGTTAGATTGGTATTAAATAAAATATTAGATTAAATATAATATAATATAATATTAATTTAATTATTAAACGTAATAAAATATTATTTTAAATATTAGATTAGCATTAAATAAAATATTAGATTAAATATAATATAATATTAGATTAAATATAATACAATATAATATTAATTTAAATGTTAGATTTGTATTAATATTGAAAGCTCCAATCACTATTCTAACTTTTTGTTAGAATAGTGGAACAACGCTATTCTTCTTGTTCCGAATAGCAAGTAGTACGTTTGGTTGCTCAAGCTATTCGAATAGCAATGCTATTCTAAGAATAGCACTATTCTTAGTGCATCCAAACATACCCTAAGTGTCACACCCAAAGGGGGAGGCACTTGGTTTAAATGGGTCAATTGACTTCTATTTATTTTCAAAAAATTTGTATTTATTGATAAGTTTCTATATAAATTAGTACAAAATACTATATACAAAATACTATAGAACTATCAAATTGACTACATTCGCAATATAAAATTTTTATATGTTTGACTCTCATTTACGTTTGACCTTTATAATTTGAAGGTCTGGCTCCGCTCCTGACCACACCCATTACGAAAGATATATATATATATATATAGTGAAGCTTAGATTTGTGTACATTAATTTGATTATACGAGCATGCCTGCCGGATTTTTAAAACACAAGATTTGTACATTTGTACATGTACCGGAGGGGCATGTTGTACATTTAGTAGTTTTCAGATTTTCTGTGAACATTCAATTAATATGTATGTTCAAACAAGCAGCACACAACAAATCTGTCTCCCGGGCCCCGGGCTCTCCAAGTCCAAGCTCGAACAGTCACGTTCGGTTCAATACAAAAGGCTGCCTAGTAAGCGTCACTTAAGATCCTGAACTGCATTTGTCCCATTGCAATTTACTAGAATTAATATCCTCTGTGGCGGATATGGTTCCCAACTTCCTGTAGCATATCGCTGCATCACCAACTCTAAACCTAGAGTGATGTTATGCACGATTCGGGATATTGGCGGGAGGTGTAAAGAATCTACTTTATTAAATCAACTCGTTTGGTCGAATTAGAGGCGAGCCCGTTTAAGTCTCTACCCGGTCCAAACCTCCGTTATCCAGTCAAACTCAAACACAGTTGGGTTGGGACTTGGGAGGGACTAGGAACCGAGTCAACATCGTCTGCATTAACTCAAAAGAGCATCTTTGGAGTTAACGCAGCTCAGCCGTCTGATTTTAAACGAAATCAATCCGGCCACAACTTATAATTCTGGAGACCTTTAATATTAGTGTAGATCTAGTCCGTGTGAATTTTAAAACGAATCGGACAGTCCAAATACATTTAACTCAAAATATTTTTTTTTGAGTTAATGTATAGGATACGAATTCCTAGGAACCAGACCCGACCAATGACCAATCCGATCGCAGCCATTCCTTCGCTTTTTAAGCTTTTTTTTTTCCCACCACATAACTCATTCATAACCACCGCGATTCGATTGGAAACCCTGCGCTTCCCATCTCTTCTATCTCTCCGCGTACCCAAATCGTACACCTACTTCTCTGCATGTGTCAGAATCCTCTTCATTTTCAATGCTCATTGGTCAAGCACATTAATCCCAGTTACCTTTTTTTTTATTTTTTTTATTCAATCCCATTGTTCATGATATCGTACAATAGCAAAAATGAAAAATTAATACAATATTATGAACAATATGAAATTATAACATATTTACTCTTAGTCAATGTATAATTTGTCAAACACAAGCCACTTCTCCATTTATAAATCAACTAATTTTAACCAAATAATTACATAATATGTTTGAAATACACTATCATAGTTATTTAACGGTGAGGTTTTATTAGAGAATAATAAGAATTATTTAATCGGTTTAATTGCATTTATAAAATAAAATTGAGTATTAAGTAATGAATACCTAGAAGAAATATACAGAGTAGATGAGAAGATTGAATACATTGTATTTATAAGAGAAGGTGTTGCTATTTATAATTGAAGTGGAGCAGAGACCAGAGAGCCAGCCCCAGTCGAAAGCGACAAGACTGGAAAGAGAGAATTTGGAGAGAGAGAAAGAGGGGGAGGCGGTGGTTCCGGCAGCCGTGCTCAGCGAACGCTCTCTTCTCCTTTCTTCTCCCTTCTTCTCCCTTCTTTGAGGAGAGAAATACAAAACAAACTCTCAAAGACGTAGTAAGCCTCTCTTCTCTAATCAAATCAATCTCTCTTCTCTTCCAATAATAAGATCTCCACTCCATCTCTTCCCATTCTGATCCGATTAGACCTTTCTTTCCTTTAATCGTTTATTTCTACAAATCGAGTATATTTCGTAATGTATTCGAATGAATACTAATGTTTGTTTCTCTTTCTCTGTTGTCGATGTAGGGAAATCGCTATCGTCGGCGTTGAATGGACCAGGTTTGTGTCTATGCGATCCATTTATTACTCTTTTATCTTCTATCTCGCTAAATAGGTTTCCTTTATGATTGATTTAGTACGAGAAAGTAGAGAAGATCGGAGAGGGGACATATGGCGTGGTCTACAAAGCGCGTGATAAGCTCACTAACGAGACGATCGCTTTGAAGAAGATCCGATTGGAGCAGGAGGATGAAGGTGTTCCTAGCACAGCCATCAGAGAAATCTCTCTTCTTAAGGAAATGCAACATGGCAATATAGTCAGGTTTTTGCTTTGCTTTTCTCTTTCTCATCTCCAGATTTAGACAATTACTACTGGACTATATATAATGTTGCTAACTGTTGATTGATTAATAACTTGCTGTGGCATCACTTGCTATTGTTAGATGTTGACTTAATGCATTCTATTTGTCAATTGTAAAAAAAATTCCCCTCTTGATATAATGTATGTCTCGGATAGGGTTGAGATGCCATATGTCTATTTTTGTATAATTCCTTTTGAGTAATTATAGCAGACAATAGGCAATAACTAGAACAAACTTCTTAGCTCAGAAAAGCAAGTATTTTATTGTATAGGCAATTAACAACTCTACTGTCGATTATTTTGTTAAAGTAGTCTATGGTTAACTAAAATGTACGTATATTGTCATGCATAGGTTGCAAGATGTGGTTCACAGTGAGAAGCGCATTTATCTGGTTTTTGAGTATCTTGACCTGGACCTTAAGAAGTACATGGATTCATGTCCTGAACTAGCTAAGAACCCTCGCCTGATTAAGGTCAGACTCTTTGCATCATCACATTTTCTCTAATTATTTGTTCTATCTATATGTCTCTGTGAATTCTCTGTTGCAAACTCAGCAGCAAACTGTTCAGTTCTTCCAGGAAAGCATATTTTGTGGGGAGGATAAAACTTGTTGCTTTAGTTATGGGATTTGACTGATTTTCCTATTGAATTTCTTCCACTAGTGTGTAAATAACAAAATGTAAACAGCATAAAGATAACATAAAATGTAGAGCTTCAGAAAAGAAGACTTAGGAAAGACACTAGTGTGTAGATAATCTAATTTTGTCATTTAAATGGTGTTGTTTTTGGTGTCAGACATACCTGTATCAGATTTTGAGGGGAGTGGCATACTGCCACTCTCATAGAGTGCTTCATCGGGACTTGAAACCTCAGAATTTACTGATTGATCGCCGCACTAATTCTCTCAAGCTGGCCGACTTTGGCCTGGCCCGTGCCTTTGGCCTTCCTGTTCGTACCTTTACCCATGAGGTATCTATCTCTATTTCTTAATCCAACAATTTTGCATATTCTTAAAATATTTATTTAACATAATTCATCATGAAAATGAATTATATGTAAAATAACATTAATTTTAGTGTTTATGGGGGCTATGATTGCTCGTTTCATGTGAACTTGAAAGTATTTTGATTGTAGCTCTTAATTTGAAGAAGAATATTACCCTTAGAAAGATCATATTGGCCCCCGTATCATAATTCTCTCTCTGATGTGTGACCACTGGCTGAAAGGTGAAGAAAGAGAGTTTAAATAAAATAATGGATTGAATGTCAGGTGGTGACGCTGTGGTACAGAGCACCAGAAATTCTGCTTGGGGCGCGTCAGTACTCAACCCCTGTTGATGTGTGGTCGGTGGGTTGCATCTTTGCGGAGATGGTAAACCAGCGCCCCCTTTTTCCTGGTGATTCTGAGATTGATGAGTTATTTAAGATTTTCAGGTCTCAATCTATACTATTTCTTCATTATTCTCTCTCACTACCTACTCAAATATATATGGTTGAGGTAATAAAAAGTATCATAATGACTGACTGTACCATGTTTTTAAGGGTAATGGGCACTCCAAATGAAGAGACATGGCCTGGAGTTACTGCACTGCCTGATTTCAAGTCTGCGTTTCCTAAGTGGCCTTCTAAGGTACTCAAAAAGATAAACACCTTAATTTACCAGCATTTAAACCATTCTACCTTTTATTTTAATTTGCATACAGCCCCTTGAATTTGAAACCAGATATGTGTTACAAAATGTAGCCACAAAGTTGTTGTCCCTCAATTAGCATCAAACATTATTTAAGATTGCAAAACAAACTCGCCTGCTATTGATATATGACGAACTCAGTTTACGTATGAGTGGTCTGGGTTCACCTGTGGTTTAAATGTTGTTCTTTGGGTCAGTTATAATTGCACAAGGAGTTTCCCATACTTTGTAAGAATCACAATGAAAATAAGGTTTTGTCATTACAAGTTGATATGTCTGGGAATGCTTTTGTAGGATCTGGCAACAGTTGTTCCAAATCTTGAACCAACCGGACTTGATCTTCTCTCTGTAAGTTCAACCTTTCAATTTCTCTTCTAATATATATTTATAACAATATTAGGGGTGTCAGACAATATCCTTGTGACTGTGATGTATCCTGATTGGTAGTTGTTGCTTATAAAATTAACAGAAAATGCTTCGTCTGGAACCAAGTAAGAGAATCACTGCTCGACAAGCTCTGGAGCACGAGTATTTTAAGGACATTGAGCTGGTACCTTGACTTTTCTATAATACCCCCTCTTGTATAGTTTCTGAGTTGCTATTTTTTATGTGATCTTCACATTGTTATTTCTGTTTTTCATGAAGATGATGGTTTTGTAATCTTAGTTTTTTCTCTATTTTATTCAGTTGCTTTTTAGTTAATGAGACATCTGTTGTTTAGCAAGTACTTCTTGTGCGAAATATTCACTGGCATCCTCTATCACTTTGTTGGGTTGATATATTTTTTCTCAAGTAAATTTTGTTGTCAACTATCGTTGGTAAATAAGATTTTAGTGGCTACTAATAAAGTCGCGAATTGAGGTTATCTGTTGTCATAGAGAATGCTAAATCTACCTGTCTACTATGTTTAGTATCACTGTATACTGGTAAATAAAAGTAGCTTTACGTGTTATTATGATTTTCCAAAAATATTTCATGTTTCAGTAAATTTGTTTGAAATTATTTGGTAAATGTAAAATGTCTCCGCTATTATGATTTTATTTTAATAAGGATTTCACACTTTTATGCTAAATCTGCATGTTTTCCAATCCCTCTGAGGAAGTTGGAATTGGATCAAAAATTAGGTCGAATAAATTAGATTTGAACCTTTCAACCAAAAAAGAAAAGAAAGGATTGAGCATAAAAGAGATAGAACAACACGGCAAGCTACTACTATCACAAAAAAAAATGCTTAATAAACTGACTTGGGAGTGAAGCGCTAACCAGTTTCCAGTACCAAGTTTACAATAAAGGCACCATGTGATGTGAATACATTAAAAACCCATTAGCTATCTATGGGGTCAAAAACCAACAATAACACAAACAAAAAAAGGTACACAAAAATAAGCTGCAACCGCTTTAACCATCCAACTGGCAAAAGGGTAAGTACAGTCAAAAATCAAAGGAAAACTATCAACAGGTGTGAAAGATTTCACATATCTGACAAATGAGCTTTGCAAAAAGAAAGCTGATTTACTGAAACGCCCCTATTTAGTTTTCTTCATGAGAGCTGAGGTGCGTAACTCAGCATCTTCCTTGACAAAGCTCCACCAGAGATAAGAGAGAGGTATTGCTAACAGTAGACAGAAAGCATGTGCATCAGCATATCCCATGTATGGTGGAAAGTCATATATTTCCAATATAATAGCAATGATGCCTCCAATTGTGATCATCCAAAGTTTTGCACTTGACGGATGCCGGGTTATGGACCCCCAAATGGCCCAAATTAGCAATTGGGCTGTGCCCATTGCAATGCAAACCTTCATATTCAAGCCTATGGAATAAAAGTTACAAATATAGTGAAAAATAATTAGATTTATTATTCATCTAAGACATCAAGATACTTGTGCTTCAGAAAGAGAGAGAGAGAGAGAGAGATGCTCACTGTAATCAAGTTGGTAAAAATTGAGATAAAGTATGTGAGTGGTCAAAAAGGCCAATAAAGGAGCAGCAACCATAACTCTCGAAGCTTCAACTCTCACATTAAAAGCTCGTATTATGGTCACAAGTAGT